>JAJHZJ010000135.1:745000-1085492 GCA_023548195.1 Bettongia penicillata ogilbyi | reverse complement strand
AGCTTTGTTGAAATTCTAATCAAGGGAAATAGGCTCTCCCTTCCTCTGGAAAGTTTTAAGAATAGGATAGATATTTATTTGAGAACTAGTCCTGAGGGAATGATACAGATTAATTCCTTTTGATAGTGTACATGATATCATGTACACCAAGGATGTTTCTGTACCCTAGTGCTTGACTGACAATTCTGGGACTTGTTTGATTCTCATAGGTCAATCAATTATAAAACTATTAATTATTTTAAGTTTAAAATTAATAAATTAAATGCAAATAGTCATGAAAAATATTATGGACAAGAGTGACTGAAGATCATGTTATCTTAGTTGACTGGCACTCATTCTAAAATCCTATCCTATGATATAGTTAATTTTTCTCTCTCTAAACTAATACCATGTCTATAGTGAGGAAATTAAAGAGAGAATATGAAATAAGACTGTGGACTCATTTACCTTGTTGACATCCATGCGCAGCTTCTCATTGTTGGCATTGGCAGCTTTTTCAGCTGCTTTCTTTTGACGTTGAGGTCCCCTACCAAAGAAGATGTAGTTGACCAATGCATACTCCAGCAATGCCATGAACACAAAGACAAAACATCCCATAAGATACATGTCAATGGCTTTCACGTAAGGAATTTTGGGGAGGGTTTCTCGAAGATGAGTATTGATGGTTGTCATTGTGAGTACGGTGGTAATTCCTGAAAGAACAAGAAAGTTCCATTAAATATGGTGAATTGAATTCCTTGCCATTAACTTTTATAGAATGTAAGATCCATGAGGACAGGGACTGTATATGATTTTTCTTTGTATCTGCTATGACAAAACTCTGGATACAGAATTGGCATTTAATATCTATTGAACTAAATCACCATATTTGGAAATCCTTTATCATAAAATATGCAAACACATTAATGGTTTATCCATCCTCATGTCTGTCTCCAACAATTACACCAAGAATATTCTGTTTGTAAGCCCAATTCCCCTTAAGAAGGTTTGAAGAAAAGCGTCATTTCCTTTTTCTTTTATCTCAGGAGCTCTGTATATAGTAAATGATGTTCTGTGAGGAGCACAGTGGAACATTTTTACACTACCTTATCCTTCACAATTAAGCTACCAAAATTGCCAGGATGCATAATTCATTGCTGTCTCTTTCCTCTTCTCACCCTCCCTCTGATATAATAGCTTGAACTTTCTCAAGAATAGGATAAGCTATGACAGCTTTGCTTTACTAGTATGCCTATTTTTGTGTTTCCTGCCATCCAAACTCCAAACAAATATTACAGAGATTTAGAATTTGATCTTTTGGCATCTTGGTAAGTTATTAAATATACACCATTATATCTCTATGTTTCTTACCCATAAAAAAGTTTGACTTGAAATAAATAACTTGAATTCTGATATATGTTGAACAGATACCATGAAATAATCATGTGAGTAATGTTATATGAAATATGCTTCAACAATAACATCAAGATGATGGGCCTAATTTCATTACCAACAACCATACGCTTAACTAATTGTGACATGAAAGATTCTTAATTTGTGCTTAATTGATTTAATGCTGAATTAGATTGCCCAAGGCCTAACAGCCAAATCTTCTTAGCATGTCCCAATCTGGCTTCATCTTGCATCACAAGTTCAAGGTAAAGCAAATTCACCAAGCTACATGAAAATGGCCTACCTAAAGCTACTCGTGCTGCTGAAGCATCATAGTTAATCCAGAAGGAAACCCATGAGAGAATCGTAATCAGAATGGAGGGCATGTAGGTCTGCAAGATGAAGTATCCAATGTTCCTCTTCAACTTGAAGCTGAGGGACAGCCTGGGGTAAGAGCCTGAAAGAGAAGGTTTAGGAAGCAGATTATCATCTGATATCTTTGAAGTGCCTGCTATCATTAAAATATAACTACCTACTGGCAAATCTCTTCTTCACATATAGTTATAGATCCACTTATTGCTCTTTGGCAAAAAACATTCCTTCTGTGAACAGACTTCTTGATGAAAAGTGGTTTTGGCATAGTGAACTTGAAATAAGGGATAGCTAGGTTTGACTTATGACTCCTTGCTGGTGACACTGCTGAAGTAATAGCTAACATTTATTTAGTGCTTACTGTGTGCTAAATACACTAAAATTATTATCCCATTTGATACAACAATCCTGGGAGGTAGATGCTATCATCATCCCCATTTTACAAAGAAATTAAGGTAAACAAATTAAATGACTTGCCCAGGGTCACAAAGGTACTAACTGTAAGAGACTGGATTTGAACTTAGGTCTTCCTGACTCCAAGTCCCGTGGTCTCTCCACAATGCCATCTGTTTGCAGTTACTTAACCACTATGAACTTCAGTTTAATTAGCCATAAAATAATTATCAGGATGTTGGGAGGTAAAGGTACTTTAATACCTTGCAATCTGAATTTGTTCCCATCATTTTTTGGAAATAGTCCTCTCCAAAGTCACAAAGTCCAAAGGAATGTAATTTTTTTGTTTTTGTTCCCTTCTGAAGCCTTTGACGGTACTGACTACCCCATCATCCAAGACAATCCTGTTCCCTCAGCTTCCCTGACAATGAGGTTTTTTTCAATTCCTCTCTGATTACTCCACTTGAACATGGATGTTTCCTCTAATAGTCTATCCTGCACCCTCTTTTCTTTCTGTATTAGCTTTCCCTTATTGATCTCAATCATTCACATTTGTTTATTAGCTCTATGAATAGCACCTATCTCTCTTATTCAGGTTTTCTTCTTATCCTACAACCTTTCCTCAATGACATACTTGTACATCAACAACCCTGGTAGGTAGATGCAATTATTATTCCCATTTTATAATTGAGGAAATTGAGGCAGAAGTTAAATGACTTGCCCATCTCATAGCTAGTAAGGAGGATGGATTTACACTCAGATTTTATTACCTCTATACTCTGATCTATCTATTGCATCACTGATGCAACCTGACTCATCACCGTCATTGAGGCTCCTACCCTTCAAATGATCTTCGACATTTTCCTCTCCCCTTCCCCAGATATTCAATAAATTGCAAAGCATATTGATCCTTCCACTGTAATATTTTTCAGTTTTTTCATCACTTTGCTCCTGCCTTCAATTCATCTCATTATTAGCATTGGAATAGCCTCTTAATTGGTCTTGCTGCCTCCAATTTTTTACCTACTCAGTACATCCCTCTCACACCAGTTTAGGTAATTTCCTTAATTTGTGATGCTAGTCATATCACTTCTTTATGTAAAAATCTTTGGATATTCTCTATAAAATAGAGACTTTCTTGCATGGCACTGTAAACCTTGCAAAATGTGACTTTGATCTGTTAAATCAATCTAACCAAATCCGAGTTTCTTAGACATCTCTGTCTCCAATTATTGTCTAATGCCTTCTAATCCCTTCCTGTTTCTTGTTCATTCCAGGCAAGAGTCAGTATTGGTGATGGTGGGATTTGGGGGATATTACCCAAACATGGCATTGCATTAAAATGGATCCAAAGACAAACTGTTAGAAAAGGAGAAAAACAAATATTTCTGAGAGAAAGCTTTATTTTGCGAAACAGGGATGAAGTCATTGATGAAGGTCACTCCTAAAGGTTCAGAAGCCTAGGGGGAATGGAGATCTATTTTCCTCATTCCTTTCTCCAATCTGGACGCCATTTTGATTTTGTCCACCAGTATCATGCTGCAGTTTCAAGTAACTTTCTGGGACAAAAAGGCATTGGAACATCACCAGAAAGTGAATAGAAAAGGCAGTTGACATAGGATTAACTGCTTACAGAAGACCTCATTTCCATTAGACTTCCCTAGATTGGGATCAGGCCCATGCAAAAAGAAGAATTCCTCTGGACTGATTGTTTGTCACTGAATGAATAGTTCAGTATTCAAAATATTTTTCTGCACCCTTCTTGGGCTTTGCAAAGAAAACATAAAATTATGTTTATAAAACTGAGCTTAGCCATCAAAAATACTAATGCTGTTGATTTTCTTTTCTTCTTTGTACCAACGGATGTCTGATAAGGCTTCTTGGCAGGAAAGCAGAACAGGAGGTTATTTAAAGAGGTACCAAGATACTCTTAAAAGATACACACACACACACATACAATCTGAATGAACAAAACAAAAACAAATCCTACCATATTGGTCTTTTTAATAGCTGGTCTTTTTTGACTTCATCTTTTATGTGACGTGGTGGACTTACCCTTTATACATTTTAACAGTTCCCACCAACTCAGCATATAAAAAAATTATCATCAAGAACAGGGATGAGCCAAACCATTATTTGAATCATTTGACTTCCAATGCTTCCAGTAATTATAAAGCGCCCCTCCCAAAGCTAAATCCTATGCTTGAAGCAGTGGTAGGTCAAAATACTGAGGTTAGCAGAAACTGTTCCACTTCTCTCACCTCCACTCCACCACAAATCTTGTCTAAAAAGACCCTGATTTGTGACTTTTGACAATTTTATTACTCTCTATATTTTTATACTTCACTGAAAAAGAGATCATACTCAAAACAGTGGGGAACTTTTGTAAAATAATTAATCATAGAGGGAATGAGAGTTTTAGTTTTAAATGATTTTGAAGGATTTCTTGTCAGTAGAGTTCATTCATCTTATACTCTTTCTCTCTGGTACCACCAGAGAGTTACATCTATCCACCCCCTCCCAACCCTTGTGGAAGATACCTTTCTCCCCTTCCCCTCTTCCTTAGTACCTACCTGTGGAGAAAACAACCTTCTTGGTAATCAGTTTGTAATCAACAATAGAGAACTGTGGCAATTCTATCTTTGTCACTCCTGTTACTGCATTATCATCTCCACGCCAGTAAAATTCAATGTCATCAGTCGTATAGCCATCTGTTAAAAGAAAATAAGAAAGAACATATTCTTAGTACATAGTGTACTTCACTGAAACGCCATGACAAGAGGGGGGGAAATCCAGTTAAGCTGCTAGAATAGGATATGTGCAGAGTCATATTCCTTCTTCTTACAAATCATAAAATCTGGGGCCCTTTTGCCATTAGGTATTTAATATCTGGCCATCAGCTTTCATGTGCCTACAGAAATGTTTCTCAGTCTCAATTTTTGAAATTAGAAAACAAAACACAGCTGGCTTTGTTTCAGTTTGAGGAATGAATGTTTATATGACAGTACCTTTAAGAGGTGTCCCATAATCAAGTGGAAGGTTAAAAAAATACCTTTTATTTGGCTATTTTTCTTCTTTCTTTTGTTTTAAACTGTATTTGTGATTTGTTTGGTACAGGGGATTTTCAGTGAGGAACTCTGCATTAGAAGTGCTCTCCACCTTAGCACCTTAAAAGAGAGGTTCTTCCTCTGAGGTTCATGATTTTCAAAAATATTGATAATCTTATTTCAATATAACTGATTTTCTTTGTACGCTTATGCGTTTTATTTTATGCAATGAAAAATATTATCCTGAGAAGGGTTTCATAGGCTTCACTAGACTGCTGGAAGGATCTATCATACCCACACAAACCCACACACCCACACAAGACACCAAACAAAGAGTTAAGCCTTAGAGGAATGCCTGGAGGCACTGAGAGATTAAATTGAATACTTGAGAGGGAAAAGGATGTATTAGAGACCTGGTGGTGAAGAAAGTCCTTTCACATCACCTACCACTCTACATTCTTGTAACAACCCTGCAAAGTCTGTAGGATAGACATTGTTCTTCTGCAGATGAAAATAAGGCAGAGAGTTCCTGAAGAACTTACTTAGTGTCATTCAGGTAGTATCTGCCAGGAATAGAATCTGTGATTCTAACTACTGGCTCTATGTTCTTTCCAGGGAAATAGAATGGTGCCATGGAAAGAATGCTAGATTTGCAAGATATCAGGTTCAAATCCAAGCTCTTCCACTAAGTATCTGTATGATGTTGAGCATGTCTCTCTCTCTCTCTCTCTCTCTCTCTCTCTCTCTCTCTTTCCCTCTCTCTCTCTCTCCCCTCTCTCTCTCTCTCTCTCTCTCTCTCTCTCTCTCTCTCTCTCTCTCTCTCTCTCTCTCTCTCTCTTTCTCCCTCTCTTTTTTTTTTTAATCTATGCAATAATGAGATTGGAATAGATGAGACTGAAGGTCCCTTCCATCTCTAAGCCAACAATCCTGGGAGCTTTATTGCCTCCCAAGGGAGCGTCCTACTTCCAAAAAACAATGGCAATCCCTGCTTCGAGATTCAAGGAACCATACATAATAAATAGCTCACCTTCATAGTTGATAAAGTGCCTTTCTTCATAATACCCCAATTAAAACTCTCTTTTCATGACTCATTGTGACACAATTCTGGGCCCACAAAGATCACAGCAGCAGTGCACAAGCTCTGGTCAATGTTACCAATGAGAAGGACATTATGTCTGGCACTCAAGAACTGGGATAGCTCTGAGCACATTGGGAGGTGGATGCATTTTTAAAAGTGCCTTCTGTGAGTCAGGCAGTGTGCTCAGTACTTTACAAATAGTATCTCATTTGATCTCCACAACAACCCTTTGAGGTAGATGCTATTCTTACCCTAACTTGATAGTTGAGGAAGTTGAGGAAGACAGAAACTGTGTGATTTGTGTGAGGCCACATTTGAATTTTGGTCTTCTTGAGGCCAGGCAGCTAGGTGGCACAGTGGATAGGGTGCTGCTCTGGAAAACTCATCTTTCTGCCTTCAAATCTGGCTTCAGACACTTACCAATTGTGTGATCCAGGGCAAATCATTTAACTATGTTTACTTCAGTTTCCTCATTTATAAAATGACTTAGAGAGAGAAATGGCAAACCACTCCATTATCTCTGTCAAGAAAACCCCAAATGGGGTCACAAAGAGTTGGACATTACTGAAAAATGACTAATGACAACTTACTGATTCTAGGTCCAACGTTCTATGTACTGGGCTGGCTGGTTGCCTTAGGTAAATATCACAAGGCTTACTGTTATAATATTGGATATTAGGTCATTTATTTATTTGTCCATTCATTTGTTTGTTTGTTTTGGTCATGGCAGCTTATAAAATGTGAAAATATTATTCAGGGATCTTTCAAATTATAAAAGTCCCCACAATAACAAAGTTAGATTGATAGTGTAAGTATTATACCTTAATTCACAAATGAAGAAACTGGGACTTGAAAAGTTAAAGAAGCTTGTCTAAATTTACTCAGCTTACAAGTGGCAGAGACAAGATAGAGTAATTACCATGTCCTCTGAGTACAAATCTGTTGCTTATTCCACTATACAACACTGCTTGCAATAAAAGTAAAAAGATCAGTTTTGAGGTAGTAAGGCAAAGACATTCAAAAATAGTAGTTCCCAATAAGATTGTCATCAACTGCGTTTTAAAATGTTTCAAATGTTGGTGGTAAACATATATGAAATTATGATTTAATTTTATCACTCTGGTCTAATTTTAAATTGCTCCCAAAAAGTCAGAATATACCTTTGGCTCTACATTTTTTATTAGTCTAAAAACAAAATTCATTCACTAAAATGGGAGGAAGATTTAGAGAAAATAAAACAAAAGAAACTTTAAAAAAAGACTAAATGTAACAGGACTAAAGATATCCTAAAAAGGTATCCTCCCACAGGAAAATCTGATGGACCATAGCTTCCCTGATTTAACTTTTTAATCTGCATACCTAAAAGGCCCAGACCTGAGTAGGGTGGGTCTCTCAGATTGGCTATGTGCCTGAGACCATGCAAATCACCATGTCCTGATGAATGACTGAGGGACAAGATATGTTTCAATGGAAACATTTTTTAAAAAAGAGTGACAAAATGGATCTATAAGTCTCTGAACTTAAATTTTCATCACTATTTAAAATTTTTATCAATAGCAAATATAAATATACACTGAAGCAACTTTGGATCATTTTCTAGGAATTTATTTTCAGTGTTTAATATGAAAACTGTGCTTTCATGACCAGTATCAATATAATAACATAAGTAATTGAGAAATTATAGTATTTACAAATTATATATGTGCATATAAACATGTATATATATACACATACATGTGCACTTGTATGCATAGGTGCACATCAAATACACATATTCTTACAATAAATGTGTACACACAAATATGTATATACATGTGTATATAAAACATATACAAGACACAATATGTGTTTATATGTGTGCATATATATACACATGTGTATATGTATCTATATATGAATATATATGTATGTGTGTATGTATGTATGTCCATATGTATGTATGTATGTCAATTAGCAGAATCATAAGATCTCAGCCCTGTAATGGACCTTAGAGATCATCTAGCCTAAGTTCCTAGTTTTACCAAGGAAGAAACTGAGGTTCAATTTGTTTAAGGTTCATAATAAGACTGTGGTAGAACTGGAATGAGAACTGGGTTACTTATTTCTGGGATTGTTACATACTGATGATAACTATCTGAATAGAAAACTAAAATAAACCAACTTCCTAATTAAAGAATAGAAAAGTTTATAAAGTATCCAAGTATTTTATATCATTCAGAGAAAACATCTGTATTTTTATATTAATTTTTTTAAATTTTATCTAGATGTAAGTGTCACAATGGCTTTCATATTAAACACTGAAAATAAATTCCTAGAAAAAATTATCTAAAGTTAAGTAAATATTTATATTTCCTAGTGATAAAAACTTTAGACAGCAATGAAAATTTAAGTTCAGAGACTTATAGACCCATTCTTTCACTCTTAAAAAAAAACCTGAGTGTATCTTTCATAATACATACATACATACATATATATACCTTTATGACAATTCTAAGGTGACTTTGATATGAAAGTTCAACATATCTACAAAGTAACTGGAAACTGAAGATAAAACACTTGACCATTATTCTGATGTCAAGGGTAATGGAAGCCCCATGGGTATTGACAAACTTTATGGCTACTACTCATTCAACAGTCTTCTCTTTCCATCCTCAATTCATATTAGATGAACCAACTGTGGAATGTTGTACATTGCAGGAAAACTCCTGCTTCATTATCAATTCCGGAAGATGAGGGCTCAGCAATTCATAAGGGTACAAGGGAGGTTAAGTTCAGAAGGCTATTTGACAGAGAAGATTAGTTTAACTCACATAACTCCAAAATGTTTTTCTCCTATAAATCTATTCTGCAGAACCTATGAATTTAGCATCTTCTAAAAGTGAAAGTTGTTTTTAAAATTCTAAGGGAAGAATCCTGGCTTTCAGTAGGATAGTAGATAGAAGAGCTTTAATAATAATGGCAAAAGTGAAAAGTAATGTGGTTTCTTAAAAATATTTGTCAGTGAGGATATACTGCATTTCCTCATTAACCTACTGCAATTTAAATACACCTCATATTTTATTCATGGGGTTCAAATACTGAGTCATTACATAGTTTTGAGTAATTTTATGTTATTACTGTTAGAAACTTCCCCCACATATTGAAGTGGTTGGCATAAAGAAGAAAACTCCAATTGGAATACATATTTAATTAGTTACAGGAATGTTTTAAGGAAGCTGCTACGAGTCTTTGATCAGTAAAGGCGAAAATGGAAATGTACAAACAGTATCTATACAAGAAATTTAAGTTATATATTTCTTCCCTTAAACATTTGTATAAAAACCTATTATTTGAGACTGAAGGAGAAGAAATGTCATTTTGCTGAGGAAGATGATGGGAAATGCTCAGTTGATCGCAATATTATCTTGTTATGTAACCAAAACATTTTTTTTAAAAAAGATACTTTTTCCTGCATATTTTTAGAGACATGTCTATCATTTCTTTTTTATTAAAAATTTGTGCTCCAGAAATTCTTCAGTCTTTTATATAGGGTTTAACACTGAAATTATTCCGCACCAAAATATTAAGCAAATGGGAGGGAGGAGGAATGCAACACTAGTATGGACATTGTTTCATTCAAGATTCTTCCGAATTTATGGTGGAAGGCTAAAGCCAGTTAAAATCAATTCCAATCGCTATAATCAACTGTGTCCTATCCAATGGAATATAGAGGACTTCACCAGGAAGCCTATATTCAAAAAACCCTTGTTCTCCAGATGCCTTAAATGATTCAAGAAAACCTAGATATAGAAAGAGGTGCCTACTGTTTTCTTCAATTTAGCAAATGTCTGTTTATAAATATATAATAGTTCTCACTTTTTTCATATCTTAAGTAATACCAATAGGAAGAGTATTTGGACTACTAAAGTGCCTGTATTCAAAACATATAAGCTGAATGGGAATAGCATTTACACAGTATACATGATATCTATTTTGTTGCTCAATTATGCTTCTTCAGAAAACCAGTAATTTATACCCATTCTCTCTTGTGCCATCTAGTCCAAACCTCTCATATGTTGCTTTTGCCTGAGTAAAGCTGTTTTTTTGAAAGCTTCTGGGAGTGGAAGCATATGTAGTAACCCCATAAAGATGTCAACATAGAGTATATTAACCTGACTATTTAACTTCGCTCATATGATATGAATGGGTCACCTGCCTAAATAAATGGATTTGATATAAAAATGATAATAACAATAATAATGACTACTAGGATTTATATAGCATCTACTGTGTATCAGGTACTGTGACATTATCTCATTTGATGCTCATCATAACCTTGGAAGATAGATGCTATTATGATCCCCATTTCACAGATGAAAAAATGAGGTTCAACAACCTGCCCAAGCTAGTAAGTGTGAGTCTGAATTTGAACTCAGGTCTTCCTGATTCTAAGACTTTTCTTTCTCCCCTGTACCACTTAGTTGCTTTCTATCTATAGATAGAGACCACTTTTAAATTTGCTTCAATACACGGAATCACAGAGCTCACTAAAGGTCAAATAGTGTTATTTTATCCCCTTTTATCAACATTTAAAAAAAAAGCTAATGACCCAATTCCAACTCCATTATTTTATAGTTAGGGAAACTGAGGCTCAAAAAGAGGAAGTGATTGTGTGAAGCTATCTAGTTAGTGGCAGATTTGGAATTCGGCTCCAAGTCTTTCAATTTCTTATCCTATATTCTTTCTTTTTTTAATAATGAAATGTTTGTTTTCATATCACCTACATTTCCCAATGTATCCCTCCTTCACTCTCTATACAGAAAGCTATATCTTATTTAAAAAAAAGGATAACAAAGGGAAAAGTTCAATAAATCTAATAAACATGTCAAAAAAAATCTAAAATATGATATATTTCACACTCATTCTTCCATCTCTGAAGAGAAGTCTGGGTACACGCTTTTTCATATCTTTTTTTATGGGGCCAACCTTAGTGGTTGCAATTTCGCAGTGTTCAATTTCAACTGCTTTGTTGTAGCTATTGTATGTATTGTCTTCCTGATTCTGTTTGCTTAGTTCATAAGTCTTCTCATGCTTCTCTGCATTCATAATTACTTATAATATAGTAATATTACATCACATTCATGAACTACAATTTTTTGAGTCATTTTCTAATCCATGGCATATCTTCTCAGTTTTGTTGCTTTTTACTACTACAAAATGTGTGCCATAAATATTTTTATTATCTACAGCAACTTTATTTTTGACCTGTTTGGGCTCTACGTATCATGGTAAAATCTTCAGATCAAAGGCTCTGGATGTTGTAGTATTCTTTCCATAATTGGAAATGGTTTCCAAAATGGTAGGATTAACTCATAGATTTATCAATAATGTATTAGTGCATCTATAACCTTTTCAACATTGACTATTCTCATCTTTTATCATCATTGTCAATTTGCTGTGTGAAGTTAACTCCTTAAGTTGTTCTGACTTACCTTTCTAATAGTTTTAGTGATATGGAACATCCATTCATCTCCCTTATTCTTTCAATCCACTTCAACCAACAGTTAAAGTACCTATCTACCATGGGCAAGACACTATCCAGCTGTTGGTGATGCAAAACTAGATAGAATATAGACCTTACTCTAAAGGATAGAACATGAAAGAGAAAAGGAAGGACACAAATATTTATGATACAGGTGAAAGTGATAGTACAAAGATATCCAAACTATTCAGAGAATTCTGCAGAGGGGACTTTTCCCCATCATTTGGAAGGTAAGGAAAGAAGGCTTCATTTAATGTTACTTTGAGTTCTTCATATTGTTTGACGTTACCACCTTCCACCTCTTTACTTTTGGTTTGACAAGTCAAAGGTGTTGAGCAAGTAATAATTATTATAGTTAGGGGCACTGAGGGGATAATGCTTATTTATTTCAGAACCAAGGCAGGCTGAGTAGACTTATGGGAGCTACCAAACTCACAAATAGAACAGGGAGTATGTTTTGGTCAATAGTTATTGTTGGTAGTATTAGAAGGGGGAAAAGTCAGAAACATAGTGATGGTAATTAGTGTTCAAAAAATTGTACTGTGTGCTATCTTTAGAGCTTTTGATGGGGGCCACTAACAAAGTATGCCATTAATTTAAAGGTAAAAAAAAAGTTAGAAAGTCAGAGACCTCCTTAGAATGACTTTTCAAGAACTAATTGATCTTGGAAATCAATTCAAAATAAAATAAGCATAGTCCCGATGAGAGGTTCCTGTTAATAAACTTAAGAGGTACATGATACTTGAAATTCAGATAGAATGATGATACTCAGCAAGAAACTGACAAAGTCTCATGAAAGAGTTTGCAGTTTGCTTTGGGCATCCCTTGGTAACCCTTTTCTTAGGTCTTCTTCATGGAGAGCCTGAGATCAACTGAGGTTATATTTGAATTTGTGGCAATAGCTGACAAGAGGACTTTCAATGACAACCTTTGCCAACTTATTGCGTAACTTGATAGTTTAAAAGAGCTAGGATTGAATGGATCATGGGGTTCCCTGAGTGCTGTCCCATTTTCCCATTACTGTATAGTGAGAAAAAATACCTTATATTTTTAATTGGGCCTCCGTAAATATCTTGAATCTATTTTCTTGAAAAATAATTGAATTGTTATAAAATAGCTAATGCTACATTTAAAATCCTGACCAATGCTTATGCAAATCTGCCCTTTCCTAAACTAATCATTATATTCTTGGCTTTGGGTGATTCTTTAAGGCTCCCTTTTATCTGGAATGTATTCCATTTTTGTCTAACACATCACTGAAAACAATCCTTACACAGAAAACCCTATTTTAAAAATGCACCTTTTAAATAGAACACCCCTCCCAAAGTTGACTAAATTGAATGCTGAAAGCTGGATCAGGGAATTGTTACTTTCATTCAAGGTTAGAATAGAATATTAACACAATGATGGTAAAGTGGTTAGAGGCAAATGGAGCCACTGAATGAACCACTTTCCTGCTAATATGGTCCAGTTAGACCTATTTATTTGACTTAGTTGGGAAGAAGGTATTGTTGTTCCATCCTTAATGACAACTAGGCAAACATGCAAGGGTTAAACCACATTCTAACATATTGAAAATAGGATTTCTTTTGTAGTACCAAAAGGATGGAAACAAAGTAGACACCCATGGACTATGGCCAAACACATTTTGGTACATTAAAGAAAAGTGATGTTACTGGAAAGTTTTATGTGAAACAGAATCAGGAAAACAATAAAAAATAATCACAACATTGTAACCTTTATAATAATTACAACAATGTAACCAGGAAAAGACAGTAGGTAAAATGTCTATGAATTAATTATCCAATTATCATCAATAAGGAAAAAAAGATCCATAATTGGGCAAGTAATTCACACTTTTTCAAGAAAACATCCTCAAAAATGGAAAGAAAGGGTCACAAACATTCAGAGGAATATCTTCTTAAGAAGGCAGAAAGTATAAATAAGTAAGGTTTTGCAAGGGGATTAATATCACCACCTTGTAACTATCATTGTACCATCACTGTCAGAACAAAGATTGGATCAAGGGAAAATATGGAACTCTTACACCTCCTATGGGGAGACATAATCAATGCCAGAACAAAGGGTCAGGGCAGTGCCTTAGCAAATCCATTTCTTCAGTTTCTTTCCATCTCTATTTTCCTGTGAGACTTCTGATGAATTTCTAACAAAGGAGAGTTTTGCTATTCTCCACACTCACCCCAGGGAAGAACTCACATGGAAAAGTGGGAAAAGGGAGTGACTAATAGTTCTGGCTTGTTATAATCCTTCAAACTTGTTGCTTTTCAGTAAAAGTTTCATCCAGATTTAGCCAAGTTTAAATATTTCTGCCACTGACCTCTCACTTCTTTGCTGAAAAAAAAGAAAACAACTTTTCTTCTATGGCTTCAGCATTCCTTTACTCAGTTAAGCCCTAAGGAACTATAAATAATACTACATCCCTCTCAGACACACTGCAGAGGTTGCAATTGCTCCACGGGCAAGACACTTATTGCCATCAATAAATGTCAGCAAAAGTAATGTGCACTGAATGCAGATCTATTGGGCATCCCAAAAGAGAATCACAACATTTTGAAGGCTTATGTATATTTGCACAAAATGTTCATAAGCAGCAATAAGAATTATGTATCACTGACAAGAAAATATGACAATATGAAAGATATATTAATCAATAAGAAATTATAAAATATTATTAAGCACTATTAGGAATAGAAAAACCAAGACATGGACCCTGTTTTCAAAGGGTTCATTAGGCCAGAGAAGAATAAAACTTGGATAGAACTAGAGACAAACAAAAGAGTATATGGTTGAACAGCTAAATGTAGGTGTGACCATGTTATCACTATCACCCTACTCAGAAAACACCAGCAGTTCCCTATTATCTCTAGACTCAAATATAAGTTTTTCTCTCTCCTTCTCCTTCTCCTTCTCTTTCTCCTTCTCCTCCTTCTCCTTCTCCTTCTTCTCCTTCTTCTTTTCTTCTTCTTCTTCTTCTTCTTCTTCTTCTTCTTCTTCTCCTCCTTCTCTTCTTCTCCTTCTTCTTCTTCTCTTCTTCTTCTCCTTCTTCTTCTTCTTCTTCTTCTTCTTCTTCTTCTTCTTCTTCTCCTTCTCCTCCTTCTCCTTCTCCTTCTTCTCCTTCTTCTCCTTCTTCTTCTCCTTCTTCTTCTTCTTCTTCTCTCCCCCCTCTCTCTTTCTCCTTCTCTCTCTCTCTCTCTGTCTCTTTCTCTCTGTCTCTCTCTGTCTCTCTCTCTCCCCTTCTCTTCCATCATTTAAAGCTCTCTTTTTTTTTTATTAATTTATTTATTTAGCTTTTTACTTTCATTTTCACAAATTTTTGGGTTCCAAATTTTCTCCCCTTTTCTCCCCTCCCCCCACCCCCAATACCCCAAGCAATCTAATTTTCCCTATCTTCAATCTGTCCTCTCTTCTGTCATCCCTCCCTTCCCTTGTCTCTATCTTCTCTTTTCTCCTGTAGGGCCAGATGACTTTCTATTCCTCATTAACTGTATGTCTTCTTTCCTAGTTGCAACAACAATACTAAACAATTGTTCCTGAAACTTTGAGTTCCAAATTCTCCCCATCCCTCCCTCCCCATCCATTCCCTTTGGTACGGCAGGCAATTCATTATAGGCCATATCTGTGTAGCTTTGCAAGTGACCTTCCTGATAGTCGTGTTGTGTAAGACTAACTGAATTGCCATCCCTCTTAACCTGCCCCTCATTGTTTCTCTTCTGTCCTTTGATCCTATCCCTCCCCAAGTGTTGACTTTCAATTACTCCCTCCTCCCTTTGCCCTCCGTTCCATCATCCCCCCCCACCAATATCTCCTTCTCCCCCGCTTTCTTATACTGTAAGATAGGTTTTCATACCAAAATGAGTGTGCATTTCACTCCTTCGTTTAGTCAAATGTGATGAGGGTAAACTTTTGTTTGTTTGTTTGTTTGTTTGTTTGTTTTTTTCCCTCAGCTCTCCTCTTTTTTCCCTCCACTAAAAACATCTCCTACTTGCCTCTTAAATGACATATAGTTACCCCCTTCCATTTCCCCCTCTTTCCTCTCACTACATTTCTCTCTCACCATTTACCTTAATTTCTTTTAAGGTATGGTCCCATCCTATTCAGTTCAATCTGTGCTCTCTGTCTCTGCATGTGAATGCATGTGTGTATGTGTGTGCATGCGTGTACATGTGTATGTGTGATCCCACCAACCACCCAGATACTGAAAAGTTTTAAGAGTTAGAAATATTGTCCTTCCCTGTATGAATGCAAACAGTTCATTTCTGGTAAGTCCCTTAATACTTCTCCTTGCTGTTTACTTTTGCATGCTTCCTCTCATTCTTGTGTTTGAAAGTCAAATTTTCTTTTCAGCTCTGGTCTTTTCATTAAGAATGATTGAAAGTCCTCTGTTTCATTGAAAGATCATATTTTCCCTTGCAGTATTATACTCAGTTTAGCTGGGTAGGTGATTCTTGGTTTGAGTCCTAGTTCTTTTGCCTTCTGGAATATCCTATTCCACGCCCTTCGATCCCTTAATGTAGAAGCTGCTAGATCTTGGGTTATCCTGATTGTATTTCCACAGTACTGGAATTGTTTGTTTCTGGCTGCTTGCAAGATTTTTTCCTTGAGCTGGGAGTTCTGGAATTTGGCCACAATGTTCCTAGGAGTTTCTCTTTTTGGATCTCTTTCAGGTGGTGATCGATGGATTCTTTCAATACTTATTTTGCCCTCTGGTCCTAGAATGTCAGGGCAGTTTTCCTTGATAATTTCATGCAAGACGATGTCTAGGCTCTTTTTTTGATCATGGCTTTCAGGTAGTCCCATAATTTTTAAGTTGTCTCTCCTTGATCTATTTTCCAGGTCAGTTGTTTTTCCCATGAGATATTTCACATTCTCTTCCATTTTATCGTTCTTTTGGTTTTGTTTGGTGATTTCTTGGTTTCTCATAAAGTCATTAGACTCCATCTGTTCCATTCTAATTTTGAGAGAACTATTAAATTCAGTGAGCTTTTGAGCCTCTTTTTCCATTTGGCTCATTCTGCTTTTGAATGCATTCTTCTCCTCATTGGCTTTTTGAACCTCTTTTGCCAATTGAGTGAGCCTATTTTTCAAGGTGTTAATTTCCTCAGCATTTTTTTTGGGACTCCTTTACCAAGATATTGACCTTTTTTTCATACTCTTCTTGCATCTTTGTCATTTCTCTTCCCAGTCTTTCCTCCACCTGTCTAACTTGCTTTTCAAAATCCTTTTTAAGCTCTTGCAAGGCCTGAGCCCACCCAACACCCCCCTGGGGTGTCTGGGGTACTGAGGCCCCCGCCCTCCACATCTTTCCCTGATGGGAAAAATACGTCCTCGTCCTCCCCATCAGATCCGAAGGTCGGGATCATTTGCATTTGTTGGAAAAAACTCTCTAAAGTCTTATTTTTCTTTCCCTTTCTAGGCATTTTCCCAGCCAGTTACTTGACTTCTGAGATTCCTTTCCACCTCCGCCTGGATCCACCCAGCTAGTACTTGACCTCTGAGATTCAAATGCGCTTTCCCGCGGCAAGCTTTAGTTCTGGCGCAGGGTGGGGGCAGGGCCGCTTCCTAGCTTGGGTCCTCAGGGGCTTTCTGAAGAGACTTTCAGGAACAGAGCCGATGGGGGCGGGGTGGGGGACCCCGCCTGCTGTGCTCAGCTCCCTTGAGGGTTTTATTCAGAGGCGTTCAGCAGTAGAGCAGGGTGGGGGCAGGGCCGTCTCCCCTGCTCGGCTCCCTCAGGTTGGAAAGACCTTCAGTATTGAAGATCCTACCTGCTGCTGGGGGATTCCTGAGTCCCGGGCTGTTGCCGCCTCAGCCCGCCCGCCCACGCCTCTGCCTCCGCCGCTTCCTGCCCCCGTCTCTGCCGCAGCCGCTTCCTCCCGAGGGGGCCTGCTCCCCTCCCCTAGCGCAGGCTTCTTTTTAACTGACCTTTAGCTTCTGTGGGCAGAGGGACTTTCCCGGCTGCCGGAGATTCTCCCGGAGCTTTCCTCTCTGAAGTCTGCTCAGGTCAGCTTCTCTGGGTCGCGGCCAGGGGGTGGGGGTGGGGTCCGCTTTCCAGGCTGCGATGGACCCCGGGGACGGCTCTCCAGGGTTCAGTGGAACGGAAATCTCTTCCCCTATGTTTGTGCACCCCCTGCAGAGATTCAGAATTTATGGGGCTCTCCTTTTACCTCAATTCCATGGGTTGTGGGCTCGGAGCTCGTGAATGTGCGTCCTTCTACTCCGCCATCTTGGCTCCGCCCCCTAAAGCTCTCTTAAATAGGAACCTTTCCTATCTTTCTAGTGTTCTTGCATTTTTCTCCCCTTTATGCATTCTACATTGATTTACTTTTACTTGCTTGTCTTTATATACGTGTTCTGTCTGCTTTCTCCATGCCTTTGCACTAGCAGTCCCCTCCTCTTTCCCCTGATACCTGGAATATTCTCCTTTCTGCCTCAGCCTCTTAGAATTCCTTCTTTCAAAACACACTTCAATGACATTTTACGTAGGTGAGGTTTTCCTGTATTGACTCTCCCCCATCTTCCTCCCATTCCCTGGTACCTTCTAAGTTTATCTTTCATCTACTCTGTATGTACCTACCTTTTAATAAACATGTTGTTTCCTCCATTCAAGTGTAAGTTCCTTGAGGGAAGAAACTATTTTTTTATTCATTTTCTATCAACACTTTAAAGACAGTTATTAACATGAAATATGTAGGGGACAACAAAGAAATGTGTTTGACTATAAAGAGGGTTTCTGTTTCAGAACAGTGTGACCTTCTAATAAGAATTTGTTAACCATCCTGTTATGTAAGAGGCAGTGAGCTTCAAAGAGTAAGTTACATTTGAGTTCGGCTTTAAAGGATGGTCCCACAATATGTCTGTATTGTAAACTTAGTTCACACAGAATATCTTTGTGTGTAACCCTGTTGTGACTGCCAGTATGTTTCATGTTGTGAATACCACCTAACAAATGAAATAAACTCTGCTATCATGGAACTTACATTCTGTAGGAGAGAGATGATAGGTACACATATTAATATATATATATATATATATATATATATATATGATATATGAAATAAATTAACTATTTTTAAGGATGAGAGGAGTTGCCATGAGAATCCGAAAAAGCTTCATGTGGGAGCTGAGCTTTGATTAGGGATTCTAATAGAGACAAATGATACCAGATTGTAGATATTTAGATTTGAACATATAGGTACATGGCAGAGGGTTCACTGGGGTTGAGGAAAAAGGGAAACTTCATATATTCTCCTAAAATAACTTTTGATTTTAAGATCCATTGGGTTTATGAATGTACTGTACTTCTCTTTTGGCTTAGAAGATGGGGTGAGAACTGAAAAAGTGCTCATTGCTAAGCAACTTGAGGGGGCACTAAAGGACCACGTTTGCATGCACACTTCTGAGTTTTCTTGAGCACAGTACTTACATGATGGCTTTGGAAAATTAACCTGGCTGCAGTGTACAAGATGGATTGGAATGGGGAAAGATTTCAAGGAAAGGAATTGCTCTTTTCCTTGTAGTAAATTCGGAACACTAATCCCATTTACTCTCTTGTTCAATGGGCAGAGTTTCTGAACAGAATTTCAACAAAGCCAAAAGATGCTCTATCTTACTACATTTGCAACTTACATCCAATAATAAATTAACTGAATTTCTTAATAATTTTTGTTCAGATGAAGTCAATTTCTCCAGAGAATCATAGGATTTGGGAATTGGAAAGGACTGCAATGGTCATTTGGTGCAACTCCTACCCAAAAGTAATCTTCACTTAATACACCTTAGAAGTGACCCTTTCATCTCTGTTTGAAGATATCTAAGGTAAGGGAGCCCACTGCCTCTTGAGGGAGTCTAAAATTCATGTTTGGACCACTCTAATCGTTAGAATTTTTCCCTCACTCCAGGCCTGTTTCTAACCGCTGCTTCTGGATCTGCCCTCTGGGGCTATGGTATACAGATCTATAGAAAGCCTTAGAGATTTTGTATTGGGCATGTATATGAAAAGACACTCTAAATAACTGCGAGTCAGATCAATGCAAATTAAAGCAATTCTCAGATTCTACATCATAACCATAAGAATGAGAAAGCTGACAAAAAGAGAAAATGCTAAATGTTGCAAGGCACAATGATATACTGGATAAACATTATCTGTGACTGGGCAAAATCATTCTGGCTAGCAATTTGAATTATACACAAAAATATTCCTAGAGAGTGAAGGACTCAAACATGTACTTGAAATGCACACAGTAATAAATAAAGCTAGCTCATAAAGGTCAAAGGGATGCCAGTATTAATACATTATTTGGATAAGTGAGAAGCTTAACAGTTTTCCATAGGCAATATGCATCATCAATAGCATAAGCAGAATCTGAGCACAAAGCACTATAGAGTAGTTGAAAACAACTGGTGCAATGGAAGACAGAGAAGCCAAATGTAAGAGGAATATTTTGCTGACTTTAGTGATATAAGCTAGTTTCTTAAAAAAAAACATATTCAAGTTTGTTTTTTTCTTAATACATCAAACTTTAACTTTCATGTTTCATATAATATCAAAAAAAGAAAAAAAATCTCCCTAAAGGTCTAAGTATTTGGACAGAAAAAGAAAAGTGGTTTCCTAACTAAAGTAAAACAACTGATTTTTAGCTTAAAGTGGCAAGATCCACAAAACAATATTATCTTTATTGGAGGGTACAGATGTCTGGTATGATAGAAATATTGCGATTGACTACTATTTCCAGAATGGCAAATTGAGGCAGGATAGTTTAGGGGAAAGAATAATAGGACTCTCCAGGATACACCTGGGTTTGGATCCCACCTTGGACTGAATGTTGAACTTCAATTTCCTTTGGAGGTGATAACTGTAGTGTCTTCTTCATAGTATTGTTATGAGGATTAAATGAGGTAAGGTGTGCAAACTTCTTTGTAAACATTAGTGCTCTTTAAAAATAGTCAATTACTTTGGTCATTAATAAAATGGTCAAAGGAAAGGTAACTAGAGTACTTTCAAAGGTACATTTGAGTTTGTAAAAGTCATGGCAACATGCCTGTATAATACTTGGAAGATATGTACATGGGATGAGTTATCTATCATCAAGGAATACTATTTGGCATTGTAAAGTTGTATTCAGAGTCAAAAGGGCTTGGATACCAGTCGCTGTTTTGTTTTTTAACTTTGGACATTTGATTTCTCTTCTGTAGACTTCAATTTCCTGCTTTTCAGACAGAAATTAGTTAACTTTTCTAATCTAAATCAAAACAAATATGTAAAATTCTTATGGTATGCTTTTGTAGGGAATTCACTGCAATTCAAGAAACATTTACTAAGCACCATCTACATATAAGGGACTATGCTGGGTGCTGTGTATGAAAAAAAATCAGTAAGTTCATAATCTTAAAGAAGAGCAATTATCTTGTTTTTAAATGAAAAAAAGAAAGGAAAGGGCAAAAACAATAATACACATATTTCTCCTAGCAGAAAGAACACAACGAAATGTAGGACAGGAAAATCTTGAATGATGGGTTTATACTTATGGATGTCCAGAGGATCTGCTCATATATGAACCATTATTCAAACAAGTGATAGGGATAGATGTACAGATAAAACAAAATAACGAATAATGATATGAGTTTCTTCAATGAATTGTCAACTTTCCTAACAAATTTGACATTTTAATTATGATTAATCTGGGAGTATATTTAAGTTAATTTTTCATTCTATAGGAGTTGATATCAGGGAATCATTATAATATCCCAGTCTGAAACTAAAAATCAGATGATTATGAAAAATAAGTTAATTCAAAGATGGGCAATAAAAATTGACTATATATTTAGTATTTTCTTGACCTGAGCCACATGGCTATAGTTCTAAGCATCTTTCCTCTAAAGGTTTCCACCTTTCAAATTTGTGACAGATGACGGATGATAAATGGAAGTCTCCCTTCTTGATCCTCATACAGGAAATATATTTCAAGCTGATAAACCTTTCTTTTGTCACTTTTTACATGGGACTTTTACCACATGGGACACACTCATTTGTCCCTTCTCTCTCCCCTTTCCTTTCCTTTGGGGTTTACTAGCTAGATATCCTTCCTTCCTTTCTTCCTTCTCCTTCCTTCCTTCCTTCCTTCCTTCCTTCCTTCCTTCCTTCCTTCCTTCCTTCCTTCCTTCCTTCCTTCCTTCCTTCCTTCCTTCCTTCCTTCCTTCCTTCCTTCCTTCCTTCCTTCCTTCCTTCCTTCCTTCCTTCCTTCCTTCCTTCCTTCCTTCCTCCTTTCCAAAACCTTAAACCTAGTGCACTCTGAAGCCCATGGGCTGGATAACAATAGGTCCCTGCCCAAGCTCCATTTAATAGCTGCCTTACAGTGATTATCACTACTAAGAGTTTCTGTTGATTTACTTCTTTTTCTTTTGTTCATTAAAAGGGCTATTCCCTGACTACTTCTTAAAGAGGACTATTCACTCAATGGGCATTACCTCCCTCTAAGTGAGTATCTGAAAAGGTCAGCCTAAAAGGTCAAGGTCTCCCATTGCATCCTGGGCCATCTTCAGTCATTCTGATGAATATCTGGTCACTGGATCCACATGGATCAGGAGGAGAAAATGAGGCTGGTGACCTTGCACAGCCATCCCTCACTCAAAACAATTCAAGTGCAAGCCATGTTATCATTTCTCCGATGTCATGGTCTTCTTCAAAAATGAAGGATAAACCCAGACAGATATGGTCCTTTACCACACAGGATATGCTCATTTGTCTCTTTAATGATTTTCCCCTACCTCCAAATACAAAAGGTGATAAACTGTATAAAGAAGGAAAAATAAAGATATGTGATGGGGGAAGGAGGATAGAAAATTGAGATGTTTGTTTTTTTAGTGAATTTGTACTAGAACTTCTCTTCAAAGAAGCTTCAAATTCCCTATTGAATCTGCACTCATCTCAGGACTCTAGTCTCAGCAATCTTTCTAATTGTGGACCACAAGGTCAATGATGGATCAGATGTAAAGCAGCTTGGACGAAGGTGACAACTGAGGGGAAAGAATGCAAAGCCCAGGATCTTTGAAATCAGCCCATAGATTCTGCCCTGTGACTTTACATTTTCTGAAAATGGATTTTCTCATAAGAACTTATTGATATGACTTGATTTATTTTTTTGTAAGCAGCATATCGTTGGATTATGGATTTTAATCCATTCTGCTATCCATCTCCGTTTTATGGGAGAATTCATTCCATTCACATTCACAGTTATGATTACAATCTGTGAATTTCACTCCATCCTCTTTCCCACCATTTGTGCTTTTAGCTCCCTTCCCCTCCTCAATAGCATTCACTTTTCACCACCTCCTCCTCCAGCCTTCCCCTCCTTCTTTTAATCCCCCTCCCTTTTACTCCCCTTTACTCTTAATACTTCTTCCCTCCCTTTTAGCCTCCCTCCCCTTTCTTCCCCTTTCACTTCCTACTGCCTAGAGCTAGTTAGGACTATCTACTTGAGCTCATTGTTCCCTCCTTTAAACAAATTGGATGAGAGTACCTCTCAAACAATGCTCATCTCCCTCCCCTCTTTCCTTCTACTATAATTTTGTACTTCTTCCTGTGATGTAATTTGCCATTTTCTGCTTCCTCTTTTTCACACCTCCTATTACAATCCCTTCTCATACTTAAATCATATTTTTAGCATGACAAAATTTACTTTGTACCTGTTCCCTCTATGTATATCCCTTTTATATTTCATAATAGCTGCACAATTCTCAAGATTAAAAGGTATCATCTTCCCTTATAGAGAGGTAAACAGTTTGCCCTAATTGAATAACAAGTTTTTGTTTTTTCTTTTCATCTGTTTACCTTTTTAGGATTCTCTTGAGACCTGCATTTGAAGATCAAATTGTCTATTGAGTTCTGGAGTTTTGGTCAGGAAGCTCTGGAAATCCCTTACTTTATTGAATGACTTTCTCCTTGCCTGAAATGTTACACTGAACTTTGCTGGGTAGTTGATCCTTGGTTGTAGTCCCAACTCCTTTGCCTTACAGAATATTGGGTTCCAATTCCTTCAGTCTTTTAATGTAGAAGGTGCAAGGTCCTGTGTGATCCTGACTGTAGTTCCTTGATATTTGAATTGTTTCTTTCTGGCTGCTTGTAGTAGTTTCTCATTCACTTGATAGCTCTGGAATTTGGCAACGATATTTCTTGGGGTTTTGAGTTTGGGATCCCTTTCAGGAGGGGAATGGTGAATTCTTTTGATGACTATTTTGCCCTCTGAATCTAGCACTTCTGGGCAGTTTTCCTTGATGATTTCCTGAAAGATATTGTCCAGACTCTTTTCTTTTCTTTTCTTTTTTGCACGTGCATTTTTAATTTATCTCAAAGCTGACAGAGGGTATCCCCTTAATTTCCAATTCTTTGCCACCACAAAAACGCTAGTATAAATATTTTTGTACATATGTGCTGTGTCCTTTTTCTTTCCTTTATCTCTTTGGGATACAAACCTAAGAGTAAAACTGATGGAGGAGAGGAATATAAGACATATATGTGCAATCTTGTAAAACATTTCCATGAAAAAAGTAAACACTGTGTGCTTTGATTTGCATTGAGACTCTCATCAGTTCTTTCGCTAGATGTAGATAGCATTTTCCATCATAAGCCTTTTGTAATTGTCTTGAATCACTGTATTTCTGACAATAGCTCAGTCGTTCACAATTGATCATCATTCAGTATCGTTCCTGAATTGCTGCTCTTGCAAGTACAATGACCTCCTGGTTCTGTACCCTTCATGTTGAATCCATTCATGGAAGTCTTCCCAGATTTTTCTGCAATCTGCCTGCTCCTTGACACTGTACAAATTTGGCTTCCACAGTTGCCACTCGGCTAGAACTCCTCTTACCAAGGTCATCAATAATCTCCAGGTCTATTCTCAGTCCTCACCCTCCCAGGCCTCTCTGAGACATCTTCTTTTCTCACCCCACCTCTCCCTCCAAGTTAAGTCAATTGCCCAGTCTTGTCAATTCTACTTCCCCAATCTAACTCTGCCCTTGACCCTAACCCAGCCCTTTTCTACCCTCATGGGACCAGACTGGTTCATCACCAACAGTCAAGGAAGTAGGGCTGATTAGAAAATAATTGCTATCAGGATTCCATATCCATTTTTATATCACACTGGGTTTCATGTTGCTATCTTTCTCTGATTCAAAGTCTCCAGCACAGTAACAGTGGATCTGTGTTTGAGTCTTGCGTCTGTTGATGCTTCAAGGTCACCTCCGGTGTGTCAGCTACCTTTCCTGGGCCTCAGTTTCCTCATTTGTAAGAGGTTAGATTAGAGACTCCATGGGCAGAGGAGGGAAATCCTGGGTTTCGGCTGATCCTGGGCTGGAGGTGAAAGGCATCCGGACCCTCTTCTTCTGATTGAACAGAGGAACCGGCAAACAGCCTGCGGGGAGACAAGGCCACCCCTTCACCACCCCAGCTCCCGCTCCCCCAACCCCGCCACGTGTCAGCACCTCCTGTGTGCCAGGCTAACTGGCGGAGGGAACCCGCTAGAGAGCAGGAGGGGAGCTTGGACCTAGGAAGAAATGGGGAGAGGGGCAGATGAGA
Source organism: Bettongia penicillata ogilbyi (assembly GCA_023548195.1). NCBI lineage: Eukaryota > Metazoa > Chordata > Mammalia > Diprotodontia > Potoroidae > Bettongia > Bettongia penicillata. The sequence continues at coordinate 1,060,122 of JAJHZJ010000135.1, read as the reverse complement.
GCCAGAGAGAGTGCCCGGAGTTGGGAAGCAGGCAGGCTGGGAGGGGGCAGCTCGGGAGGGGGCAGCCCGGGAGGGGGCAGGCTGGGAGGGGGCAGGCCGGGAGGGGGCAGGCCGGGAGGGGGCAGGTTGGGAGGGGGCAGCCGATGCCACCAGACTAGAAAGGGGCAGAGGATCTCCGATTTAATCCTGGAAGGGAGAGGGGATGCCCGAATCCCCTGGCGGGGATGTGTAGGGCGTGGGCCATTTGTGATTGGGGGAGCACTGGGAGCAGCCGGGCACCTGAGAGTAAGGAGCCTGGGGCTATGGGGGGGGGAGCCGCTGAGACCCTCGGGCAGCAACCACTCGGCCTCATAGGGACGCTCTGAGAGGCTGCATCTGCTCCCAGACAGCCTCAGGGATCTGCCAGACTCTTTTCTTCATCATGAGTTTCTGGCAGGCCAATAATTCTTAAATTTTCTCTCCTGGTTCTATTTTCCAGGTCAGTTGTTTTTCCAATTAGATATTTTACATTTTCTTCTATCTTTTCATTCTTTTGACTGATTCTTACTGTCTCATTGAGTCATTAGCTTCTACTTGCCCAATTCTAATCTTTATCAAATTGTTTTCTTCTGTTAACTTTTGCATCTCCTTTTCCATCTGCCCAATTTTTCCTTTTAAGGAGCTATTTTCTCCAGTTAATTTTCATACTTTCTTTTCCATTCGACCAATTTTCCCAGTTAGGTTTTGGGTTTCTTTTTCCATTTGAGCAACTCTTCCTTTTAGGGAGTTATTTTCTCCAGTTAATTTTTGAACTTCCTTTTCTATTTGTTCAATTTTCCTTTTCAAAGAGATGTTCTCATCAGTGAATTCTTTTTTTATAATTTTAAAATCATTGACCAGTTATCTTCTATTTCCTTCTTCAGCTGTTCCAGGAGAGGTGCTTGTGCTTGCGAGCAGTTCATAGTCCCTTCTGAAGTTTCAGATGGAAGTACAGTCTCAGCTCTGACCTCTTTGGTATTTGTTTTGTTCCTTATCCCCACAGAAAGATTCTATGGTTTTTTTACCCCTCTGCTTTTTCTTGTTCATGATGTTGATTAAGTGTTTTGGCTTCTGGTTCTTTCAGTCAGAAGCTACAGAACTTTGTGTTGAGCTGATGTGTGAAAAAGCTAAAAGCAGGTTTTTGTTTTGTGTTTTTCCAATCAGCCCTGGGGTTAGCTTGTTAAGTGTGGGAAAGAAGTGGTCTGGTCACAGGAGATCTCCTCAGCTGAACTGAAGCAAAGGCAAGCTCAGGGGATGGTGATCCCAGCTGCCCTATTGTCTTTCCATTTCCCCTGGAATACTGAGGCATGCCTAGATGCTAATGCGTGTTCCCACCCCTCCTGAGGCTCTTCTTCTGGTTCTGAGGCTTGCCCAGTCCTAGTGCGAGTTTTCTCTGCCCTGGGTCCTCTGTCCTTCTGGTTTGCCTCTGCCACAGTAGGAGGAATCCCCCTTAGCTATTTTCCTAGCCTCAGGTGTTATGAGACTATTGGCTCCTTCTGCTGTTTCTGCTGATCCAGGATTTTTCTGGGGAAATATTTTATAGTTCTTTCAAGGTCATCAAGGTGGCGAGGAGAGAGCATTTACTGATCACTCTGCCATCCTGGCTCGCGGAAGTTCAAGTAGGTGACTTACCAAAGTTTAATCTTTGGGCTGAAGGTGCCAGGAGCTGCTGTGCTGATATCTGGTGCTTAATGGCTCTCACGGGCTCAGCTGGTCTCCCACCCTTGGGGCCGCTCTGCTGGTTCTGCCCCCCAGTCTCAGGTATATCGGGTCCCTTCTGCTCCGCTGCACTGGCTGTGCTGCGCTGTGCACTGAGGGCTCCCCCCCGCAGAACAGATCCTTCCTGTGGACCTTCCAGTCTAACCTGGGCTCCGAATCCATCACAGTCTGTCTCCCACTGGATTCCACACTTCCAAAATTTGGTCAGATTCTCTTTTCAGAGGTATCCGAAGGAGTTTGTCCAAGAGCTTAGGTGAGTCGTTGCTCTCACTCTGCCATCTTGGCTGCGCCTCCCCCCCCCCCCCCCGCTTGATTTATTTTTTAAAAAAATCCAGTAGCCCACTTGACATTTGCTTGTTAATTGCACTCAGTAGACTTGTTGCTGTTGTTGTGTTTGTCCTTCATTTTTGAAGACCATTCCATCAGAAAAATGATGACAAGACTTGCATTTGACTTTGTCTTGAGTGAGAGTGGGCTGTGCAAAGTTGCCAGCCTTACTTCTCCTCCTGAGCCAGTGAGCAGATATTCATCAGAATGACTAAAGATAGCCCAGGATCCATTGGGAGAGCTTGGCCTTCTTAAGCTGGCCTTTTCAGGTACTCATTTACAGGGAGGTAATGCCCACTAAGTAAATACGCTTATTTAAAAAGTAGTCAGGGAATGGCCCTTTTTATGAACAAAAGAAAAAAACAAGCAAATCAAGCTGGGAGAGAAACAGAAACTGTTACTATTCATAATCACTCTAAGCCAGCCATTAATTGAAGCTTGGGTAGGGACCCACTGTTGTCCAGTCTATGGGCTTCAGAGTACACTGGATTTAAGGTTTTGGGAATGACAAGGAATGAAGGGAGGAAGGAAGGAAGGAAGCAAGGGAGGGATGGAGGGAAGGAGGTCATCTAACCAGTAAACTCCAAAGGAAAGAGAGGGGGAGATAGAAGGGAGAGTATGAGCTGAGTTACGCAGCTAGCTGGGTCCCCACTCAGACAGTTTGGTGTACTCACAGGTTGTGTTCGTCCTTCATTTTTGAAGACCATGGCATCAAAGAAGTGATGACATGATTTGCACTTGACTTTGTTTGGAGTGAGGGAGGGCTGTGCAGGTCACCAGCCTCACTTCTCCTCCTAAGCCATCACCCAGTAGATTATGAGCTCTCTGAAAGTTGGAGTTGCCTTTTTTTATGTGTCCTCAGCACTTAGTACAGTGGCTGGCACACAGTAGGTGTTAATATATGTTTATTGATTTACTTACTGCCAGCTTGCTCTAAAATTGGAGAGGCATATGTAGATTTGCTATTGTTAGCAGTATCGCTAAACCTATTTCCTCCCCATGTTTAAGGTGGTAAACAAACATATTATGCTTCCCTAGTTTTCATCAACAAAACTATAAAAAAGACTTCTTAAATGACTAGTTTCTGCTTCTATGATTGCAACTAGATATCACTTGCTTGATCAAAATGGAAATATCTTTCCATTTTAGTTCATTCCTGTCCAAGTATTCCCAATAATGTTCCATGCTGCCAAAGTGAATTAAGAGGCAATTTTTCATATTGCTACCTTGAAAACTATGGGCAATGGTAACAAAATAATTTTGCAACAATCTGAAATTTTCCAGACATAAATGATATAGGTAGATGAATTCAAATATTTTCTTCTGAAGCATCATGTTTGAGAAATTTTTGCATTTTAGTAAACTAAGTTTAATTTCAGACTCTTCTCATCCATCTCTACTGAGCGCTGTTTTTTCTGATGATTAAAAGTATAGTTTTGAATTTTATTATGTAGATAGCATCATAGATTTAGACTTGCATGGTGTCTTAGAAATCATCTAGCTCAACCATCTCTTTTTACACATGAAAGAACAGAGACTTCTAGAGGTTAAGTGACCTGTCCAACACAACTTTGCTAGAAAGCATCAGGGGTTGGATTTGAAACCAGATCTGTCCACCTTCAGTTCTAGTACTTTATCAATTATATGATGCTACCTCTTAAGAAGACAGCTATCTTCCTCCTGCTCATTAAAAAAAAATCTTCTCTGGTTCCTAGGAATGTTGAGGAAGCTTCAGTTTGATAAAAACATGTTCACTACTCATTTGTGTGTGTGTCAGCTAAATCCTTAATAATTACAGATTTAGAAAGAAAGGTTTAGATTCCATATGATGGTAAGTAGCTTCTAAGGTAGAAACAAGCCATTCTTAGAAGTATATTCATTCTTTCAAAGTAGAAGGGCAAATTTTTAGGGAAGATGATCCTTCTGTATTAAAAGCAAAATCCTTCTTCTCCACATGGGAAAAGAACTTACAAATACACACACAAACACATAAACATTTCCTCTCTATCTATAAAGTATATAATTATTTAGGCACTTTTCAGATAATACATTAATAGCAAATATTAGCCTTCTGAAACTATATGAAATAAAGAAAAAATGAAAGCATTTGGTTTATAATGAGCAACATCAAGCCAAAGTTTGATAATGGATGATTGTCGTCGAAAAAAAGCACAATACAATACAAAATAATACAAACATAATGTTTCTTACAGGTGTGTCAAAAGGGAAACACTCCTGAAAATATTTTGGACAAAACTTTTTTTTAGGGGGAGAGGCAATTATTTGCAAGACAGGCAAGAGAAAATTAATATTTGTGTTTTTGTAGGGCCCTATTTTGCAAATTCAGTAAAAACAATCTGGCACAAACATCTTTCTTCCTTGGGACTTGAATGAATTTTTAAATTCTTCCTTGGGGAGTTACTTATTATGCTTAATCTTAAATACTGAGGGTAAAAACTATATTTACATAACCGTCAATTCCCTTTACAAACTGGAAATTACAAATTCCCATTTACAAATGATGTGATTTACCACATTATAAATCAGAAGTCTAGGACTGAGTGGGAGAAGTAGGGAGGTGTGACAACAATAAAAATAAGGCTTTATTAAATGCCTATTATGTGCCAGTAATTATGATAGGGAGTTATCTAATATAATTGGATTGCAGTTGAAAATGGTTTTTCATGTCATAAGCCATTCATTAGTTCCATATTCTGTAAGGATATAGACATACATAAAATGTCCAGAAAATGATAGTTCATGATGTATCTTCAAGAGACCCACTACTCCTCAAATCTTTCTTGATATCAGGGGAATCATGTAATTCTCACCACAACCTATTCTATTTCTGCATTTTTAGTGAAGTTCTAGGATGTAAAGTATAGAAAGCTTCATGAGTTTAAAAGAATAAATTGTCCCTTATTTTCAAATTGATGGTTTTGTATTTTGAGTTCTAAGATAATCACAATCCAATAAATCAAATTCTACATTTTTTAAATGAAATGATCAAAATTATAAAAGGTTAAATTAATGAAAAACTATAATTTTTATGTTTTCTAGAAGACCTGAGGTTTTTATTTTTTTTACTAATGGCTACTGCTTTTTCATAAAGAATGTTCCAAAGAAAATTACTTTTAAATGTTAATTTTTTTCAAAATAATTTAAACAGAATGCAGAAAAATGCTTACAATGCTTATTTTCTGCCTCAGATTTTTTATTTGACTGAATTCTGAATTTAAAATTATATCATCAAAATAAAATATGATACACAATTTACATATTTTAAAAGTTTACTCTTTGTTTAACATTCATCCAGTTGTATATCTTATTTTATGCTTTAAGCACTCTTATGAATTCTATACATATTTTAAAAATAGAATTACATTTGATGTGAACTACATAGGAGATAATGCAATTTTTCTAGGGACTTGCATTATTACTTACACTCTTTGAAAATCAATACTGTTTATTAACAATCCACAATAATTTTATTTGCTTTTTAAATAAACCCAAACATTGGAACAAAGCTTTCTTTGGGGGAATCAAGGGAGGATTGAGGGAGAGAGTTCCTAAGCTTTGGTAACTAAAATCCTCTTAAATGCATCACTAGAAGGACATTAATGATGCTTAATAATATTAATAGCTTTAAGCTTAGCAAAATGTTTTCTAATATTGCCTCATTTTGCCCTCACAACAACTCTGTGAGTTACATGCTATTATTACATTATTTCCACTTTATAGATAAGAAAATTGAAGTAGACAGAGATTAAGGGACTTGTCCAGAGTCACACTGCTAGTATCTGATGCTTAAATTTGAACTTAGGGCTCCCTGAATCTAGACCCCACTGTGCTATCTAGTGGTCTAACAGTGTTAAAGTGAAATTCCATGAATTATTCATCAGACTTTATCAAAATCCCTGGATATACCCCATTATCTAGTTCCTTTGAGGTATAAGTGCTTCTTAACAATAGTACAAAATTGGTATTCACATTTGCCATTGCTTGTGATAGAGTTTTATTTCAAAGAACAAAGCAAATGTGAATTCTCTATTTATTTTGTCAGCTCCATATATATTTAGTTTATTCACTACACCTTTGTGGGTGAATTCAGTTTACTTGAAATTGTTTAGCAAATAATGCTGTAGGAAAAACAAAACAACCAACCAAATATACCTCCAAATAAGACAAAAATGTGTTTACAGATAGTAGATATTTCATAAATATATTTTGACTTTTGCTACAGCTTCCAGGCACACAAAACAGTCTTACAATACCCTTTCATATAATTTATGAAACAAGCAATTATTAGGCACTTATTATATGTCAGGCACTGTGTTAAACTAATTCAAGAAAATAATTAAAATATCAGGTAACTATGAAATTTTCCTGGAGAGCTTTCTGGCATCAACTTGGAATTGAATCATGGACTGTATTATCCTGCACATAATAGAAGTTCAAAAAAAAAGTAATTTCATTTGACTCTATCCAAAACCCACTGAGCCTAGCCTCTGTCTCTAAGAGACAAAAAAAGATACCAGCTTGAAATCTCAAAATAATATAAGATGATAGGATGGGCAGTTATCTAACAAAGGAATAGTACTTGTCTCACAAGCTGGACTAGATATTCCTTTAAATCCTTTCCTACTTTAAAAATTTTAAGGTAGTAGGTATGCCAACAGGGCATATGGTACAGTGCAGAATTGTAGCTACTGATTTCCAAGCAAAGAGATGAATTAATAGCTTTCATATGAAATGAAGCAAGATGAACAAGAGTTTGGAGGATATAAGAGTGTGGTCAAAAGAACACCTGAGCATTAATCCAGAAAACTGGATATTGGTTCCACCACCAATAACTCAACCTGGAACCAGCCACTTAATGACCCTCTTTTGGTCCTCAAATGAACAATATAGGTGGGAATAGATGTTCTTTCATATTATTTCTAGCTCTAAAACTAAACAAAACAATAATAACAAAACTAGTAGCAAAGATCAATAAAAACTTGACTGAAATGTCATTATTTCCCTCTTCCCTTTGCTGTTCAGATTGTGTGTCCCAGTTTGTTTCTATCTCTTCTGTGTCTCTTTCAGCTCACAATCAATCATCTTTCTCCTCTCTGAACTCTTTACAATTTTAACAGTTAGATACCATTTAACATTGTTTGCTAATTTTTCTTTTGAGAGCAAGGATCATTTCTTATATTCCCACTGTCCCCAGACCAAAACAATCTAAAACTAACATTTTTTTAAAATTTGCTGAGTCAAAACAGGTTCTGTCTATGAGTTAGCAAGTAATGCCAAATATTTACTTTGCATGTTGAGATTTGAGAATAGTTTTCTCTAAGAATGTACATTCTCTTTTGTTGCAATTCTCTGACTACCCTTGTTTCTTCCTACTTAATTTTTTTGCTGCGTGGAAGTCTTGCCTCCATATGCTCTTTCTCTGACTCCATGCAGGGATTAAATATTTACTCTCGCCATAGTTAGTTTTTGTTGAGTTGTTTCACTTAACATCTGACTCTCCAAGACCTGCTTTGGAGTTTTCTTGGAAAAGAGACTGAAGTGGTTTGCTATTTCCTTCTCCAACTTATTTTACAAATGAGGAAATTGAGACAAACAGGGTAAAGTAATTTACCCAGGGTCACACAGTTGGTATGTGTGTGAGACCAGAGTTAAACTTGGGTCTTCCTGACTCCAGGTTAAGCACTCCATCTCCTGTACCACCTAGCTGCCCTAACAAAGCTAGTATCATCATCTTCCTCAAAAATCCGGAATGCATTCTGTAAAGCCAGCCACACCCTTGGCATTTATGTAAGAAATACATATTATTCTTAATTCACCTCCCTCAGGGATTCAATGTTACAGAAGTAACCTAGATTCTAAAGGATATAATAAACCATTTCAAAATGAAATGACAGTGGTAAAAAAAAGAGTCTTTCAAAACTGCATCTAATATAAAAATGATAGCTAGAACTTCCAGCTCACAAACAGAATGCTGATGATGTGCCACTGATTGAAGCACACCTATTATATATCTGTCCCTCTAAGCATTTCTATGCTGGCTTCACTCTTGGCTGCGAAATAGGCTGGCTGCTACTCTCCACACTGGTATTCTTCAGTCCTAGTCAGGGAAATGTACATTTACATTTAGAAAGAACATGATGTTATTTCACTGAAACCAATAAATGCCTGAGCATTCAGAGACACATCTCTTCATGATATTTCTCTACCCCCAACCTTTCAAATCCTCTCTATTGCCTACCAAAGAAAATTAAAACTCCTTAGTCAGGCATTCAAAATTGCAATTTTGTGTAGCCTTACCTCTTACTCTATGTCTCATACCATCATCCCACCTCTTTCTACATCCCAATCTAATTTTACTGTTTGCATCATCCTAAGCATAGCCTTCATTTTATGGCTCCTGTGTCACAGTTATTTCTACACATACTTGAAAGAACCTTCCACCACTTCTCTTTCTGTTGAATTTCTCCCATTTTTTAAACTCTCACATCCAATGGATCTGCCTTGAAACCACCCTCCTAGTTCATAAGAACTCTTCCCTATTTGGACTTTGTTTTCTATTTATGGTTATTTGTGTATGTTTTATATTCCTCTACTAGATTTATAAAACCTTAAATCCAGTGCATTCTGAAACCCATGGACTGGACAACAATAGGTCCCGGCCCAAGCTCCACTTAGTGACTGGCTTAAGAGTTATTACCACTAGAAACAGTTTCCGTGGCTTTAATTCTTTTTTCTGTTGTTCATTAAAAGGGCCATTCCCTTACTACTTGTTAAAGAGGCCTATTCATTCAATGGGTATTACCTCCCTCTAAGTGAGTATCTGAAAAGGCCAGCCTAAAAGCATCTTGGGTCATCTGTAGTCATCCTGATGAATATCTGGTCCCTGGACCCAGATGGTTCAGGAAGAGAAAGTGAGGTTGACAACCTTGCATGGGCCTCCCTCCCTCAAAACAAAGTGAAGTGCAAGTCATGTCATCATTTCTCTGATGTCATGGTCTTCTTCGAAAATTAAGGACAAACACAGACTAGATTTATGGAAGAAAGAATTTTCTCCAATTTATTATTTGTTGAAGGAAAAAGGATGGAAGAGGGGAAGAGAGGAAGGAAAGTAGAAGGAACTGGATAAGCAGGGAAAAGAAAGGAAACAGATGGAGAGTGAAAGGAAAGAGGGGAGGGGAAGGAAAAGGAATGGGTGGAGATGGGGAGAAAAAAGAGGAGAGGAAAGAGAGGGGAATGCAAAAAGATGAAAAGGACAGAAAGAAGAGGGAAAAGGAGGAAATGAAGAAGGGGGTATGCATAAGGTTAAGAAAGAGATGGGAAACAGAAAGGGAAAGAAATGTTCAAAGAAATAAAGAAAAAAAATTCTACTGCAAAACTGGAATTTAAAGACCTGGGTTTGAGTGTTTTTCCCTTACTAGCTGTAGGCTTATGGGTAAGTCTATTCATATCCCAAAGTCTTTTTTCTTATCTATTAAATGTTATGCCTTACAGAGTTATTATGAGGAAAGTACTTTGTGAATTATAAAGTGTTATCAATATGAGCTATTGTTATGGTTCTAGATCCTTTCCAATCCTAAAATTCTTAGCTTAATACTTGGTCTTTAACTTAGAAAAATTCAGTCCTTCTACTCTATCAGATAAGACTATAACTAATACAATATTTCTAGGAGATATTACACAAATTAACTATACATATAGTAGAATAAATGTTGTAGATTAATTTTTGCAATGATGCAAAAACAATGTCCCCCATCCCTCCACATGACTGAAATATTCCCTTTCTTCATTTCTACATCCTGGCTCTGCTGGCTTCCTTCAAGGCTTACTTCAAACTCTACCTTCTGAAGAATACTTTTCTGGCAGCACTGAATGCTAATGCTTACCCTTTGAAATTACCTTCTATTTATCCTGTATATATTTTGTTTATATTTAGATATTTTTAATGGTATTTCTTGTCTTAGAAGTTCTTAGAGAGTTCTGGGTCATATTTTGCTTTTCTTTATATCCCAAGTTTTTATCATGATATCTGGCACTTAAGTAAGGACTTAATAAATGTTTGGTGATTAAATGGCTAATCACTGTGGTCTCTAGATACATAGATATTGGAGTGTAGGGTTTATGCTCCCTGAGGTTGGGGAATACCTGTGAAGGGCAAATGTAATAAAGTAATGGTATTAATCCTATAGGAATTTAAAGAACATCTAAAAAATACTTAGTCTCCTAGTTCAGATGAAAAATTTGCTTTTCTGCTGTATATTTAAAACATATATTTCATTCTCATTTTTTCAAATATCCTAAGGCATGTGGTCATTTCCAAGACCCTGAGTAATAATTTCTCATAAAAAGCCAAGCTTTTCCCTCAATGAATTGTAAATTCATGTAAGTGAATCATGTGAACTTATCCTGATTTCTTTAATAGTATTACATTTACCATGCCTTATAGAGATGTTTTGTAAAAGGATATTTTGAAAATAAAAAGCCCTGGACCTGAACCAAAGACAGCCACTTCAGTAAGCTGAAAGAGGTTGAGAAATCTAACAGGTCTTTCTCAGACTGTATATCCCAGCTTCCCTCCCCTTTATACTCTTGCTTGTGTATGAGCAGACTCATTGAGCATAACATTACTTATAACTGTGATAGGTGACTTGATGCACAAATCTCCAAGTTCTTCTCTGAATTAAATTAATTCATTTCCAAAGAATTAACTAGGTCAGTATACTAAATCTAGTGGAAAAACTATAGGTATAGATTTTGTCTCAGGCTGTAACATTTTCACTAAATTTGTGCTGCAGCTTCTCTGTACTTGCTTCTTAAAAATGACAAAAATGCAGGCAGGAGAGGAAAGTGCATAAGGAAGCTCCCATTTTCTCTCTATACATTTAACTTTAGTTTTAGTTCCAAAAATTATCTCTAGTGATGAATTATTCAGGATAAATGGTGCTAGGAATCTCACAAATGTATACCAACTCCAAATGTGAACTCTTTGCCTAATGACCAAAAAAAAGAGCTTCTCTTAGAAAAAAGAACAAACTAACCCACATAAATGTTGATATTCTCACAACACAATTATAAGGCAAAATTGCAGATTAATGGACAGCTAAGTAACAGGTTCTATTTGTGGAGTCAAATAAAAAAAAGAATTAGTTGATTTGGTTTCATCATGTGCCCCAAAGAAACATGATTTCATGGGACACATGATCACTTTCTCTTGAAGTATTTATGATAAACACAAGTCAAAAGACTAATTCAAAGATAAATGTGAAGCTTAAGCATCAATATTTATTGTAAAGGATGAAAAAAAGAAACCACAGGAAGAATTTGTTGATTCTTCAAAGAAAGACAAAATATACTTTGATCACTAGCAACTTTTAAGCAAAATTGGGCATAGAGGAGAATGGCAAAAACGTGTCGGAAAATATTACTCAGTTCTGAGAAGACAAAGATAACCGGTATATAAACTATACATTGGCCCCCCAACTGTATATCATGAATATGCTCTTCCTAAAGTGTGCCAAAAGCACTGGAAATAGAGTAAACCAAATATTATCCCCCAAAATGAAATAGACTATATCTAAATGTACAGAAAACTATACATTATTGATTTGGAAGTCATATTACTATCAATTTTCTGTGTATAGGCAGATCATTGACTGGTTAGAGCAGAGATCAAAATCAACACCAAACTAGAACAAAGGATAAAGACAAAGACCTCAATAACAGCATTTTTTGTTCGCCTTTTTCTAAAAAAAATCTTTTTCATTAGCTCTTCTAGTCCATCCTGCATTTTACTTTGAAGCTTTGATTATTGATGTTTGCAAGTGATTGTCTAATTCTAGATTTGTGTCTTGAGCTTCTCTCTCACCATAATTTAGATTTTATGGTCAGTTTTTGTTGTTTGCTCATTTTTTGAGCCTTGAATTTTGACTTATGTTAACCAGTTGGAATCTGCTCACCTCTGTGCTCTGAGTTGTTCTCTTTTGTGAGTTTCTGATGATTTTACAACCCAGTAGTCACCTGTAAGGTTTTGTTGCTTCCAGGTTGGTATGATCTGGGAAAAGATCATGTCACTGCCATTCTATTCTGTGCTGTGGTCCTTACGTGGATAGAGCACCTGTTCCCTTGTGATTGTAACCACTTCTCTACACCCTAGAACTGTGACTTGGAATTGATTAATGGGCAACAGAGCTACCAAATGGCCCCTGATCTTGTTTTCAGTGCTAGTACATTGGTCCCTCTGGGATCTCTTTGTGACCAGGTGTTCTGTTCTCTTACCATCCTGGGAGATTGGTTGCTCCTGCTATATCCCAAAGCCAGTGCTGTTTTGACCTAAGTGCTCCCAGACAGCCTCCAAAACAAAATAAAAAAATTATAAACTACTTTCCAATTTTGGTCTTTATTGACTGAATAAATGTCTACATTGATGAGATTAGACAACCACTCAAAGGAAGGGCAGAGAGTTGCCTGTCTTCTTTACTAGAATCTCTTAAAGTAGGCAGTGCATTGTAATCTTCCTTTCAAAGATGAGGAAACAGAAACCTCTGGAGGTGATGTGACTTACTCATGTCTATGTGATAGTCAAGTATCTAGGGTACAATTTACATCTACATTTCCTGACTCCAAACTTAGCATTCTAAGTGATGGAATGATTTATGGATATAGAATCATTTTGAGTTGCATCTTCTTCATTTTTTTTTGGAATAACATTCTTTACTATCTTTGAAAATGCACAGGGAAAGAATCAAAACCATTCCCTAATTAATAAATGGTAAACAGACATTAATATGAAGTTTTAGAATAAAAAATCCAAGCTATCAATAGCCATATAGAAAATACTCCAAGTAACTAATAATTAGAAAAATACAAATTAAAACTCTGAGATACTACTTCAGCCCATCAAATTGGAAAAATTTACAAAAAAAATAATAAATGCAGGAGGCACTGTGGGAAAACAGTTATAATAATGCACTGTTACTGAAGTAGTAAACCAATCTAATCATTCTGGAAAGGAATGTGGGACTATATTGAAAAGATTATATTAAACTGTGCATACCCTTTGGCCCAGTGATACCACTCATGGTCTATACTCAAAGCAGATTAAAGAATGAAGAAAAGGACCTATATATACAAAAATACCTACAGAAGCTCTTTTTGTAGTGACCAGAACTGGAAACTGAAGTAGTACCCATCAACTGGGGAATAGATGAACAAGATATGGTGGATGAATGTATAGAATGCTATTGTGTAATGGAATATTATCATGAAATGAATGTGATAATTTCAGAGAAACCTGCAAAAACTTGCAAATACTGATACAAAGTGAAATGGGAAGAATCAGAACAATTTCTATAAGATTAAAAATATTGTAAAGACAAACAACTTTGAAAGATTTTAGAACTCTGATAAAAACAATAGCCAAAAATTCCAGACTTATAATGAAATGTGCTATTCGGTGTTCAGAATGAGGAATATATGTGTGTGTACATATACATACACACACAAACACACACATATATGAATGACCTGGCTAATATGAAAATGAGTTTTCCTTGTCTATACATTTTTGTTAAGAATTATATTTTTCCTTCTTTCTCAATGAAGAGAGAAGAAAGACTTGAGAGGGAAAGAATTTTGAGCCAAAAATTAAATTGAATTAAAATTAATAAATGAAACTGTACAATAAAAGTAAAGACAAAAAAGGCACATGGAGAGCTATTGTGTGTTTTACAGGATATCACAATGTGACAAAAATCAATAGGAGTCAAACAGGTATTTAAAAGCACAGTATATACTCAATTCTAATACCAGGAAACGATCAACCAAATCTTGCTAGCTTCCAAATAACTTTTGAAAATGTAGTAGAATTTTTAATGGAAAATCGGTAATGTTTTTCCTGAGTAAAACCTCTAGATTCTAGCCTGCGGTCATATAATCTTTCCAAGTTTCACATCACTGCACATAAGTTGCCTTGTTCATTTCAAAGTCACTGTCTTCTATGCATGGATAAGTTTTACCTCTCAAAGAATCCTGAATTAAATTTGTGGTTGTAAACAAATCCCCTTTTACATTCATGACCTAATTTACAGTTAACCTTTAACTTCTAAAACATTCAAGAACCAAGTATGGAGGGAAAAAGAGGGGGAGAGGATACTATAAACATGGTATATTCTACGAAGACAAAAGTTCTGAGATAGAGTTTTAATAACTCCCTAGATTTAGATATTTGCAAAAGTAGAGTCAATTAATGTTATCGTGTAATAAAAAAGCTGTTAGCTAATATCTATATAATAATTCCTCATTTATCATAGAATTCTAAAGTATACAACAAATTTTGCTCAGTGTCACATCTTTTTTAAAATAATTTTACAGGTGAGAAAACAAGTGCACAGATTGTGACTTGACCATGGTTATATAAATACCAAGTAGCCAGAGCCAGTCTTCTTTTTACTATACACATTGACTTTGGTGATAATCAAATAAATATCAAATTAGTAGGTAATATGGGACTGAATGGGAAAGAAGGAGAAGTAGATATACCCCAGACATTGCAAGAAGATGTTAGGGCTGCAGTTGTTTGAAAATATAAATATGTATTTAGGAACAGTAGATTGCAGCCTTCAAGGCCTTGTTCTCAATTACAGACCTTCTTCCTCTTTTAAGTCTTTCCTAACCCTGAGCCTTACTTCTTACATTTCCAAAACACAGATAATAATGGCATGTAACTCATAATGCTGTTGCAAGGATCAGATGACATTATGAATATAAAATGCTTTGAAAATCTTTAAATTCTATGTAAATGATAGCTATAATAAATAGCAATAAATAAAGGATTATTGATTAAATGCTGTGACTGAGAGGAAAAAAAAGACCATGTAACAAATAGAAAACTGCATATAAAAATTGACTACCCAGGTTAGCTTTCGCCCTCATTGAGACAATGACTCAAGGACTGCTGGATTGCCAAGTTCATTAATATCCTTCAAGCTCCATTCTAGCTCTGTGCTCTACTTGACTATCTGCCCACTTAATTTCAAATACCAGCTATGCCACACTGGGCAAGCCACAACCTTTCTAGGTTTGTTTTCTTATTGGTAAATCGAGAGGGTTAGACTAATTGAATGGCATAATTGACTTGGTGCTGCACTTGGATTCAGGACAGACTTGCCTTCTCATTCTGCCTCAATTTCTTTGCCAGCTTTGTGATCCCAGGCAAATGAATTTACCTCTCTGTGTCTAGGTTTCCTTATTTGTAAAATGTAAAGATTAAACTCAGTGGACTTTGAAATGCCTTCCAGCTCTAAATCTAACTCTATAGCTAGATTACCTAGTCATTTCTAGCTTTAAGTTCAATGACCCCTTGACTAGTTGTTTTTAATGCTGCCTACATTAAAATCCTTTGATCCAAAAAGTCAAGAATATCAAGGGAATCAATGAAAAAAGTGAAAGGAATTGACCTAGCAATACCAGATTTCAAACTATACAAAATGGTAATTGTGAAAACAATTTGGTACTGGGTAAGCAATACAATGGTTGATAATGGAAAAGATTTAGGTACACTATAGACTCAAGTGTGACTGCAATAACCTAGCTTGATAAACACAATGATCCAAGCTATTGTGACAAGAACCCACTACTTGACAAAAACTGCTGGGAAATCTGAAAAGCTATCTGGCAGAAACTAGGCATAGCTCGACAACTCATACTTTATACTAAAATAAGGTCAAAATGAGTACATATTATAGACACAAAGGGTGATATCATAAGGAAAATAGGGATGTATGGCAAAAAAATGCCTGCCAGATCTATAGACAAGGGAAGAATTTATGATCAAACAAAAAACAGAGAGAATCATCGGAGGTAAAATGGATAATTTTGATTACATGAAACAAAAACATGAAATGTTTCTGGAGAGACAAAACCAATGTAGCCACAATTAGAAGGAAAGCTGGGAAATGGGGAAAAAACATAGCACGTTATTCTGATTAAGATCTTGTTTCTCAAATATATAGGTAATTGGAGCAAAATTTCTAAAAAAAATGTTATTCCCTAATTAATAAATGGTCAAAGGATATGAACAAGCACTTTTCAGAACAAAAATCAAAATTATCAAGTCATAGGAAAAATGCTCTAAATCACTAATAGTCAGAGACATGAAAATTAAAAACAGATCTGAGGTACTGTCCCACACCCATTAGTTTGGCTAACATGACGGAAAAGGAAAATATCTAATACTAGAGGGGATGGGGAAAAAATAGATACATTAATGCACTGTTTGTGAAGCTGTGAACTGGTCCAATCACTCTGAAGAACGATCTGGAACTAAGCCCAAAAGGCTAGAAAATTGTTCATACCCTTTGAATTAGCAATACTGCTACTAGATCTGTATCCCAAAGAGATCACAGAGAAAAGGAATAGTATCTATATGTGCAAAAATATTTAGAGAATTACTTTTGGTGGTGAAGAATTAGAAATTGTGGAGATGTCCATCAATTGGAGAATGGCTGAACAAGTTGTGGTACATGACTGTGATGGAATACTGCGGTGCTGTTAGAAGTGATGAAAGTTTGATTAATTGACTGTTTTGCATGACATCACATATATAAGGAGTATTTTATCTTTTTTTTCTTTGCCTTCTCAATGAGTGGGGAAGGGGATGGGAGGAGGGAGAAAATTTAGAACTGAAAATAAAAATAAAACAAATTTAAATAATTAAAAGACTCCCTTGTCATTTTGATTTCATTGACTATGACAATAAATAACCCAATATTTTCTTTTTCTACTCTGCTCTCCCAGTTAGTCTTGGGGTAAAAAATCAAAATGCCATCAGTCTGTCCCATTCTATTGACATGCCTCTCAAAGAGATTAACTGTGGAGAAATTTGGTAAAAGAGATTTTACAAATAATCTTCTTCTCTCCTCTCCTCCTTTTTCATCCCCACATCTCCCCTCCACTCCCTTTCCTTCTCTCTTTTCTCCTCTCTTCTTCTCTCTTACCCCTTTTTTCTCTTTTCCTTTTTTTTTTTGAAAACAAGAATGATTTGCCATAGAGAATTTGAAAAAGTTCCCAGCTTCATTTGTATGGCTGTATGCTGATTAGTACTTCCTAATCCAGTCAACAGAATGGATTTCCTGCAGGGAAACTGGCAGCTCTTGCTGAGAGACCCCAGAACTGTTCTCAATTAAGTAGATATTAAAAATCACTGCTATTTCTAAAAGTAATGTTTAAAATGTCATTTCTATTTTTATAATATACTAAAAATGTACTGAAGCATATACATGCAGTATGAATGCCTCTCTCCTACATATGGGTACAAATGTGATTTGCCCTTTAAATTGCAGATGATGAATTATTCGTTTCTATTCATCTTAACAAAAACCTACCAGACTTCAAATTCAAACTTAAAAAAAAAAGACAAATACCATACTTTGCACATGAGAAAAATTACGATATTTGACAAAGTAATTTGCTCCAACACAATGTCATTAGAAATCAACAAATCTCTGGGAGGAAGTGTTCACCACTGGGAATAGATTTGAAAAGGAATGAAGTGGAATTTTGTTATTTAAATAACAATATATAAATTATTAATAACAATATATAAATTGAGCTGACATTTAAAACAGCATACTTTAGCACAATATTTTTGAAAGAAGTTGTCAGCATACATTTATTAAGCATTTGTTAATAATTATTTTTATGCAATGTACCACATCCTGTGTGAAGCACTAGCAATATAAAGAAAGGTAAAAAAAAATTCTCTGATTTCTAGGAGCTTACAGTATAACGTTGTGTGCATTAGTCATTTTTCTTATTTGTCTTCTCTCAGATTTAAATAGTGCTTTGTGAGATTGGGGATATTTCA
The DNA here is from genome assembly GCA_023548195.1 of Bettongia penicillata ogilbyi. Lineage (NCBI taxonomy): Eukaryota > Metazoa > Chordata > Mammalia > Diprotodontia > Potoroidae > Bettongia > Bettongia penicillata. The sequence continues at coordinate 1,042,178 of JAJHZJ010000135.1, read as the reverse complement.
TGCTTAGACCATTTCCCCAAATGGTCTTTTCTGATTTAATACTTGGTAATTAATGAAGTTGTTTTTGGAGAAGATCCTTCTTTCTCCAAGATGAATGATGACAATAACCTCTGCTTAGGATGCCATAACCAGTTGTCCACTGAACTTTGAGCCTACATAAAAAAAACCAAACCTGCAAAAACATTCAATTGGGTGAGTGAGATGAACCTGAAAGATTAAAGCCCTTGAAGGAAAGTGCTATTTCATTTTTGCCTTTGCATCCACACTAATTAGCACAGAACTTTTAACATTTTAGTTGTTTAATGAATGTCTATTGTATGAACTGAGTCAGGAGGTTCGTGGATGGGTGGTAAAAACAATTCTGATACCAAGTGTTAACAAAGAAGCCTGGGAGAGAATCATCTAAGAAGTAACTGGCAAATAATCAAATATATGTTCAATTGCTCACAAGAGAAAATTATTGATTAAATTTGGCAGAGGAGGAAAATCAGATTATACCCTGAGTATTAATGAAATCCCTAAACTACTGACCACATATTGTACTTGGAATAGAATATCTTTCGACTCTGTGTATAGGATAATAATATTTGAAGCTGGAATGGATTCTGAGATGACCGAGTCCAGAGGTGGGGAACCTAAAGCCTTGAGGGCACATGTGGATCTCTAGGTCCTCAAGTGTGGCTCTTTGACTGAACCCAAATTTCACTGAACAAATCCCCTTAATAAAAAAGGTTTGTTCTGTAAAACTTGGACTCCATTAAAAAAGCCATACCCAAGGACCTCGAAGACCATACACAGCCTTGAGTTTGCAGATTCCTTACCCCTGATTCTAGTCCAATCTCTTCATTTTACAAGTGAAAAAAATTGAGGGAGTCCCTCTAAATCACCATTAAAGTCCTTTCCAACTTTAGAATTCTGTGACTGCTTAGGTTTTTAGAACTTGCTAAACTGAAGTTTTTATTACTGTTATAAACTGATGAATTTTTAGAAACCTGTCTAAAACAGTTAAAAACCAAAAAGAATCAATATGACCCTAGTTCCTTATTCACTAAGATACAGTTACATGATTTGTGAGAAAAAGCAATTAGTTATTATAATGATTCTTGATGGTTAAGTTGATTGGGGATTCCATTTTTGTAAGTAACAAATCAGACCATGTCACCTGGAAACTCATCACAGCACTTTTAGGAGGATTTAAGATTGAAAAAGACTATCTTTTTACCTTGTTTTACACATACAACATCTGATTTATATGATGGTTCAATCTGAAATCAATGCCCATTTTTTCTTTTTATGTTTCAACTGGTTTCTTCCTCTGCCCCATCCTCTCTTCTCCCATTGATGATCCCCTATTAGAATTTAAGCTTCTTAATGGCAAGTACTATCTTTCCTTTGGCACACATTTGCATTCCCAGTGCTTGGCATGGTGTCTGTCACACAGTTCTTTACAAATTTTTTTTATCTGCTTATTGACTTTCATCTCAATCTCCTTTTCTTCACCTCTCCTCTTCCTCTTTTTCCTCCTCCTCCTCCTTTACAGTAGGCTCATTCATTCTGAGAACCATTAAAAGAGATCACTTACAGTACTTAACAGCAACAGCAGTGGAAGCAACATCACCTACAAAATGCCCTCTTAGTCCTTCCCCATCAAATCTCTGGGAATATATGGAAAGAAAACATTTTTATTCCATAACCTGAGATGGAATTTTTATTGATACTGTTTTAAGGCTATGACTTCCTCAGGTTTCGGGCGATAGCACCCATTACTTTCACACTCACTCACTAACCTGAATCCCATAAAGTTTTCTCCTCTATTGTGCCAGATTTCAAGAAACATTAAAATAATGCTTAAAAGGAAAGCAGAGCCAGCATATCCAATCTCAGCTATAGTTCAATGGTTTTAAGTGGCTTTTAATAGTTTCTTATGGACTGGAAAAATATTCTTGGACTGACTTCCTATAAAATTATTTAAGCCAGAAATGTACTAATTGGATAACAACTAACACCATAATCAGACAAGACCATTGAACCATATTAATATGATTGCTTTCCAGAGACAAGTTGATTACTAAATGTTATATTGAATAACCTATATCACATGTATGCGAAAAGAATTTTCACTTCTAGTAATGTGCCAAATCTTATGCCAAAAAAGATGCTTATAAAAAAGTTTGTTAAATTATTACATGAATGGTTTAAGTTCTTTTTGACTTGATACCTAATACATTTAAACTCGGTGGATTACATCAAGAGACCCAGTCTCTATCTCCAGCTTTGTCACTAGCTGGTAGTATGACCTGGGTAAATCATTCACCTCTCTGGGAATTGTTATCCACATCAAAGAATAAAGAGGATGAACTAGATGCTCTCTAAGGCCTTGCCTAGCAATAATATTTTATGGTTCATGACATCTAAAATATGCCCTGGAGCCAGAACCACGTGCTAATTTTAATTTTTATAGCACTCAGTAGAATAACTTTCAATGCCATAAGGTGTTACTCTGTGTATTTTTCCTTATAACTCCACTCCTCTTCATAAGATGGAAGACCCTCAAGCTACCATCTCCTCTTTCTGTCAATATTACTTTTAATAAATTTCTATGAATAGGACCTTTACATTTGAGGGATGGCAAATCCTTGCATGCTCAGCAAAAAGGTTACATTTATTTATGGAAGGAGACATCACTGGGGGGGAGGGGTCCAGAAGCAGCAAATCTTTCAAACTGGTATTTTTTTTTAAGAAGGCAGAATCCAGGAACTCAGTATATAACTCACTTGGTGGGCATGGAATCTTTTCTCATACCTAGTTTCACAAATATGTCAATATTTAAATGAGAAACATAAAGATTTTCTCAAGGTAAGCCCAATGGGATATATGTATGTAAATAATCATTTAAAAGACCTATGCAGCAATAATTTATCATCCATAAAAGAGAAATCAGATACAGAGAAACTAAAGCTTGACCTCCCTGAGTTGGGTGCCCCCCTGCAAACAGGAGCTTACACATTCATTTCAAATAGATAACATTTTCCAAGAGAAAAAGTCTCACATAACCAGCTCAAGTCATGAGAAAAAAAATTAAGTGAAGTAGAGAGGAGGAGCCAAGATGGCGGAGTAGAAAGACTCATGTATGTTAGCTCCAAATCCACAGCCCATAAATTTCCTGTAAAAAGAACTCCCCACAAATTCTGGATCACTGCAAGCTGTGCAGAAACACAGTGGAAGAGATTTCCATTCCAGAGAGCCCTGGAAAGCCATCCCCAAGGGTCCGTTGTGCCACGGAAAGCAGAGCCCACCCCTGTGCTGAGCGTGGTCCCAGAGGAGCAGATCCGAGAAGGCTTCAGAGACAGAATTTCCGGTGGTCACGTAGGTCCCTCCACCCACAGGCGCTACAGGTCAGTGAGAGAGACGTCTGGGCTGGCCGAGAGGGGAGCGGGGTGCCTCTGTGACTTGGGATCCCTCGGGAGGCAGCAGTGGAGGGAGCAGCAGAGGCAGTGGCAGAGGCAGCCGTGGCCCGGGGCTCTTGGAGCAGCAGACAGGAGCTCAGGGCCATTACTGAAGGGCTCTGCATAAACTCCCTGAGGGAACTGAGCCTGGGAGGTGGCCCTGCCCCGACCCAAGCACCAGAACTTAAGCTCACATTGAATAGCATCTGCGCCTGCTGCGGAAAGCCCTGAGGCTGGGGAGCAGCATTTGAATCTCAGACCCCAAGCACTAGCTGGGCGAATCTAGGCAGGGGTGGAGAGGAATCTCAGAAGTCAAGTAACTGACTGGGAAAATGCCCAGAAAAGGGAAGAAAAATAAGACCATAGAAAGCTACTTTCTTGGGGAAGAGATGTTCCTTCCTCCTTTCATTTCTGATGAGGAAATACAATGTTTTCCATCAGGGAAAGACGTGGAGGTCGGGGCCTCTCTATCCCAGACATCCGAGGTGGATGTCTGGTGGGCTCAGGCCATGGAAGAGCTCAAAAAGGATTTTGAAAACCAAGCTAGACAAGTGGAGGAAAAACTGGGAAGAGAAATGAGAGAGATGCAAGAAAAGCATGAAAAACGTCTCAATACCTTGGTAAAGGAGATCCAAAAAAATGCTGAAGAAAATAACACCTTGAAAAATAGGCTCACTCAATTGGCAAAAGAGGTTCAAAAAGCCAATGAGGAGAATGCTTTCAAAAGCAGAATTAGCCAAATAGAAAAAGAGGTTCAAAAGCTCACCGAAGAAAATAGTTCTCTCAAAATCAGAATGGAACAGATGGAGTCTAATGACTTTCTGAGAAACCAAGAAATCACCAAACAAAACCAAAAGAATGAAAAAATGGAAGAGAATGTGAAATATCTCATTGGAAAAACAACTGACCTGGAAAATAGATCCAGGAGAGACAATTTAAAAATTATGGGACTACCTGAAAGCCATGATCAAAAAAAGAGCCTAGACATCATCTTTCATGAAATTATCAAGGAAAACTGCCTTGGTATTCTAGAACCAGAGGGCAAAATAAGTATTGAAGGAATCCATCAATCACCACCTGAAAGAGATCCAAAAAGAGAAACTCCTAGGAACATTGTGGCCAAATTCCAGAATTCCCAGGTCAGGGAGAAAATATTGCAAGCAGCTACAAAGAAACAATTCCAGTATTGTGGAAATACAATCAGGATAACACAAGATCTAGCAGCTTCTACATTAAGTGATTGAAGGGCATGGAAGAGGATATTCCAGAAGTCAAAGGAACTAGGACTCAAACCAAGAATCACCTACCAGCAAAACTGAGTATAATACTTCAGGGGAAAATATGGTCTTTCAATGAAACAGAGGACTTTCAATCATTCTTGATGAAAAGACCAGAGCTGAAAAGAAAATTTGACTTTCAAACACAAAATGAGAAGAAGCATAAAAAAGTAAACAGCAAAGAGAAGTCATAAGCGACTTACCAAAGGTGAACTCTTTACATTCCTACATGGAAAGACAATATTTGTAACTCTTAAAACGTTTCAGTATCTGGGTAGTTAGTAGGACCACACACAGATGTATACACACACACATGCATGCACACATGTACATGTGTGCATGCACACACACATACACATATGCATGCACACACAGAGACAGAGAGCACAGAGTGAATTGAATAGGATGGGACCATATCTTAAAAGAAATTAAGGTAAATGGTGAGAGAGAAATGTAGTGGGAGGAGAGAGGGTGAAATGGAATGGGGTAAATTATATCTCATTCAAGAGACAAGCAGGAGATTTTTTTAGTGGAGGGAAAAAGAGGAGAGCTGAGAAAAAAACATGAAGTTTACCCACATCACATTCGACTAAAGGAACGAGTAAAATGCACACTCATTTTGGTATGAAAACCTATCTTACAATACAGGAAAGTGGGGGAGAAGAAGCTAAGCAGGAAGCGGGGGATGGTGGAAGGGAGGGCAATGGGAGGACAGAGCAATTTGAAGTCAACACTTGGGGAGGGATAGGATCAAAAGACAGGATAGAAACAATGGTGGGCAGAATAGGATGGAGAGAAATACAGTTAGTCTTACACAACACGACTGTTATCGAAGTCATTTGCAAAACTACACAGATATGGCCTATATTGAATTGCCTGCCTTCCCAAAGGGAACGGGTGGGGAGAGAGGGATGGGGAGAATGTGGAACTCAAAGTTTTAGGAACAACTGGTGAGTATTTTTCTTGCTCCTAGGAAATAAAAAATACAGCTAATGGGGAAGAGAAAGTCATCTGGCCCTACAGGACAAAAGAGAATATGGGGACAAGAGAAGGGAGGGATGATGGAAGAGAGGGCAGATTGGTGAAAGGGAAAATTAGAATGCTTGGTGTATTGGGGTGGGGGGAGGGGATAAATGGGGAGAAAATTTGGAACCCAAAATTTTGTGAAAATAAATGTAAAAAGTTAAATAAGTAAATTTATATTTAAAAAAATAAAAAAAATACAAAAAATCAAAGAGCAAAAAAAAAAAATTATTAAGTGAAGTGGTACCAACACCAAAGTTAAAGCCATTCTTTTTCAGTCACAGATTCATACCTACTCAGATACACACGGTCACATTTGTATATTTTCCTGGGGAAAATATCTTCCATTATCATGATTCAATTGTAAGAGATTAGGAATAGAAAACTGAAAATCTGGGTTCAAGAATATAAATTTCTTGATGGCAGTAATTGTTTCATGTCGATTCTGTGTCCTCAATGTCTAGCATGGTGCCCTGCATATAGTATACCTTTCACAAATGGCTATCCAACTGAATTATTTTGAAAGCCCTGGCTCCATCTCATCCTTCCTAGCCATTGAGATTTCTTCTCAGAGATTTAGTTTTCTCAAGTGTAAAAGCAAGATAGAAATACTTACATTACCTACCTCAAGGAGTTACAATCACATAAACAGTATTTTGAAAATTCACAGATTTTCAGAATTTAGAAGTTGGAAGATTACTCAACAGCTATCTTATCTAACGGTAACTTGGAAGGAGTCCCCACTATAATATATGTTTCATTCATATAATATATGTTGGGCAAAATTATAACATGTGATATGAGAATATTTATTATCTCAGTTGCACTTGTTTTCTTCATTAACCTGCTTCTTTACTAGGCAACTGAAATATAGAGCATCTGACTGTGTTAATGAATTGTTGAAAAGATCCAATAGAGTCCAGTAAATAAAAATGGGTTCATAGGACAAAAAGGTAAGAAATAAATGTTCTGAAACTCAGAATAGTTTAGAATCTGAATAATTAACTTCATTTGAGGAATTTCTTAGTGAGGAAAGGGATGGGAAGCTTTCATTTTCAAGTCTTTTTTATGTAAGGAAATAATCTGGGTTACTGGATTTCATTTGCCAATAAGAATAACATCAAGAAGATGTTTGACTATAAATGAATTGATAATATAAAATCTGCTCTAAAATGTAATCTAGGCAGCACTAATAATGTTAAGTCATATCAAGGGCTGTAATACCTAAAAATTCATGAAAACCAATTTAAACTTCTATAAATCTTACTTCTAACATAGAGTTACAGGATTTAGAGTTGAAAAAATAATCTTATTCAGTCCCTTTAACTTTATGAGTGTAGAAACTGAGACCTGATCACTGACGTAGGGTCATTCAGGTACTGAGAACAGAAGCAAGTTCTCTGGCTATAGATTTAAAGCTCTATTCTATTTAGATTTTATGCCTTCCTAAGCAATAATTTAATTTATCCCAGTAAAAACAAACCCATTACTTCGGGCCTAATACGTTTTGAGCCTTCTATTTTATCTCCATAGGTACATCAGGTTCTTATCCTATTTTACTTAACTTCAATTCCTTTAGTTCTTTGTTAGACAAATGATATAGATGGGAAAACTAGTAAAGTATATTCTGGAAAGTCTTAACTCATTTGAATATTGCTTCTTTCTAAGTAGGAGCTCATTTTCCCTTAAATTATTGACTGAATTTTTATTTTACTTTATTCATTTTTAAAGGGACATTACCTAATCATGCACTTTTTGGTGACAAAACTCTGAAATTGTCTGTCAAGAAGAGGGCTATTACTAGTTCAATTATAAAAACTAGGGAAACCTTAAATACAATTAGAAAATGGTGCCCAATGGACCACTTCACGTGACACCAAGTCTTTTTTGAACTACACATTGATTTGAAACTGTTACTAGTACCACTTAGCTAAGCAATCAGTACATTTTGATAAATTCTTAAAACATTGAACAGTTATGACAAGCATATTATGCTACAAGAAATGCTGAGCAGATTGATTTTCAGAAAACATAGAAAGACTTGCACGAAAAAATGAAGAGTGAAACAAGTAGAACCAAGGACATTGTATACAGTAACAATAATATTGTTTGAAGAATAACAGTGAAAAACTAAGCTATTCTGAGTAGTCTACATATCCAAATTAACTATAAAGGACCTATGAAGGAAGATGCTATCTATCTCCAGAGAACTGATAAATAGAAGTATACATAGTATGGTTATAAATACACACACACATATATTTGTCAAATGGTTATAAATCCATACACGTGTGTGTGTTTTATATATATATATATGCATGTGTGCGTATGTGTGTGGATACACATATATCTTTGTCAAATGGTAGTCCTATCTAGTGCATGTGGGAAGGGAGGGAAGGAGGTAGTTCAGAACTTAAATGTAACAAAAAAAATTAATGGAAAAAAAAACCAGCTATGATAAAGTTTTGATGTTTATTGACTGTGACTTTGGGTGAGTTGTTTTACTTTCTTAGGTCTCAGTTCCTTTATTTGTAAAATGAGCGATTAGACTAGATATCCTTTGAGGGGCCATCTAGCTCTCTCTGATATTTATAATATTCATAATTAATAATATTCAGATATGTTGGTCTCAACAAATGATGTAGACTATACTTTCTCATGACTAAATAGTCACATAACTCAATCCAAACTGACTTGTTAAATGATATAATGTAGAATGTAGATGCATATTGTCTTTCTCTTGGGAAGGGCTCAGTAGTGGCTTTAGATGTTAGTAGAAAGGCATGTGATGATGGACAACTAACTTTATTTGACTAGAGGTAGTGAACTTCCAGTTTTGCCTTGTGGAGTCCTTCCTCTTTTCCCTTCTGCTAGCAGAGGACAACAGGAGTTCCTTAACTGTCCTTTGGGTCCCTTCTCTTCCAGGCATGCTCCATGCTAGAGCTGCTCCAAGAAGAATCATCCTGGCTCTTCCACTCTTTTCCCTTTCTTTACCTTTACTTCTGCTTAGAGTTGAGAAATTGATTCATACCCCATGATTCAATTGGGCACAGGAGAGATGATCTAGTAGTATATTCTTCCAGGAATAATTGTATATCTTATATTTTTAGGATTAATGTTAAGGATTCAGTTTTCATTATATAGAAGTCTTTTTAAAATACATTTGTGTATTTGTTACTGAGTTAATAATTCACCTGAGAGTTCATGATATCTTGATTGCTACTGATTTAGGAATTCCTTTATAGTTCATGCCCTGGTTATTCCCATTAAAACACTTCTGTTTCTAGCATAAAATTATGTATTTATTTAGTAGAATTAGCTTTATAGATTTTTGACTAATGTTTATAAGGCCCCAAATATGCTAGTTTCCAAAAGATTTTGTGAGCAAGTACCTAGATTAAGAATGAAGAGGGAATTAGGAATATCTCTAACCAACTCTGTCCTCATTTCTTTCTAGCAGATTTGGTAACCCTTGGAAAAGTCATTCCTTTCTGGGCCTCAGCTTTAATCATCCGTGAAGGAAGAATAATAACAAATATTAATAGCTCACTGAATTCAGTAATAATATAGTTAAACTTTTTAAATATACCAAATAAATATGGCTTATCATTATTAAGGGGTCAGTGTATTAATCACCATAGACCAAATAACTAGCCCTATAGGTTAAAATACCAGCAAAAGAATAATTTCCTTAAATTTTGTTTGTCCTGTAACTGTAATTATCATAGCTTGTCATCAGTGTTACTCATTCAACTCCAAAATAATCTTTTAATTTTTCTGGCAAAATGTTTACCTGGGGAGAGATACAGCATAAAGTATGGACACCAAGAGATTTCATTTAGAGGACTGTGGAAGGAATACTTTTAGCCAGAACTGAGATAGAAATGTTTTTATGTCTTATAAGAAATTTTTTAGATTTGCCTCCCTGGGAAACAAGTTCTTTTTTAAATTAAAGAAATAATTCTTCATGCCCTGACAAAGGAAATAAAATTAGGAAGGACTGTGAAACAACAATGCATGCCCAAAGTTGGTATCTAATAAATGTTTGTTGAACTGAGTTGAAATTTACTGTACAAATACCAACTTTCTAGTGACTGGTAGCAAGTCTTCAATTCTGACAAGTGATATCTTTGGCTCGACTCTTGAGCAGTATTTAAAAAAAAATTATCCACTAAATTAAAAAAAGGATATAAAAAAATCAAAGTTAGTAGATCAAGAATGGGTTATTAAGTGAAGCTGGAATATATGGCTGCTATAGGGCCAGTGCCTTGATAACTATAAGGATTATAAGGTTTCTTAATCTGACCCTAAGTGTCATTGTGTTCCTAATAAAGTAGACTGGGAATATGAACCTGGGATCTAATGTAATTTCTACACTAATTTTACACCCATCAAAATGGAAATGATTCATGACTGTAGCACTAAGTGTAAACTTCTGGAGGATAGATGTCTACTACATGCATTTTAATTCCCCATAATGATAATAACTATGACTATTGCCAGTTAAGCTTTATTAATCTTTAAAGTGAATCTAGCAAGGGCTTGGTCTTCAAAAAAATCCTTTGAGGGGAGAAAAGAAATACTTTAAGTCTTGAACATTCATTTACATCTCAAAGAGAAATAGTTCATCTAATATGCTTTTGAAATGAGATTTAGATAGAGGATGGAGAAGAGGATATAGATAGAGCATGATCACCTGAAAGAGTGTCCCATGTATACATGGTGGGAAGGGATGAAGAAAGAAGGAAAAATAAAAAGAATAGAAAGGGCACAAAAAGTGTCCACTTTCTATCAGACCTCTCTTGGTTGCTCTAGTTGCTAAGACATTCACTTTCTAGGTTACTTTGTATTTGATTATAGATACATGTTATATTCCCCATTAGATGTAAGTTTCCTGAGGGCAGAGGCTGCTTTGCAAGTCTTTGTGTTCTGAGTGCATAACAGAGTGACAACACATAAAAGATACTTAAAAAATGCTCAGTGTCTGATTGATTCCATTCAAAACCTTTCATAATTTTCCTGTAAACTAGCTTTAGTGTAACCCTAAATTCCTAGTTTAGTAGCAGAATGGATTTAGAGAGCTTGCAAAAGTTGTGTCAACATACAGTAGAGCACTAGACAATCTTTTGTTGTAGGTTTTCAGGATTCCAGTTTTAACTATTTTTTTTTAAATTAATGATGTGAAATCCCAATCGCTAGTCTCATCCCAGCCTTGATTCTCTCTCTTCCTTTCTGTAAATCAACCTATACACAACCAAATTCATCCTGATACTCATTTCAAGTGATATCTACTCACTTGAATAAAAATAATAAATGTGACTAATAAAGTCCTAATAAAGTGACTCACAGGAGAAGTTGATTTCTTGTATAATTCATAACCCATAAACCTAAGTTCTTCTCTATTAGGCAGCATGTGTCTCTACTAAAGGCAATTTGATTTTTCAAAGTCTAAGTGAAGGTTTTAGAAGGTTTAGAAGGGACAGTGAGTCAAACTTTGTGGAATGCAGAAAATTGTAGATACTTAAACACTATAGATGACCCTACAGATAAGGAAACATATAGATCTGAGTATATAAAACTTCTCCATATTTGCGGTTATGTGACAAGAGATAATAGTGTACAACAGTTAACAACTGGAATAGAAATGGTCTTTCTGATGTGGACTGAGGGCAACAGAGAGTTGAAAATATCAGAGATGCTGAAATAAACAAAACTTATCCATCACTCCATCTGTATTACTTTAATGCTACAGAGCAAGACAGCATCACTCACTAAGTAGCTGTCCCCAAACTGAGAATCCTTTGAAAGAACTCAGTCTATTTCAAGCTTGTGTTTTTCTTTAGTAGTTTTTTTGAAAACCCTTAGTAGAAAGCTGAAGAAATTATGAGACCCAGTCTCCCTTCATCTCTATTTTACAGATGAGGTTATTGAGGCTGAGAGGTCAATTGATTTTTTTTAAGATTACCTACCTGAGATTATGATTGTATACTAGTTATCCTGCCTTCCTTGAGAAAGTCACTTTCAACTTCACCATATTGGCATTCTGATGTGCCTCATCAAATATTGATTAAATCTTTATTTACTTAGGAGGGATTTATTTCCTTTATGGCTTGGATTAGATGACCACTGAAGTTCCTTCAGTTTCTCAAAGTCTTTGATTTTGATCATCGCTAATGATGGCTGATATAGTGCAAGGTGCTATCAATATAGAAACAAAAGTAAGCCACAGATTAATGTTCTTAAGTAGCTTAAAAACTTATCAGGGTGATGACACAGTTGTCTCTACCCATTTTGCCTTCTAAGAATCCCATGGAGAAAGGTCTTAGAATGCGCTACCTATGGGATCTAGAACCAAGGAGAGGTTTACTTTGTTACTCTTCTGTTCTTTGATCCATTTAGAAAAGGTAATTAATTAATTTAATTTCTAAATTAAAGAATTCTCAAGATACTACATATCATTAGGCTCCAGTATATGGCCAACTGGCACATGAGAGAGCTTCATTGAAAGACATTTCCCAGTTTATTTTAACTATAAGGATGATTCTGGAAGGAACTCATGTCAAGTCTATAGAAGCACTCATTTCAGTACTTCCCCTTAACCTCAGACTCCAAGTTTTTGCCATGCATAGTCCATATATGAGTACTGTATATAGCAGAGACCAAAGAGTAAGACAAAAGGAAAGAAAAGCTAGCTACTCCTCATCAGTACTTAAGAAGAATTCAATGAAATACAAATGTAATTTCTGATGTTTAGTTCTATACCTATTATTACCAACCTTAAAATTTGACAAGATCATCTTCCAAAAGTGAAAAAAATGGGGGGATCATATTTCCAGTGGTTACCTTTTAACTGTACCTGCAAAATTTGTTCAGCTATCTCCTTTTGTCTGAAAATGGTCATTCCTGGAACCCCAAATGAATGTATATAAACGAACATCAATGTACAGTCTTGATTTATACAAGATCCATCAATAGCCTTCTCTTTGTTGTTTTGGTTTCATATACCATCCAAGCATTCTGAATTGTCAACACATTTATTCTAGTAATTGTCTGTGTTTGCTTATGTAACACAATGGACATCTGCAATAATTATTGTAGCAGTTTTTTTAACGTGGTCCATCCACTTGGATGGACTTGGATTGGACTACAACTGAACTACTGACTCAGCATGACTCTCGTTCTCTTCAAGGTGAATTAGTACATTAGAAGATAACAAGAAGGAAGTTTTTAGTTTCTGAGAAATAAATGCAACCTTTGAATAAAAAGGGACATATTAATCCTTTAAATTTGTATATTTTTATGTTTGTGAAGTATTTTCACATCAGTTATGTCATATGGTTCTCGTAGCAATAATGCTGTGAGGCATGCCACTTATTTCCATCATACCCATTTTAAAGATGAGAAACTGGAGTTTAGAAGGGTAAAATTATCTCACAGGATTATAGATTTAGAGTCAGAAGAGACATAAGAAATCAGGTAGTCCAGTTCTCTCAACTTATAGATTAGAAAAAGGCCTAGCAAGATGAAGAAACAAGGCCACAATAACATTGGTAATAAGTAGATTCTTAAACACAGGTCCTTTAACTTCATTTTCCCTCCACCATACCAGACCAAGATCACACAATAAATGGTGGAAGTTGCTTAAGAACAAAGATTTGTTGCTTTTGTTGTAAGTGCTGGGAGCTTAGACCATACTTACTTTTTCTTCCATGTGATGTCACAATACCTGCCTAATCAATATATTCTCTTAATCCCTTGAAAGTTATGATCACCTTAGATTTTCACAGAACCAGCCCAAGAAGGAGTGCAGTCATCTGCAGGTAGTTTTTTACTGAGAGGTCTTACAGGTCTCTTCTTGCATTTGTCAAAGTTTTGCTGCCTGGAGTCTGTTTCCTTCAGTTTTTTTCTGAATCCCACATTAACAGCTGGGCTTCACATTTCTCTCTGCTCCAGCTGTAAATATTTGCTTACATGCATCCCAAACTATACACACTCTGCATATGCTGAAATTTGAAACACAGCTCCCTATCAATCACTCTCAGACATCTTTGCACAGCCTTACTTATCCCCATAAACACTTTATAGGCATAGTTTCTGGTTTTATCACTTAGGAAATTCTTTCTGCAGTTAAAATATATGCACTGACAGAGAAACACAGAATTTCAGATTTGGAAAGGATCTCTGAAAGTAATTTAGCCTAACACATTCTTGAAGAAAATATACTTGAAACCTAATGGTCATCGAGCATTTGCTTGGCTGACTCCCTGAACTGCCTATTCCATTTCTGGATAACTCTAATTGTTAAGAAAGCTTTCCCTTTTATCAAGCTATAATTTGTCTTAGCAACTTCTACTCATTGTTCCTAATTCCAGCCCATTGGCCAAGGTTGATCAGATTCATGAAGTACATATTATTGGCATTTCTAATGAAAACACTCCAAGGTTTGTGTATTTCCAAGCTAAAAAAGAGTTGATATCTAATTATTTTCATCTTTTACCTGTAGCTTCTTGTCTAGCTAGTCTGGTGAAATATTTCTAATATAACGGCATATGCCTTCATTTCCCTCCAGGCTGCAGCCCTAACTAATCTTCACAGGGCTTTCTCTACCTGCCACAGAAACCTCCTCACTCTGGGAGCTCGCTGTAACCCTGGACTACTTCCCACACTGGAAATATAATCTTCCTCGGCAACCTCCTCTTTTGATTGGCTGGTTCCTCAAAGAATATCTTTTTTAAAAAGAAGGCCCACACTCTCCAAAACTGCAGTCTTTACTCATCACCACCGGACTTTCTCTGTAATGCCCCTGTGCTGGTTATCTTCATCTCTCCCTAACACCCTGTTTTTTAGTACCTTTTATGTATTGTCTTCCACCATTAAGCTGTAAACTCCTTCAGGTCAGGGATTATGTTTTCTTTGCTTATTTTTGTATTTCTAGACATAATTCAGTGCCTGACACATAATAAGCGCTTAATAAATATTTGTTGACTTGCCTTATTGGCTTTTGGGCAAACTGAGTTCTGCAATTGCGCCTTATATTAAAAAAATGTATACTCCTTCAAGACAGTAGCAAAGACTTCAAAAGAATTATGAGACCTCCATTTTTGATCGTGTAAGTTTGCAAGCAGCATCAAAGAGAGGGATGGGACAGAATATGACCTTTGATTTTATTGGTGTAGGGAGTTCCTGGGCAGCCAGATGGCTCAGAAGATAGAGTGCTGGGCCTGGAGTCAGAAATGCCTGAGTTCAAATTTGGCCCCAGACACCAGCTGTATGAGCTTGGGCAAGTCACTTTACACTGTTACCAGTTCCTCTATCTGTTAAATGAGCCAGAGAAGGAAATGGCAAAACATTCCAGTATCTTTGCCAAGAAAACCCAAATGGGCTACCCAAGAGTCTGAAACTATTCAACATCAACAGCAAGAAACGGTGTTCCCAGTGAGGAACTTACCTATGCGGGGGGTGAAGAACCTGTGGCCTAGAGGCCATGTGTGTATGTGGCCCTTTGAGTACCTTCTCCACAATTTAAAGACTTAGAAAACTGCCTGGGATCACAAACAGGTTACGTGATTTGTCTAGGTTCACCCAGTCAATTGTGTCAAAAGTAGGGCCAGAACATAGGTTTTCTTGCAAATTCATTTTATTCTACACTTGCGTATGTATTATACATGTACTTGCATATATAATGCATGTATATTTAAACATAATTTATATGTGCACATGTGTATATATGTACACATATATGTATATATTCATATGTTTATACACATTTGTGTGTGTATTAAATGATGCCTCTTAAAATTTTTTTAGGTACTCTGTGAGGCAGTACAGTTAGTGGAAATATCAATGGATTAGAAACCAAGAAATTGAGGTTGCAGTTTTATTTCTGTTATTATACTGTTCTGTCACCTCAGGTCAGTAACAATCTCCCTAAACCTGAATTTCCTTCTCTGCACACTGGGGATAACATCTTCCCTGTAACTTATAGCATAGTTGTTAGGATCAAGTGAGATAATGGATGAAAAAGTGTTTTGTGCCTTTTGTTTTTAATATAAAAAGCATTATGCAAATCATCCAATTCACATTAGATTTCCAATTTCCTGTTTTTCTGGTCTGACAGTAACAGCTCATCTAGTCGAGTTTGAACGTGGAAGGTGGATTTGTAAGAAGTCATCCACCTATGCTTTCAAGAGTGGTTTGGCACCTACTGTTCCTTCACTACTTATTCCTTAAGATCACCTGCCTTAAAGTGATGCCTTACTACAGTTCTTCATGAATAAATTATTCCTCTGAAATTGGCCATTAAAGCTAGTTGAGAGCCATAGCCTCATTATAATTGTTGACTCTATGCAGTGTATCACAAATTATCTTAGAACACAGAAGCATGCTTTAATTCTCACCTGGAAGATGAATTTACTCCACATAATTTAGGTTATAACCACTGATTTATGTAAGCTACATATTTCTTTGACAACATTTTCAGTACTTACACGAACTCCCTCTATCTCCCCCATAAAAGCTCTGAGATACAGTAGATGAATTTTTATTGCAATTTAATACCATGAAGACCAGTTTAAATGATTTTCATTATTATGCCAATAGCCTCACAGTAGAAAAAGTCAAAAAGTCTAAATATGAATCTAGATGAGAAGTCTTTCGTTATGTTATAGTATTACTAGAATTTGCCTGCTAAATACTAAGTAAAACTAGGACTTGGGAGAAATTGGACATAATCCCTTCACACAGTACATGGTGATGAATTTTGAGTCCTATTATATAATTTAAAGCCCTCAAATTGCCATCTTGTCCATAGCAACAAAATCCTGAATTTTAAAGCATGCATGTAACATACACCCAATATTAGTAATCTTTTACCATAAAATGACTACAAGCAGAGATCAGAATGGTCCATAGCATTCATGCTCCATGGAAACAGAATTTACACATGCCAACTGGATGCTTGGCCAGTGTAAAGATCCTACACAAAGCAAATCAATATCTGTCTCCAGTGCTGATAATAACCCTACACACTGTATTATATTCCATGCTGGAACTGATAGCCAGCTGAGTGTAACTGATCTAGACTTTATCAATTCTCAGTCAGCCATGCATAATCAGGAAAAATCAGATACCTCTAGATTTAATATTTAACTCTGTTACCTCTAGACTCAAACACATTTACCTCCAAAAGACCTGTACACTTTTAAAAAAAGTATTTAATGTGTTAAATGAATATTGATTCAATATTCATTCAAATGAAATATAAATGAATATAAAAGTAAATTTAGTTATTTTCTTTGGTATTAAATGTTATTTTCTGAAAAAGTTACTTTGATAGAAACAAAATGATCTGTATGTAACAACTATTTTGGTAAAATCTGTAGGTACATTTAAGCCTTCTATGACAGCCCTGATAACAATTTCAAATAAACACTGTTTGCAATAAAATACTGATTCACAAAACCTAAGTACATAGTATGTATATTAAAAAGTCATTTTTGTATGCCAAGGCTGGCACACAGACACCACAGATGAGGGGAAAAAAATGAAAGATTTAAAAAGGGAAATTCAACACAAATTATCCAGACTGATCAAATTGAAAAGGGAAGAATGGACGGAAAATGAGTTTTGTAAAGTAGAAAGAATAAGTTGATCTTAAGGAGAATTATGTAGCTATTTAAGCCATACTGACAGACTAAACTTTTCAGAAAAATCACTTTCCCTTTGTTTTCCATAGACTGTCATTGTTTTCCTGGGCTTTCTGAATACCTAAAAGTTGATTTCTAATTTCAGGCCACTTAGCTAGTCAGTTAGAGCCCATCAGACAATAGTCAAGTTTCTCAATCATCATATATTTATTGAGGCAAGTCAAGTTAAGATATATTTTTGTCATTCTTCAGCACTAAAGGGTTTAAAATATACAGTGAACACAATCTTGGAAACAGCAAAAATTACAAAATGTTGAGGGCATTTCTCTTGTTAAATCATAACCTGGATCATGGATATCCAGGCCAGGACTGTTGATAATAAAACATCTATAAGTCTTGAGACTATGGTTGCTGACTATGGTCGATATGGTTGCTGACATTGGACCATTTGTTTTCTAATGCCCATATGAGATATAGTATGGAACTCATGCTCAATATCTATTTTTCTAAAATTACTTTCTGAGGTACACAAAGTTGTTATGGATAATACAGTAAAGCTATCCTTTTCCCATCATGCAGCTCTTGACCAACATTTCAGGAAATTTCAGTGGAAAAGATGTTAAAAAACATTCATCAAAGCAGACAATACAAAAGTCCATTGTAACATTTTTACCATGTGAAAAACAACTACTTAGAAGCTTTAATTTTCAAATTTGCTTAGCTATAGACTATATTTATCAAAGTGTTAGGTATAATTTGTTAGTGACAGTTACTTTTATTATAAAACTATATTTTTGTCATGAATATTTTCTGAGACAAATACAAAGCATCATACAGTAATTTTAACTTGAGGAAATTGATTAC
Organism: Bettongia penicillata ogilbyi; assembly: GCA_023548195.1. Classification (NCBI taxonomy): domain Eukaryota; kingdom Metazoa; phylum Chordata; class Mammalia; order Diprotodontia; family Potoroidae; genus Bettongia; species Bettongia penicillata. Next base: position 1,023,923 of record JAJHZJ010000135.1, on the reverse strand, counting down.
ATGGTAGCACATTATCTATAATATTATTTAATTCTTCTAACATAAGCCATTCACTAGAAATATCAGGAAGCAGCATTTTAATTAGCAGTGTGAGAATCCATGAAAATAGAATACTATATAACTTAAGCTCTGTGAAACCTTAAAACAATGTTAAACGCATCTACAATTTTCCTATGTTAAATACTCCCTTTATTCCTTGTGTCAGTCAAAATATCTTTACCTTGCCTGATATGGATGCAAACCAAAGTAGGTTCTATTAGTTATACATGTTATATTATATAACATATATATATTTAAAAATATCCAAATTATATAATGCGCACTACAGAAAATTCTTCCAATATGTTTAGAAGTGAATAGACATGGAATCAGAAAGCTTTATCCCCATAAAACAACACAGTTTCCCTACTGCTATCCCTATTGATAATCATTCAGTACTTTATTAGTGGTGATATGTCATCCAACAATACTAATACTAACCTCCCTACCCATATATCTTAGGAGATAATCATCAAAAGCTTCCATTGTTAAAAAATTGTATATATGTATGTATGTATACATGTACATGCACATGTATGTAAACATATATAGTAGAGATATATGTGTGTACATATATGTACATGTGTGTATAATCACCTGATGTTAAATATTTTAGTACTGAATTTCTTCATACTTCATCTCAAGTTGGAAGAAATTTGGAAATCTTCTAGCCTAATGTCTTAATTTTCCTTTTAATTGAGGAAACAGAAACTCAGAGGATAAGAGGTTTGCCTGATTTCACACAATAAATGTTAAGATTTAACACCTGAATCCAAGTCCTCTGATTTCAAATCCAGATTTTCTTATAGGTTGGTTCTCCTGTGACAACTGGCATAAATATTTAACACCAGATTCCTAGTTAAAATCCAGTTTCATAGAATTGACTAGAACTTGTGCACTGTTAACATAAATTTTAATACATCAGATCATCTCCATGTCATGCTGGAGGACTTTATTGAAAGCTAGTCCTATGCCTATATATACTGCAACCACCATCACCACCAACGCTACCACTATTACACCACTGTCATCGCCTACTACAACTCCTACGACAACTATTTAACTGCTGCAACTACTGCAATTACTCTGACCATAGCTACTACTACTACAACTACCATTACTACTACTACTTACACCACCACAACTAAGAGATGACAATGTTAACAATGGCCACCACTTGTATGAAAAAATGGCATCTTCATAAACATTAAAATGCTATATTAATAATTTAATTTTTATATAAATGTCATTACCATAAATTATAGTATCATAGAATAACAAAACTGTAAGACCCTTATAATTCATCTAGCTTGAAATTCTCATTTCAGAAGTAGAGTGAAGGAATTCTAGTCTCTTAACTATACAACACTGAATTTGATCTGATAAAGGCATTTAAATTTGTGGCTTCACAGCTATATATTTAAGATTCTCTTTAAACCTTTGGAAAAGTAAATACATGACATGAACTTTCAACATCAGGAGGGTTGATTTTTAGTTTTATGAATTTTTACATTATTTTTTCTTTGATAGTTCACAATGTCAAAATCTTTTGTTGAGTGGCCTGCTAAAAATATATTTGCCAAAAACTCCTACTTCTGTTGACTCATGCTGACAGGATGGAAAGACTGAACTGGTTACTAATATAATTTATGTGTTAGAAATTTAAGTATGTTTTTGCTTTCAATGCTTGTAACTTAGTTTAAAGGCATTTATTCTGCAATTAATGCTTATGAAATGCATTAAACATGCATTGCCAAAATTTCATGAACTGTTGATCACCTTCAATTAGCAATTATCAGTATTTATAAAATTATTCTATTTGACTTGGATAATAGTCAATGGGTGAGAAAAGTTTTGAGTCATTCTTGATTGAGAGAAAACACACTGATGAATTTACAGATTTTTTGAAATATTACACTAAGATGTGCACTAAGGAAACTAGTATTTACCATCTAAATATTCCTTGGGGTGCAGACTGAATGTGCATGGATAGGAAAATCTTTGAAGATTAAAATTAAAACAGTTTCCTCTCTTAAATACTAATTCTATATCCTTACTTTGCATAGAATACATAACATTACATATTCATTTGAAGTGATACTCACAAAGTAGTAGGAGATCATGTAGTAATAAAAGCTTTAGTCAGTGTATTGAATTGAATGAAGTGCAGTACTTCCATCTTTGAAAAGCCAGCATAGTTATTGAGACAGAGAAAACAACTGCCAAACAGGCAACCTTTTGATGTAAAAAAATAAAGTGTTGACAATTCTGTTCTCTAAGGCAGCTAGGTTGTGCAGTGGATAAAGTGTTGAGTTTAGAGTCAGAAAGGCCTGAGTTTAAATTTAGCCTCAAAGATTAACTAGTTTTTGACTCTGGGCAAGTCAGAACCTCTGTCTGCCTCAATTTCCTCAACTATAAAATGTAATTATTAATAGAACCTACTTTACAGTGTTGCTGTGAGGAGTAAATGAGATTCTCAAATGACATAATATTTATAAAGCACTTAGCACAGTGCCTGGCATGTAGTAATTTCTTAACAAATTTTTCCTTCCTTCCTTCCTTCCTTCCTTCCTTCTTTCCTTCCTTCCTTCCTTCCTTCCTTCCTTCCTTCCTTCCTTCCTTCCTTCCTTCCTTCCTTCCTTTTTCTTTCTTTCTTTTCCTTCTTTCTTTCTTTCTTTTCCTTCTTTCTTCTTTCTTTCTTTCTTTCTTTCTTTCTTTCTTTCTTTCTTTCTTTCTTTCTTTCTTTCTTTCTTTCTTTCTTTCTTTCTTTCTTTCTTTCTTTCTTTCTTTCTTCATTTTCCTTCCTTCCTTCCTTCCTTCCTTCCTTCCTTCCTTCCTTCCTTCCTTCCCTCCCTCCTTCTCCTCCTTCTCCTTCTCCTCCTCCTCCTCCTTCTTCTTCTTCTTCTTCTTCTTCTTCTTCTTCTTCTTCTTCTTCTTCTTCTTCTTCTTCTTCTTCTTCTTCTTCTCCTTCTCCTTCTCCTTTTTCCTTTCTCTCTTTCTTTCTCTATGTCTGTCTCTCTGTCTCTCTCTCTCTCCTTTTGGATATGGACCTAGTAGTGATGTTGCTGGGTCAAAAAGCATGCATAGCTTTATAGTTTTTCGGGCATAGTTCCAAATTGTTCTCCCGAATGGTCAAACTAGTCCACAACTCCACCAACAGTGCATTAATGTCCCAATTTTTTCCTATCCCCTTTAGAATTTATCATTTTACTTTTCTGTCATGTTAGCTAACCTGACAGATGTGAGGTGGTAGTTCAGATTTTTTTGAATTTGCATTTTTCTAATTGATAGTGACTCAGAGCATTTGTTTATGTGACTATTGATAGTTTTGATTTCTTCTTCTGAAAACTGCTTGACAGGCTATATATAATTACACACGTACACACAAAGAAATACACACACACATACAAACAGGTGGCTATATGCTTAAAGAAAGACTGTAAGACAAGGAATATGATTTAAGATGATTTTAGGGCAAGGCCAATGATGTATATTGGCCAGAATATCAAGACTATCGATAGATGTCCTGTTCATTTTAAGAAGTTCAATTCAAAAGACAAATCCATTTCTCCCTCCAACTACAGCTTTCTTTTTAGCTTGGAAAGGGAACAAAGGCTATTAAAAGTAGTATAGACTAAAGACCTCTCTGAGAGCTATCAATGAATTTGTAATATGGTTTGGGCATCTTGCCTCTAGTCATTCCTTTTTTGAAGGTGAATTCTAGCAGCCTATTTTTACTCTTCTTGGTATTTTGGAGGCAGTGCAGCATAGTAGAAAGAACCCTAGTTCTGGAATTACAGAACTGGACCCAACTGGCCAGGTGCAATTGGGCAACATAGCTCCCTCCCCTCTTCCTTCCTTCTTTCCATCCTTCCTTCCCTCTCTCTCTCCCTCCCTCCTCTCTCTCCATTTACATAGGGTATCCTGCCCTCACCTGCAGGTGCTCTTCTGCCCAAAGGACTAAAATTTTTCATCACTGAAACCTCACAAGATATCTTGGAGTTTGCAGGTTATTTTTTCCCCTTAAGGATCATGCCTTAAACCCAACTCACTCTGGCTCTCATTTGGCCAATAATGGATCCCAACCGAAGACTCACTTGGTCATGGCTTGGCTTCGGACCTGATGGGTCTGAGTGAGTGCAAATAACAATTGTTTTTGCTTTAGCCAGAAACTGTGAGGGTCTTCACCTCCCAGAATGATTTTTTTTTGACTAGGTAGAAGAAACCGTTCTTTGTCATTTCTTACCTAACCTTAATCACCGAATAGGTGTTCTCTCAGTCAAACTGAGACCTGGAAAAGCCCTTAGCTTAAAAAGACCAACTCCCACTTCATCTGGGGCCATGTCCAGTCATCTTGACCAATATCTTGACAGTAGACTCAGATGGCTCAGGAGGAGAGAGTGAGGCTGGTGACTTTGTACAGCCCTTCCTCACTTAAATCCAATTCATTTGCAAGTCATGGTATCACTTTCCTGATGTCATGGTCCTCTGAGAATGAAAGACAAGGAACAAAATGGTGGCTACTGACTCGGGACCCTTGATGGTTTTGTAACAAATGAATCCATTTATTTGGATTCATGGATATGAGAACATTTTAGCTATTCTCATCATTTCAGGATCAGGTATTTCTTAGGGGGGAAGATATTTCAGAAGGCTTTGGGGCCTCAGAAATAGAACATTCTCCTTTCTTACATTGAAAGTCTTCTATAATTTTATTAGTACTCTGAGATCACCGAGAGAGGGTTAAAAACACGAAGGTAGCATCCATTGTCTATATCATCTGACATTATGCTTGATTCTTTTATTTAAAAGGCACATCATTTCTAATTCCTGTTTAATAACTATTGCCTGGAGGAAAAAAATACTACTCTCTCAAATCCATCTAATATTCTTCCAACTTGAAAGAAAAATTCCTTCTCTTACTGAGTAAATTTCTGCCAATGCTGTCTTTATGTACAGTAAACTTAGTGTTTAGAGGGATACACACAAAACAGACACACAGATGCATTATAAAGAAATATGTGCCCATGCATGCACACGCATGTGTGTGTAGGTATAACAAAACAGTGCACTAACAAATTGGGAAGAAATTTACCAGAATCAGAGAAAAAGAAAGAAGTATCAGATAGCTCTATCCACACATGTAAATTATAATACTGACATGTTGCCATCTCCCAAATAGTATATTTCCTACAAATCAGAAGAGGTACAATACAGCCCAAGGGAATTTAATCCTTAATATGTTTTTTCCATTTCCCACCAATGGTTTGCATTAAATTTCATTAGATTTGAATTCAAGTAGTCCATGATACAAGAGGTTTAGGTACAAACAAAATATATCAGAATGCATAACCTTGATAAATATTGCCTGAAGGAAATGAAAATGAGTACTCAAAATCAATTGCTACCATTTTGTGGTAGAACTAAGGTTGGTTTTGTTCTAGTAAGAAATAAAATAGCTCCTTAATTCCCTATTTACATAAAATGACTTTTGGGAGAAAAAGTTTGACATAGAAACATTTTAAAACTTCACTTGGCATCTTACTGAGTTTTCCACAATAAGTAAAGTGAAAATCCCAGAGAGCAGTGACCTTATAGGAATCCCAGTGTGATTTCTGGGAAATTATTTTTTTTCACTACCCCCAAACATCCATCACTAATTCCAGAAGTCTCACCATTACTGAGCCATTCTTCTGATAAAAGCTTCCCCTTTCCCCTTAGTACTCTTAGAATCCAAATATACCTAATGAATGAATAATGTCTTAAAGTCCCAACACTTTACTATAAAGTAATTTAAGATATTGAGTTTAGAATCATAGAAAGTATATGAGAAGTTGGAAGGTCTGGCTAGGTTTGACTTTACTATTTATTTTGGCTGATTTTGGCTCAGTCACATGTCCCATATGGCTTTCATTTTCCTTTGCTGAAACATCATAGCATCAAAGGCTTAAAACTGGAAAGAATCTCAGAGATATCCAACTTTTCACATTTTATGGATGGGGAAACTGAGAACCAGGAAAGTTGAGAGAGTTGTTCAAAGTAACAAAGGTATTAAGTGCCAGAGGTGGGATTTGAACCCTGGTTTGGATGGGTCAGTTAGGCACAGTCAAAGTACGCAGAGTGCCAGGTCTGAAGTCAGGAAGACTCATCTTCCCGAGTTCAAATCTCAGATACTTACTAGCTGTCTGACCCTAGGCAAGTACTTTGCCTCAGTTTCCTTATCTGTAAAAGGGGCTGGAAAAACAAATTGTGAACTACTCTAGTATCTTTGCCAGGAAAACCCCAGATGGGATCTTGAAGAGTCAGACATAACTGAAAAACAACTGAACAATAACGGCTCCTGATTCTAGAGCTAGTGGACGGAGTGATGGCTGATATGCCTTCACATTTTAACATTCTAGACAGGGACTCTTTTTCAGAAAAAAGTTTCTCCTCGTAGGTAGTAGGTTCTTTGATGGCATGTTCCTTTTATTGTCTTTGTATCACCAGAGCCTGACTTGCAATATGTGTTTAACAAATGTTTATGGAATGAAATGGATTGGAAAACCTCAAGGGTCAAAATGAATAAGGAAAATCAGAGAAGAGAGAGGAAGGATTCCACAAGCTAAATTTATCAATTGAATTCATTATTTTCAAACCTAACCTTGGTTCAAGAATGAACTTTCCCAGGTGACAATGATATCTAGATTTTGTGCAATGTTTCCATTTGGGAAAGCCTACTGAAAAACATCTTTGGGTAGCAGTGGAAATGCATAAGATGTGAGCGAGTGAGTGAGTGAGTGAGTGAGCGTGTGAGTGTGTGTGTGTGTGTGTGTGTGTATGTGTGTAGATGTAATTCAGGATAGAAGACAGAGTCTGAGCCTTGGTTGACTGGACAATAAACATCCCAAAACAACAGCAGGCTTCTGGAAATGCTTCAGGGATCATCTGTAGGTGTATTTATGCCTTTGGCTCACAGTGTACATATCAGGTTTCTCAAAGTGCTCTCTAGACTTCACTTAAAATGCTAAGAGAGCCACAAATGTGACATTTTTACTTAATTAGGATCAAGTATAAAGTGAAACCTAGCCAAAGAGAGACTTTTTATCCTAGGATGGAAGAGAAATTGGCACCATTCCTCAACATAAAGGCATGCTAAGTAAACACTTTTAAAAATACGTGACAGATTAGTTATAAACTTATATTGTTTTGAGGCAACCTGAAACAGCATTTTCGGCATATAATGGGCAATTGCAAGGTAAGAGAAAAATTAGCATTAAGAAATGAAGCTGAAATTTAAAGGAATAATCTTTTCACCTAATATAGGTAGAAAGAAGCAATGTATTGATCACATATATGCACTGCTTCTTTCCACCTGCATTAGGTGAAATATGTACATGTGTGTGTGTATTTGTGTACATATCTATATCATCTATTTATTTATGTAGTTATCCATCTATCTGGCAAAGTCACTGATTACCCTGAAGGAGAGTCACTCAATCTCTTAAGAACATGCTAGGCCTTCACAGATCCATAACATAATTCACTTCCTTTAGAATGGCCCGAAATTGCTTCTTGAGAAAAATCTACAATGTGTTATAGTGTCTACCTAGGTCTTATATACAGATAAACAGAGAAAACTGAGTTACTTGTAGAATCTCAGCATGAGAATATACCCCAAGTGGCCTTTTAGGTCCTTGGGTGCAGCCTTTTGACCGAATCCAAGTTTTATAGAGCAAATAATTTTATGAAAAGGGTTTTCTCTATAAAGTTTGGATTCAGTCAAAGGGCCACATGTGGCCTCAAGGCTGCAGCTTCCCCACTCCTGGCTCTAGTCCATTCTTCAGCTAAAGCTTCAATCCTTTCCACGATGTTCTCAATGAATGGGTATCCCACTTCCTTTTGTACCTCTTTAGGAATAAGAGTGTCACTACTTCCCAAGGCACTTGTTTCAATTTGGGATAATTACTTAATTTGGTGGAACTGAGCTTATACATTGAGCTAAAATACACTTCCATATAAGTTCCAAAGTTTTAGAGTCCTAATTTACCCTCTGATAACAACCAGCATAAAAGTATTTCCTGTCTCCTATGACAACCCTTCAAATACCTGAAGATAGATATGTATAACTTCCTCCCTTACTGTTCTCTTTAACTCATTATCTCTTGACACAAGCACATAGATCTAGGCCTAGAAGACACCCCAGAGACACCTAGTTTAATTCTCTTATACAAAAGAGGAAAGTATAACCCAAGGAGATGAAGTATCCAAGGTTACATAACTGGATTTGAAGAGAAGTCCTCTTGCACTCAATCCTCTAATTCTGGAGTTTGCGTTATTTCTGCTCTACTGTGATAATGTGTTTTCAAAGTGTCAGGCAAGGAAACTGGGGCCCAGTGAATTCTAAGTGGTTTGCCTAACCAAAGTCACGCAAAAATAATGCAGGATTTCAACCCAGGTTCCTTGACTGCACATCTGATGCCTTTGTGTGTGTGTACCATACTGAATATCAATATCCCTTAAAAATGTTATAAAATAAATGGAAACCTAGCAAGGGCTGAAATATTTCAAACAATGGAAAATGCAGTTGCATGCAGTGATGAAATGGTGAAGCGTCTCCAACAAGTTTGTGCTCTGGCGGTAGTCTGACCAGTGCAGGGCACAACTGTGGTTTTTCCTTCTTTGTTTTCAGTGCTGTACTTCTATGAATTCAGTAGAAGCTTACATTTGTCATCTTTTGACGTCCACATGTTACGTCTTTTTCTTAGGATTTTTAAAAGTCCATTATTTTAAACAAGATGCAGCATTTCACATACAGATGTTGCATATTTTTCCACTCTGCTTATGGTAAAATCAAATGAAAAATCTCACAGTGTTGAAATAGACCAACTTATATGTAGATCTTCAGATACTTCCTTTAGGAATGAAATATTTTTGTGATGCTAAGAGTTCTGTTGTAGATAAGCAACCAAACAACAAGATATTTTTTTCTTTTAGAAAATTTTTTTTTTGCCTAAGTTGAAATTCTGTAGTAGGATTTCACTAGTTACATTTATATTTGCTTTCTCAGAATATAACAAATGTCCCTGGAAAATGTGGAAGCACCCACAACAGAATATTCTCTTACATATTTCATATTTCTTCTGGGCTTTTGCCACATCGTTTAGAGAATCTTTAGACTGACTGCAGATGACAACTGAATTCTTTAATCAACTTATATATTGTAACAAACTATGAATGAATTCCTTTTATAAATGCATTGCTGCTATTACCAAATGATACTCACATCATAAAAGTGGATTTATCGGTAAAGAACTTTCAGTATCATTCTGAATTCTGCTACTTTTTTTTTTAACAGATAATGAAGACTATTATGTGACTTACTCATGTCATGCAAGAAGTAAGCAGCAGATTTGAGACTGGAACTTAGATTTTCTGAGTCTAAATCTATTTATGATCTTTGCATTATATCATGTAGGCCAAGCTCCCATTCTTACAGAAGAGAAAAGTGACATCCAGAGAAGTAAAGGAATTTATCTACTACGATGAGTTTTTTGAACTAACACCATTAGAAAAATGTTTGTATGTAGAAATTGGCAGAAATGGAAGAATCCTCCTTCTGACTCAGAATCAACCATTTTACAAAAGACAGGAAAAAAGTAGCAGATGCCTTATAGAGTTTGTCCTCACGCTCCCTGCTGACAAAAATCTATTGTGTATCTTTAAGACCAAGAAAGCTATCTCTGAGCTAGGCTAAAAACAATATTAATACTTCCCAGAGAAAATATTTTATACAAAAGCCCTAACATTTTCCTCCATGGCGATATTCATTCTGTCCGTCAATGCTTTTTCAATGCTTGCCTTAATTACAACATTCTTGAGTATAAGAAAGAAAAAAAAATGTCCTTAATTCAGAATTTATTTTAACTTTCTTGAATTTTTCTCAGATTAAAATCTTTCTTAAAGCTAGGCTAAATGTCTCAATTATCATTGTATCTCCCACAATACTTTTCAAAAAATTTTTGATTAAATGAATTATTTTTAGATGTTCTTCAGTATACTTATTATCTTTCGTTCAAATAGCCAACTCAGCACTCTCTAAATTGGTTAATAGCTTTCCTGGAGAATCTTAAAGGTACAAGCATCTTAAAATCCAACTGAGTGGTTGGGACCTAAAGGCAAATAGGTTTGGCTGCTTGGCTTTAAGCTAAACAATTTATAATATTCTAGAAATTTATTTTCTTTTGCATTTTGTCAATGAAACTCCCTGAATTGAAGATGAAGGTAACTTTTCAGACTTGGACCAATAAAAGCCTTTCAATTCCCCATTTAACTCTGGTTACTTTTTCTACTTCTCTAAAACGTCTTGGAAATCATGTTCCTCGCCTACTACTATTTATATGTGTTGATAAACTCAGACTCCTTTCACTCCCTGCAAAACTTTCATCTTTTCACATCTTTCTTTTGTGTAGATAGGTTTCTGGACTTGGAATTCAAAAGATCTGGCTTCAAATCTTACCTCAGTGTCTTAAACACCTTCAAATACCTATTCCTAGTGTCTCAGTTTCCTGATCTGTAAAATATGATGAGGGTGGTAGTGATTGACATAATGTACTTTAAGGTCCCTGGCAGTTCTGTTCATAAGGCTAAGATGCTATTTTTCATCTCTCCTGACGTTCAGGTAAAGGAGCTTCCTCATAAACTCATTCGCTTTAAGGACATTCCTAGATATATTGCAATATAATAAGAGATATATTGCAATAGGTAAATATAGTTTATCTATATTTATAAATATATACTTATAAATATGCATATAAATATATATACATATATAAAGATATGTATTATATTGCAATATAGCGAGAGAGGGACCTAAGTAAGATAACTGAAATGAAACTTATAATCATTAATATCCAAATTTCTGGCATTAATCAATGGGGAAGCTTTGTATATCTATTTATTGTTCATCCATATATTTATTTATTTATCTGTTTATTTATTTGCTTATTGCTAGGGAATTATTGATGTTCCTTAAGTTACATATTTAAGGTAATCACATCCTATAGGCCTGATATTAATTTTGGCAAGTAGAAGGGAAGTCTGCGTGTGTGTGTGTGTGTGTGTGTGTGTGTGTGTGTACAAGTGTGTACGGCTTTAAAAACAAACTGTGACTTCACTGGAACTTCAACAAGTGTCTCTTATGCACCTACCATGTGCCCAGCACTGTGCTAAGCACTAAAAATGCACACAAAGACAAAACTAGTTCTTGCTCTAGAACATCTTACAATCTTAAAGGGAAGACACCATGCATATGAAACCAATACGTATAAACATGATATAGACAGGAATCACAAAGGGAAGATACTGCCCTTAAGAGGGTGGGGGTAGGTAAAGTTTCTTGAAGAAATTGGAATTTTAGTTGAGACTTGAAGGAAGCCATCCAGATCACCTGACCTGTAACTTACACTCTTAAAGAACTGTCTTAGAATTGAAAAGGTAAGTGACATGTCAGGGGCTCATGTCTCAAGGGCTTAGTTTCTTCATGTGTAAAATCTGGATAGTATTTGTACCAGCATCATAAGGCTACTGTGAGAGGAAAATGTAACCTTCAAAGTTAAATGTAAATTAGAGCTACTATAATTATTTCTATTGCTTATCTTTAATCTCCAAATAAAAGTTGCCATATGAAATATAAGAAACCATCATTTGAGCTATCCTGCTTCATTTTCAAGTAACAATGATTTTTACAAGTAAAATCAAAATTTTAAAATTAGGTTAAATGTGAGTGAATATCAATTACATCATACATCAAGGAAAAGAGATAACTGCATTTGACATTCTCCACCATTATGATACATTATATCATCTGTTCAACCGAAGAGAACGGAGAGGGGGAAAATAACAATATACGATTTTACAGTTGAAGTGAGAAATACAAAAATGTCTCACTGAACATTATTTTTCATTTCAGAGGTACTTAATATCCATGGATTTTGCAGGGCAACAAGATTTTTGTTAAATATGTCTTTATTTTTGGATACTGAGTTTCCTCATCAGAGCAAAATAATGGCAGCAAACATTCTTAAGAATTTTAATTTGGCACAATGTTGATTAAATTACTACTAAGGCAATACTTTCTTTTAAGTGCTCTGGGGAAATGCGTGTGTGTATGTGTGTGTGTGTATGTGTGTGTGTGTTTGTGTGTGTGTAAATCTGCTGGATATTTTTGTAGATGGAAAGATAGATAATCCATATGTCATGGACTATCAAAAAACATCCATATCCACACAATGCATGTGTGTGTCTATTTGTATGTCTGTGTATATATCTATGTATACATAAATATATCATACATAGATACACACACATAGATACACATAGATATGTCTGTGTTTCTAATAAAAATGAGAGCTGACATTCACATGGTGCTTTCAGGTTGAAAAAGTACTTTAGCTTTATTTTCATTTTGTGATTTATTTTTATCTCTTCTTAATTGCTGCTGCCATAGCTAGAAATAAATAACTACACAAGATATAGGCTTTGCCAGGAAAAAAAAAAAAAACTATTTGTAAAGAAAAAGGTCTCATTTACTGAAAAAAAAAAAAAGGTGTATTCTTTCACATATCCAAGTTTTATAAGAACCGCACAACCATCCTGTTTGGTGAAATGTGAAATCAAACAAATGGCAGGAGCTCCATACAAGGGAATTTAGTCACTGAATGGACAGGGGTAGTTCAATATGAGACTACTTTTACTATAAGTTGGGATAATGACATGAGCCCTTAGGATAATAGGGTTTCATTCATTCCTTCTTTCTCTCAACAAATATTTATGTAGTTGTAAAAACAACCACTACCACAAAATATGGAACATTGGGGGAGGAGCCAAGATGGTGGAGTAGAAAGACTCACATATGCTAGCTCCGAATCCATAACCCATAAATTTCCTATAAAAGGAACTCCCCACAAATTCTGGAGCACTGCAAGCCACGCACCAATGCAGCGGAAGAGATTTCCATTTCAGAGAGCCCTGGAAAGCCATCCCCGAGGTTCGTCGTGCTCTGGTCAGTGGAGCTCACCCCTGCGCTGCCCTGGCTGTGTGGCCCCGAGAGGAGCAGATCCGAGCAGGCTTCAGGGATGGAACTTCCAGCGGCCGCACAGGTCCCTCCACCCACAGGCACTACAGGTCAGTGAGAGAGACTTCTGGGCTGGCCGAAAGGGGAGCGGGTGTCTCCGTGGCTCGGGCCCCCTCGGGAGAAAGTGGCAGAGGCAGTGGTGGCCTGGAACTTCTGGAGCAAACAGGAGCTCAGGGCCATTACTGAAAGTCTCTGCATAAACCCCCTGAGGGAACTGAGCCTGGGAGGTGGCCCTGCCCCCACCCAAGCACCAGAACTTAAGCTCACATTGAATAGCAGCCATGCCCGCCAAGGAAAGCCCTGAGGTTGGGAAGCAGCATTTGAATCTCAGACCCCAAGCACTAGCTGGGCAGATCTAGGCAGGGGTGGAGAGGAATCTCAGAAGTCAAGTAACTGGCTGGGAAAATGCCCAGAAAAAGGAAGCAAAATAAGACCATAGAGAGCTACTTTCTTGGGGAAGAGATGTTCCTTCCTCCTTTCATTTCTGATGAGGAAGTACAATGCTTGCCATCAGGGAAAGACATGGAGGTCGGGGCTTCTATATCTCAGACATCCGAGGTGGATGTCTGGTGGGCTCAGGCCATGGAACAAAATATAGAACATTGGTGAGGGGAAAATCCATTCTAAGAAATATAATAAAGCCACTTAATGGAAAAGTGGATAGAACACTGTGACTATGGTCAAGAAGACTCCTCTTCCCGAGTTCAAATTTGGCCTCAGACCTTAGCTGTGTGAGCCTGGGCAAGTCACTTTACTCTCTTTGCTTCAGTTTCCTCATTGGTAAAATGAGCTACAGAAAGAAGTGGCAAACAATTCCAGTATCTTTGCCAAGAAAATTCCAAATGGAAGTCGAGGTCACAAAGAATCATCCACAACTGAAACAACTGAACAACAAAATATAACAAAGAAATGCTTTCAAAAATTATTCTTACTTTTTAAATTATATCTCAGCACATAGATATATTCTGAGAGTGGGCAGTGAAGTGTAATGTTCTGCTCAGAATGATGCTTTCCACTCAATCAATCAGCAAGTATTTGTTAAGTGCCTACTATATGCCAGGTACTACACAATGGGCTGGGAATATTAAGCCATAGAATGAAAAAAAATTACTACTCTCAAGGAGCTCCAACAAAGGATGCAACAAAAACACACACATTATCTATCCATCTCTATCTATCTATCTATCTATCTATCTATCTATCTATCTATCTATCTATCTATCTTTGTGTATATATGTGTGTATACATACCCATACATGTACACATATATCTTTGTATCTATCATCTATTTATCTCCATGTAGATATAGCTATTTACATAGAAATAACAGTGCTTGGCACATAGTGGGCACTTTACGGTGCTTGCTGTATTGTTCTGAGCAGGATTTTGGCATTTTTGGCATTGAGGCACTCTTAAGGAATTTTTCTTTAAAAAGTACAAAATGTGTGCCAGTTTTTGAGAAGTTTGATTTCTAATTGTGTGTTCAAATCAGTATTGTCATATCTCTATTCATAACATATTAGTTTAATGAAAATATTCTTATACTTTTACAGTGTTTTTTTATAAAATACAAGTGTCTTTAGCATGACTTGTATTTAAAATGATTAGATATAAATACATAGATATGTATATACATATATGTAATATGTATGTGTATGTATATATATGTGTATGTGATGAGCTATTTGTCATAATTAAAAAATGTTCTTTATATAAGTTCTGACAGAATCTTGACTGTATAATATGATGGGTCATAATAGAGAGAGCACTTTGTATGAAAGTATCCCCTATCAATTGTTTGGTGAGAGGAGGTATTATAATACTTCAGGAAATTCACAATATAGATGGACTTGAAAGGACATTTTGCCATGTTTGATTTAACCATTTAAAAACCTGACTTTTGGTATGAATTTGAGTTACTAAATTAGTACGTACAAATTATCAAGCTGTACCTCCTACATGGGTGATATGTTCATAACAAAACAAAGTTTATGGCTTGTGAAAATAATTGACTGAAAACAAACCATTGTAGGAGTAGGATCGAGAATATAAAGAGGCATTTTACCCTTCAGGTAGATGTCATGTAAGACAAATGAGTGATATTTTAAACACCATAAACTGACCATCAAAACTCAAAATAAATTCTCCTAATTGACATTCTACAAAATACTAAGTCTCTTGGAAGGTTGTCTACCAGGACAATTAGGGTAAAATTAGGGTGGGACTGGGTCTTAATTTGTACTAGGAACTCATGCCATCCCTACCTCTCCACCCCATCTTTGTATACCCTTAAAACCCTAAACAAACTAGCTAAGTGCTTTACATGCCAAGCAGCACCTTTAACTACTACTCAACCCTGTTCATAGCTCTCAAATCTTGACTTAACAGTTGGGTAACATTAGGCACTGAATATTTTATAGATGTTTGTCCTTTATTTTCAAGGAGGATCAATGACATCATGGGATAATGTCTTGTGCTTGAATTGGATTTAAGTGAGGCAGAGTTGCCCAAAGTCATCACCCTCACTCTCTCCTCTAGCGTTAGCAAAGTCAGTAGCAAAACAAAAATCAAGCTGACTGGAGATGGTTTGGTGTCTTTGATGTCTGACTAAGCTCTCAGCATTTCACAGCACTTACTTCAGATAAACTGGATAACAGTGGGGCAGAAAGTGGACATAGACCAACGCTTGACACCACACACAAGAATAAAGTTCAAATGGATACATGATCTACATATAAAGACTGATACTATAGATAAATTAAGGGAGCAAGGAATAATGATTTGTCAGATTCATGGAGAATGGAGAAATTTATGACAAAACGAGATAGAGAACATTGTGAAGAACTTCAGATGCCCATTCTACCACGGAAATCTCCACATGCTTGGAGGAGACATCGCCCTGACTCTCTCATGCATTTGAAATCTATTAGTTGCTGTCACCTTGTTTAACTCATCTACTGAGATGGTTTTACTAAGGTGTGACTACTGTACATGCTACAGCTTTTTAAAGCCACAGGTGAGAGTTGGATTGCAGGTGGACACCACAGGTCGATGAAAAACTTTACAAAGGGCAAGTCCCCACACCAGAGATGCTAATTCTCCCTGAATACCACATACAAACCCATATCCACTTTATAGTATGGGCAATGAGTACTTCCAGCCCCCAATGCAATTGCACACCCAAAACATCACTGGTGGTAAAACTTGGAGAATGTACAAAAAAGGGTCAGAGCAAAAAGGAAAGGGCTTTAATACATATTTCCCCACATACAGAATTAATACATATTCTACAGAGTAACAAAAACAGTGACCTAGTAAGTGGCAGTTTTGACATGCTCTTGGACATGTCCTGCTGTGAGACTTCAAGTTAATATCTTCATAAAATAAAACAGAAAAAATATTTCAACCTCTATATAGAGCCAGATTGAAACTAGATTGACTAGGTATTCAGTAGGATTTAGAGAAGTACTTACAGCTTTCAATCTCCAGGGTGCAGTTCTGTTCATCCAGAGGGTATCTGCGCAGATCCATCATGCAAGCAGCTGTTGTTGTAATCCTAAGGAGACAGTAGAAATGAAGAACACTATTAGTATATCTCATATCTAAATTAATGTGATGAAGACCAGGGTGGCAGGATAAGATCCTCTGGGAATTAGTCTGAACATCCAGGCATTTGGATTCTAGTACTTGGTTCATCACTGTCTATCTGCGTGATTTGGAACAAGTCTTTTTCCTTCTCTGGGGTTATTTTTCCCTCTTTTGAAAAATGAGAGGCTTGGCTTTGATGATCCTTAAGGTTCCTGTCAGATGAAACAAACATTCTAGAAATCTTTGATCCTTCAGGTTTTCCCCATGCCCTAAAATACTTGAAAATCTTCAGTTACAATCTTCTCTATATATTCTATATATAACCTATTTTATTATATATTGTCTTCAATTTTTCTTTATTTTATTCATTTCTCTTCCAATTACTATTTTCCTCTTCCAACTTCAGTATCTGAATTGTTCAAGCTTTCCTCTACTTATTAATATTACACATGTATATCTCACTGAACTTCAGCGTAACTAGTGATGAATTTTCCATTCACACTCTCATTTGGTTTGAGTGAATGACATTGTTCTGAGTTAATACTTTCCTTTCAAGTAGGAAAAAAAAGATGATTATGGAATAACTAGGGAACTTTTGATATGTTATCATGTTGAATGAATGTTTTTACTTGAATTAAAATGTACATTTCCCCCCATTTTTACTTGCTCGTGAAAAAAAACTGTTCAAATATCTTGGGGCTCACTGAGAAATATGTCTCTCTTTTTAAGCCTCACAGTAGGTAATAGAAAGATATTCCTAAATATTTTTCATAAAATGTTTGAAAATCACCTGAAATAAATGCATTTAGAAATAAAAATGAAAAAAAAAAGACATCTAAATTCCCTCCTATCAACATTAAGTTTATGTAATATTGTCTACAGACAAGTGTCACTAGTCGTCCCCAAACCAGTCTGGTCTTTAATGTTCTTTCCCTCCTCAAATTGCTTTCTATTTACTTCTATTTGTACATTCTATATACTCTCAGTAAAAGTAAGCTTCTTGAAGGCAGGGACGGTTTTGATCTTGGTATCTCCAGATCCTAGCCCTGTCTGGTAACTGAAACAGCAACTTAATATTCGTCTAATACGTTGATTGACTAAAATGTTGAATCAGATGAATTATACTGAAATCAGGATTAGTTTCTGGATGAGGATCCTAAGACAGTAGTTTTGTTGTAGGTGGGGTCTATTTGATTGGATTTTATATTTTTCTTTCTTTCTATTCAACATTTTTCTGGCATGAGAACCCTGCCATGGTCATAAAGTTCTGTACTAAGCAGAGTAAGAAGTTTATAAAAGAAGTAGTACTTTATTAGTTTTCAGGCAATATCAAAAAACAAAATAAATAGGAGTGCTGGGAGTAGATCAGTCAAATACACAAAGAACTATAAATAGCTACACATTTAAAGAGAGCTATGTATATAGCAGGGCTGAAAAGCTGTGAAGTCTGAAACTGTTCTGATAGGGCTTACTGAGGTTTGATCTGCTGATTAAAACAAACAAATAAACGACAAAGAAACACAAATATTGACTTCATGCAGATGAATGGCTTGAACTAACCCACTGTTGAGTGTTGGGAACAGGTATGTTAATAATCCCTGGGGAAAATGCTTTCTATTTGAATTTCAATATAATATAAAACAAGTACTGATGTTTTTCTCCTGATAAAATTATTTTTACCCCTCCCACACACACAATCGCCTAGACTATATTGTTCAAAATGCTATGTTACTACAAATAAGCAAACCGGTGATAGACATAATCAGCTAAGTATACATTTAATATTTGTAAAGTTAGTATATAAGCGAGGTACCCATTAGTACAAATAATAAATCCCAAGGACATACTATTGAAATTTGTATTATATATTTTCATTTGACTGGAACTAATTAACATGTTTTACATCATTATAACTTTAAAGAGTGTGAATTTTAATAATGTCACCATTTCATGAGGTTCATTATTCATGGTAGCTGGGAGGTAGTGGTATTTCATTTCTTCAGGAGGTGTTTATCCATCAACCTCAGCTATCTAGATAAGGACAAACTTTCCAAATCATAAACTCCACAAGAGCAAAGTTTGTAATATTTAAAATGTGGTGCCTTGCAAACAGAACACACTTCATAATTTTTTTGTCCAGTTGGAGTGAAATAAGCAAAAATGGTGACAGAGAAGCCAAAGGAGATGCATATGTTCATGTTCATGTTCCTGTTCATATTGTACCTTGTTATTAACCAAACACTTTCCTCACAAGAACCTTGTGAACTCCACGGTATTAATGGTGTGAGCAGTTTTATAGCAAAGCAGTGAATTTGGGAGATGGAGACCTGAGTTTAAATCCTGCTTCTCACACTAACTAACTTTGTGAATTTGGGCAAATCACCTTTCCTTTATTTCCTCATCTATAAAATTAATCAGATATCTTGCCCTACAGGAAAATAGAAGAGAAGAGGATAAAAGGTGAGGGGGGATTGTAGAAGGGAGGGCATATTGGGGGAAGGAGTAATCAGAATGGATGCTGTCTTGGGGTGGGGGAGGGCAGAAATGGGGAGAAAATTTAGAACTCAAAATCTTGTGGAAGTGAATGCTGAAAACTAAAAATAAATTAATAAAAATTAAAAAGGTAAAGTAAGGAGGGCAGTTGGATTGGATGACCTCTCCAGTCTCTTCCAGCTCAAAAATCTTTTGATTGTATGACTCCAGTTTCATAGAGGAAAAAAAAATTGAAGTTCAGACAACTCGGATATTATAGTTGCATGGATAGTAAAGTACTGGTATATATAGCAGGTCTCATGACTCTAAGTAAAATATCTTTTAGACCAATGGTGTCAAACTAATATAGAAAAGAGGGACTGCTAATCTACATATAAGGATGCCTATGGGCATATAGACTTAGTTTAAAAGTGCAATGTCAGCTATGTTTATTATACTTTTATATTATTAAATATTTTCCAATGACATTTTAATCTGTTTGGCCTGCACTCCATAGTGTTTCTTGTCCCATACAGTCTGTGAACTGCTTGTCTGACAACTCTGCTTTAGAATACAATACTTAATCTTTGAGGTGATCAACCAAAGCTCAACACCTAAATTATGTGTCACTCAGCGATCATTTACTCTGATTTTAGATATACTTGTAACAACCTTAGCTAACTGGTTTTCTGGAAGGAATCATAAGAAACTGACTAGAGGGCTATATGGACGCACGTACCGGGGAGTGATAGCTGACTGCAAGTAAAGAGATAGAAAAACTTTTTAAAAAAATTTTGAAGAAATTAAAAATTAAGAAACTAGACTCAGTAATCAATAGGCAGTCCTTACCTTCTCCTAGTACCTACATAACATGAAGAGAACTAGAAGAAGTTTCCTGGATGGCAGGTGGACTCCATGTGGAGCATTTATAGAAGATGATCAGAAGGTGTGCATGGGTTGAGATGCTACCCATAATGATCATATGACAGATCTATCCAGTATCCAAGTAAGTACCATAAATATTTTGTGGCACTGAATTTCCTATGAATGGACAAAAATCTAACTTGAATGCTAACCATGTGAACTAAAGCCATATTTGTTTCAAGTGTACAAATTCAAAATAAAGTATGTTGGGTCAGCAAGGTGGCACAGTGGATAGAATACTGGCCCTGGAATCAGGAAGACCTAAGTTCAAATTCAGCCTTGGATCAGACACTTGACACAGTTGTGTGACCCTGGGTGAGTCACTTAATCTCAATTGTCTCAAAAAGCTAAACAACAAAATAAAATATGTAAGTTCTGACCATAATTCGTTCCAACCTTAAGATTACTCTTACACTGATTAATTATTTTCTTCATTATATTCCTGATAACTTATGCATCAACATCCACCTTTAAGTGTAAACATAAAGGTAAAAGTCAAACCCATCACTACAAAAAAAAAGTTTGAGTACAGTGTCTTCACTAATTTTCAGAAAACCTGAGAGGTAAGACACCCAAGTCTCTATTTCTTGTCTGTCTTTTGATTTAGAACTCAGTAAGGTTTCTACAGGGAAAATCAATAAAACAAATAACATTTAATGGACTTTTCATGAAAATGCCTACTTGTAGATCTTAAAAAGGTTAGCCTGGGGAAAAAAAAACACACCTTAATCTTTCTTAAATCACTCTCAAAATACCTGCTAGGATATTATGAAATCTGAGTAGTAATTATTTAGTAGGTGTCCCAATTAACTCTAAGGGTTATTATAAAATATACTATAACTTCCCTGACCCCAAATGAAACCCTCAGTGATTCGTGTGGAGGGAATCCTTTTGATGAAGAGGAAATAACAAATGAGGCTTAGGTTTGTGAAAAGCAGAGAAGTGCCATCTCTGGAGTTCAGTTACACAATTTACTGCTGTAGAAGTTAACATTATGCCTTTCTTGCATGTGTAGATAATTCAGCCTCGTGGTAGAATGGGGAACAATAACAAAGCTGGGTTTGGAATCAGAGGTCTAGGTACCATGCCCAACTATGTGGCCTTTAAGCAATCAGTCATCAATCTAGCAGCCTTTATTAAGCACGTATTATGTGGCCATAGGGCTGGAGATATGAACTGAAAGGCAAAAACAGTCCTTGTGGTCAATAAATCTCTATGGTTTCAGTTTCTTAATCCTTAAAATAAAGAGGGTTGGACTAGATGATCTATGGCATATCTAGTTCTAAATTTATGAAATGAAAAGTCTCAATTTGCTATTGTGTAGCCTTTTAAGTACAACTCTGACCATAAAACTTAGGCACCAAAATTTTAACACTAAGTACATATATTAGAAGCACTGAATCTTAGAGATAGGCATAAATTTCCATCTTCTATCAACCAGTCATTTTTCCTTCTGATTAACTTAGAGAAAAAAGTTTCACGATGCAAAAAGGTAAATTATTTTCTGATCTCATTCTAGGCTTTCTGGGCTAGGGGCTTGCAAAGCTCTTATATTCATATCGTATGGCATCTACTCTCACTTCCTATGAATTTTTCAATGTGCCTCTTAAAGGGTGATGACTGGAAATGAAGTGGGGAAAGGACTTTATCTTCCTTGATTTAGACATTATGTCAATTAATACTGCCAAAATAATAGATCTCTGGCACTAAAGGAGTCCCTAAAATCAGTAAATCAATAGCTTTCTTTGTATTTCTCTCAAAAATTTTTATCTACACAATAACAGGTACTTTTTAGGACTATGATAGCAGATTTAACAATTACACTATCATTTCAAATTTGAGCGTGATCAATCACCATTACTCAGAAATAGTATCTAGGTGCATTTACCCCTTGAAATAACATAATTCACAATCAAGGAAAATCATAGGCCAGACAACATGGACTGCCTGAAGATTTGTAAGAATCAAGATATTCATGAAAAAATGTTAATTACTACACAAGAGCTCAGGTACAGTCATTACAAGATTGGATAAATGGTTCAAAAATATTTAGCGTTTAGTAAAGAAAATGTAAAATACAGCTTTAAGATTATTTAAGTCCAAATGCATATCATAATCTGGAAAATGGGTACTGTTCATGTACTTTGTTTTTCCTGTCTGAATAGCTAAACCAAATTCTTTAGAATAATTAAGAATCTTATTTAGAATGTTCTGCAATGCTCCTTGGATGAAACACAAATAGCATAGTATCACCCACAAAAACATGGAGGACAAAACTATCTACAGGGAATCCCTCAACTTGGATTCTATGCTTGATCTCCTTTAAGGCAGAGATGACTATTTTTAATGAACACAAATTTCTCAGTTATTATACGTACACATATATGTGTATGTGTGTACATGTGTATACATATGTGTGTATGTATGTATATATAATTCTATTAATCAATACAGCTTGTCAAATAAGCTTGTCAAAACCAAATGAAATTGTTTTATCTTCCAAGGGATATATAATTTTGACAGTGTATAGGAAACACCTCATTGGATGAAGGAGAACAGTCTTATGTGGTACATCCAATGAAATCAAAAGATTTTTTTTTGATTGGTCATCAAAGAGTAAACATAATGGGTTCTTGTATCCCTTTCATTCATCTTATAGAATATTACTTACAAAAACCTGATTGTTTCCTCTTAATACTATCAAAAAGCATGCTATTAATTTGTGTAAATAATTTTTTATAAATTGTATGCATGTGTGTATATGTAAACATGAGAGTAATGGTTATTGATATTCTCTTGGTCACCTTTTAAAAGTAATAAATAGGAAGGTCTGATACTTCTCTCAACATTGTTTGGAATTTTCCTTTCCCTTAGACACTTTGAAAATCAGTCCCTCAAAGCCCTCAAAACTGTGTCACTTCCTGCATGAGTCTTCACTGCGTATACCTGATCCAGTCTGGCCTCTTTCCCCAGTATGGTGAAGCTTTGAGTCATGGAACATTATAGTCTCTGAAGAACTCCAATCAGGGATCAAACAAAGGAATCTATAGAGAGTTATATATAGCATACAAGCAATTGCAAAAAACTGACACCAGAGACATAATTTTTTTAAAAATAAGCAAAAATAGGAGAGTGATTTGCAGCTTTTGTGATGAGTAAAGGACAGCCAGTATAGTCAATAGACAGTCTACATTTTCAGTTGGTAGCATATTAAGTTCTTCTTTCCCAGAAGACTGAGTGGATTTTGGGGAGGATATAGGTGAGAATGACACAGGATGGACAGGCAGGGGTGGGTGAGGACCTTCATTGTTCAAGGGAAAATTATATACACACACACATATACACACATATATACATATACACACATATACATTCTTGAGATCATAGACACATTTGAATATTTATTACTATTTATTGATAAAAAAGAAAAAGTAGAATTTCTTATTATGTCTGTGTACAAAAAAAGGTTTTAATCACAATCAGATTTTAGACTCTGCTCCATTCTAAGTGAGTCATTTTAATTCAAAATGCATTTAAATTTTTTTTAGAATGTATTTTGAAGCAATAGAGAACAAGATTGATTATACAACTGTGTATGCCATACCAGTATGTATGTGGTTGAAAAATGATCATTAGTTTAATTTGTCTTTTTTTATTTTTGCTTTTTTATAGAGTTTTCAACATTTTTAAGCTATATTTTACTGTGCTAATGACCACATATTCCATTCTTTCTGAGTAAGCATTCCAAAATCTGCAAAATTAGTAATGAGCTGTGGCTAATTCTGCTACGAATCATACTAGTAACTTGTGAAAAATAAGCAAGAAAATTAATCTTAAAAAACCCAAATTTAAGGTTGTGTAGAAAGTAAAAATTAAAAACACAGTGACCCTATTCAATCATCTTAGTTTCCATGTCATAGAATGGGAATTGCCCTAGATCAAGACAGTATATAGAAATGTCCAAGACTGAGACATAAAACTCAAGATACCTGAGTTTTAATCTGGGATCTGGTAGGAGTGTTTGGCTAAAGTCACTTCCCTATTTTGAGGTTTTTAGTAATAAATTCAGAGTACTTAACTAGAAGATTGCTAGACTCTTCAAACTTTAACATTCTATAATTCTATTTCCTTCCCTTGAAATATACAAAAAGTAGCAAACAAAAAAAAAAAACAGAGGATATTTCAAAGGAGCACTTTTCACAGTTATAGGGAAGGATTTATAATCAAAGGATAGAGATGATTATGGAAGACAAAATACAAAATTTTGATTACATATTTAAAAACTTTTGCACAAAATTAACTAGTGCACAGAATAGAATAAGAGAAGCTTTTCACGAGGATAAAAACTTCACATCAAGCATCTCTGATAGAAATATGAAACTGAAACAACTAGTTCTTTTAGGCGAGATTAAAAGCCATTTCCAATAGATGTGTAATCAAAAAATGCAGTTTTCAAAAGAAGAAATATAAACTACCAACAACCATATGAAATGATATAAATTATTAATAAGAGTGATACAAATAAAAATAATTCAGAGGTTTCAACTCATAGCCATGAATTTGGCAATGATTAAAAACAGATACTTGATGTTAGACTGACTTTGGGAAAATAAGGATCTTTAAAACAATTTTTGGTAAAGCTCTGTTTTGAAAAGCAATTTAAAATTATATGATAAATGTTGCTAAACTGTTCTTACACTTTGACCTAGCACTTCCATTCCTGGGCAAATTGCTTGAGGTCAAAAACTGGAAAGATTTTATTTGAACCAAATACTTAATTGCAATATATTTTTGTATTAGGGAAAATGTGCAAACAATATAGCTTCCCTTTGACTGGAAAAACAGATTGAATGTAATATTTTTGAGCTTTAAGAATCAATATAAGTATTGAATTCAGCAGAACTAGGAGAACATTATATAAAATGAAAAAAAAAACAGCATAAGAAAGACAATATTAATAGATATCAGTACACAGATCAAATGCAATGTTCCTTACTGTGTTCCAGATGATATAAGCCTTCTTCCTCTCTGGAGAGAAGTGGCATACTACAATTATTACATATTTCACTTTGTTTGTTTTATTTGTTTTTTGACATTGAATGAATCATGAACTATTGGGGGGGGAGTTGATGGGAAATGAATATAGGGTAACAAATAAAATGAATCAGGAGACAACATAAAAAGAAAATAAAAGAAGAGGGATAAACTAAGCTATTTTAAAGATGCTCTCCAACTTTGAAATGTGGTGATTTCAGGAAAATATATTACATAATCCATGGCTCTATATATGTTTCATTTTTACACTATTCACAAAATTAAATAGAGCATTTCATTGCTGTATATTGTGTTCCAGTCAATTTCGGAGAATAAGTCTGTCCGAAACAAATCAATAAAAGCCTCTCTCCTAAAAATTAGATGTAATACACTTCCTTTATTGAAAATCTTTTGCACAGTGTTCTTTGTTCATATTTTGAAACATATTCTTTTTTTGGTTTCTTTTTCTAAAAATTTATTTTCAGTTTTCAGCATTCATTTCCAAAGATTTTGAGTCCCAAACTTCCTCCCCATCTCTCTTCTCCCCCATCCCAAGACATAATGCATTGTGATTACCCCTTTCCCCAATCTGCCCTGCCTTCTATTATACCTCCCTTCTCTTATCCCCATCTTTTCTCTTTTCTTATAAGGCAAGATAAATTTATACCCCATTACCTGTATTTTTTATCTCCCATTTGCATACAAAAACAACTCTCAACATTTGTTCCTAAAACTTTGAGTTCCAACTGCTCTCCCTTCTTACCTCCCCACCGATTCCCACTGAGAAGGGAAGCAATTCAATATAGGCTATACATGTGTAGTTATGCAAAATACTCCCATAATAGTCATGTTGTGAAAGCCTAACTATATTTCCCTCCATCCTATCTTGCCCCACTATTTATTCTATTCTCTCTTTTGCCCTTGTCCCTCCCCAAAAGTGTTTACTTCTAATTACTCTCTCCTTCCATTTGCCCTCCTTTCTATCATCCCCCCACACCCACTTTCTCCCCTACTTTCCTGTAGTGTATGATAGATTTTCCTACCAAATTGAGTGTGGATGTTATTCCTTCCTTGGGCCAAATGTGATGAGAGTCAGCATCGCTTTTTTCCTCTCACCTCCCTCCTTTTCCCATCCGTTGGAAAAGCTTTTCCTTCCTCTTTTATGAGAGATAATTTGTCCCATTCCATTTCTCCCTTTCTCCTTCCAATATATTCCTTCCTCAACTCTTAATTTTATTTTTTTAGATATCATCCCTTCCTATTCAACTCACCTTGTGCCCTCTTCCATATGTATATAATCCCTCCCCCTTCCCAAATACTGAGAAAAGTTTCAAGAGTTAAAAATATTATCTTTCATGTAGGAATGTAATCCATTCAACTTTAGTAAGTCCCTTATGATTTGTTTTTCCTGTTTACCTTTTCATGCTTCTCTTGATTCTTATGTCTGAAAGTCAAATTTTCTATTCAGCTCTAGTCTTTTCATCAAGTCCTCTATTTCATTGGGTGACCATTTTTCCCCTGAAGTATTATACTCCATCTTGTTGGGTAGGTGATGCTTGGTTTTAATCTTAGTTCCTTTGATTTCTGGAATATTATATTCCAAGCCCTATGATTCCTAAATATAGAAGCTGCTAAATCTTGTGTTATCCTGGTTGTGCTTTCACAATACTCAAATTGTTTCTTTCTGGCTGTTTGCAATATTTTCTCCTTGACCTGGTAAGTCTGGAATTTGGCTTTGATATTCCTTGGTGTTTTTATTTTTGCATCTCTTTCAAGAGGTGATTAGTGAATTCTTTCAATATTTATTTTACCTTCTAGTTCTAGACTATCAGGGCAGTTTTCCTTGATAATTTCATGAAAGATGATGTCTAGGCTCTTTTTTTGATCATGGCTTTCAGGTAGTCCCTCAATCTTTAAATTTTATCTTCTGGTTCTAATTTCCAGTTCAGTTGCTTTTACAATGAGATATTTCATATTGTCTTCTATTTTTCATTCTTTTGGTTTTGTTTTGTAATTTCTTGGCTTCTCAGAAAAGTCATTAATTACCATCTACTTCATTCTAATTTTTAAAAAATTATTTTCTTCAATGAGCTTTTGAACCTCCTTTTCCATTTGGCTAATTCTGATTTTTAAAGCATTTTTCTCCTCATTGGCTTTTTGGACCTCTTTTGCCATTTGGGTTAGTCTATTTTTAAAGGTCTAATTTTCTTCAGCATTTTTGGTCTCCTTTAGGAAGCTATTGACTTGCCTTTCATGATTTTCTTGCATTGCTCTAATTTCTCTTTGCAATTTTCCCTCCACCTCTCTTATTTGATTTTCAAAATCCTATTTGAGCTCTTCCATGGCCCAAGACAACTGCATATATTTTTTTGGAGGTTTTGAATGTAAAAGCCTTGACTTTGATGTCTTCCTCTGATGATATGTTTTGTTCTTCCTCATCTGAAAGGATGGAAGAAAATACCTTTTTGCCAGGAAAGTAATCTTCTATAATCTTTTTCCCCCTTTTTTTGGCATTTTCCCAACCAGTTGCTTGACTTTTGAGTCCTTTGTCAAGTGGAGGGTATACTCTGGGTACCTGTAACTTCTCAGTTCCTCCAAGGTGGCACAATCAGGGGAGACAAATTTACTCCTCTCCTGTCCTGTGCTCTGGTCTCAAAGCAACAACAAGCTTTTCTGTCCAGGATCTGTGAGTAGGATTCCCTCTCCAGAGTCTCTACCAGTTCTACCATGACAGTGCTCTTCCTCACCCCAGGACTACCACTCAGGGCTGCAACCCTCAGATACAATTCCCCTAGGATATTTAGGCAGAGGGCTCCAAAAGTGGATGCTGCTGAGGCAATGGCTGCTGCCACCCTGGGGCTGGGGCCACACCAGGCTCCCTTCTCACCCAGGTGAAAGAACTTCGTCACTGACCTTTGCAGCTGTCTTTGGTTTTTGTGGGTTGAGAAATCCGGGAACTGCAGCTGCAACCTGTGATTCCATGCCCTGAAGCATCCTGTCTGTGCCTTGGGGCCAAGGCTGTGCTGCACCCTGGTCTGAGCCCAGTGTGATAGACCTTTCCTCTTGGCCTCCCAGGCTGTCTTGAGCTGGAAATCTCCTTCACTGTCATTTTGTGTCTTCTGCTGCTCTAGAATTTGTTTAGAATCATATTTTTCAGGTATTTTATGGGCTACAGAGGTAGAGTTAGAGTAGGTCCATCCTTCTACTCTGCCATCTTGGCTCCACCCCGCAAAAAAACAGAATATAAGTTGTAAACATAATGGTGACAACTTGTGTTGGTACAGGGAACTTCTTTGCCTGGGAGTTACTAATACGAATGAAAGCACAGGCTTAGTCACTATCAATTGTTAAATACTGTCTTTGTGGCTAAATGAGAACTATATTTATTATTGATTCAAAGAGAATTGGACCAGATTAGGTCTTAAATCCCTGGCTCTTTAAGACATACAATTTTGTAACTTGTTAGAATCTTTTCCTATTATCAAGGATCAGTTAAAGTTGTAATTACTTCATGATGCCTCACCTGATGCCACCTAAAAGAAATGATTTTTCCCTCCTTAAAATTCTCCTA
The DNA here is from genome assembly GCA_023548195.1 of Bettongia penicillata ogilbyi. NCBI lineage: Eukaryota > Metazoa > Chordata > Mammalia > Diprotodontia > Potoroidae > Bettongia > Bettongia penicillata. Next base: position 995,181 of record JAJHZJ010000135.1, on the reverse strand, counting down.
GCTGTTTTTATAGACTTCTTTGTATTCATTGCCTATTAGGCACTATAGTTGTTCCTGTAGGCCAGTACTGTCAAACTTAAATAGAAAGGGATCCCTGTAGGCCACATGTTGACTCAGAAGACCACAAATGAACATTATCTGTACTATATTGTAGTTTCATTAAAAAAATTTCCAATTACAGTTTAATCTGGTTTGAGTTCATACTCTGGACTGTGGATATGAGTTTAACACCTCTGCTCTAGACTATAAACTCATGGATAATAAGGACTATTTGTGTTTATTTCTCCTTAACACCTGGCCCAGTGCCTTGTATAGAAAAGGGGCTCATAAATGCTTATAAAAATAGAACAATTATAGCAACCTAAAATTCCATTGTTCTGTTGTACTTAGTCCTATATCACTTGAGAAGGAAGGAAATGGAATATTATCCTAACAATTAGACCTGTGACAGAGTGGAATGGACTGGTTTGGGAAACAATAGCTTTCCTCTCACTGAAGGTCTTCAACTAAAAGCTGGGTGACTATTTGTTAAATACCTTGTAGAAAAGGCACTTTTGTTTAGGTACAGGTAGAATTGGATAATTTCAGTTTTCTTTCTCTCCACTAACTAAAATCTTAAGTAAGGTCAAGAAGAAAATTCAAGTCTCATATCCACTGTAGTATGTTATTCAAGATACTCAGTAAATACCCAATGAAGGAATGGAGACTTACATGATCATTTCAGACCACAAATATCATTTACTTTTCATTTTACTTTTTATGCTTTAATATCATACTAGCTAACTCTCTGAGATTTGGAATAGGGTGTTAGGGACCCGGGAGTCTGGGCCATGGTCTTGGGCTGAAAAATTCTCTTCCTCAGCAGTAGAGGGAGTCATTGTCTTTACAGATGCAACGAAAGATTGTAGGGCATCTATGTATATTCCATCCAATAATAGTTATTGTTTATGGGGTGTTATGGCTGAATGATTCATCACCCAATGGTCAGGCTAGAGAGTGAGTCACTCTTTACTTGACAAGGCTGATCCTTGGAAAATAGATATAGTCTCCTGCCCACCCCATCAGAGCCTTCCCAGCATGGTCTGGGAAGTATCTATGCTCCATTGCCATAGCCTTGGAAAACCCAGGATCACCTCTGTGCCAAAATGAAAAATCAGAACAGGACTTTGTGGAAGATGTTCTAACTCTAGTTGTGGTTTCTCACAGGTCCTGTGTAATGACTTCTCTTGTGATTTTGGTGGATGTGAAAAGTGGGAAGCAGCCTAATGAGCAATTCTGTTCTGATTAAAAACATGAGTAAGAATATAGACTCCTTTTCTTAAATCTAGCTTTCTTCCAAACTATGTAGATTTTGATATATTATGAGAACCTGTATCCCAGCCATCAGATGAATCCTATAATCTTTATCAATGACGCTTCTGTTGCTGACAGTGGTAAAAAAATGGTAACTAGCTAAGGAGCATGTGCAATGGAAATACATAGAGATAAGGGTCAGAAAACTTTAACCTAGAATTTGCTGTGAGACAAATTAACCGCATGAATCAACTTCTCCTTGCTGGATTTCAATATCCGTGTTCTTCAAATTATCTATATTATTTTAAAAGCTCTTTATCCTCTAATACTCTATGACTCTAGGCCAAATCATAAAGCTCACATGGTAAACATAACATGGCCCCTAAAGAGACAGTCCAAAGTAAGTACTTTTATCCTGGTTCTACAATTCCTAGTTTTTGTTTTGTTTTGCTCCTTAGACAAATTTAAACTTTAGGCAAAGGGGAAAAAGTTAAAATTAGGACTACCCAAAAGGTGAATGTACTGTCTCAGGAGATAGATGCTCTTCCACACTATAGATCTTTAAGTAGAAACTGGATCATTGCTTGTAACAGGAATTCATACTCCAGTATAGCTGGGATTAGATCTGAAGGCCCAGAGACCTTGTAAAATTCAGAGATCTTGTAAACAAAAAAGGTAGACTCTAATGACTTTTATATTTATTATTATTGTTCGCTGGTAACTGTTTATGTAAATTCACTTTAAATAGTACTCACATTTTATATAAAAATTACACACAACACAAACAAAAAGTTCAACACTCATCATCAGCCCCAAATAGGTATGAAGTATTATGTAGGTGTGGGTGTAAATTTAGAAAGATATGGAAAACCAGTTTGGAATCTCAGGCAAATCAGAAACAAACAAAATCATTAACTGCACAATAAGTCTGGGTCCTAGTTCCAGACATAATTCTTAGTTATTACATAGTTATGCAAGTATCCTCACCATTATAATCTTCAATTTTATCCTCAATAACTCAAGAATAATACCACTTTCCCCATTTACCTCATCAATCAGTTTTAGATATTCAAGTCAAATGATGGATGTGAGCATGCTTTGCAAAATGAAATTTTATATAAAAAATAGATGTTGTACCTGGCCTCTATTCTCTGAGAATTTAGGTTCTTAGAATTTAAAATCCTAGGATTATAGACAAATTTAGATTTGAAAGTTATTTCAAAGGCTATCTAGTCCAACAATCTCATTTTATAGATGGTGATTAAACATAATCAAATTTTAGTTTTAGAAATTTTTGAAGTTTAGACTACAACCTGGAGAAACTTTCTACCTGGAAATGCCTGATTGATTACTGGACAGTGTAGCCCAGTACTTGGCACATAATAAGCACTTAATGAGAGAATTGTTCATTCATTCATTCATCTAAATGAAAAATCTTAACTTTAGGTTTACTATTTTGAGGAGGGACAGGAACATAGACTGATGCTTAGGAATTACATCTATTAGTATCTTTGGGGAACTAATGAAAAGTTTCTCCTCTGATGCAAATCCTCAACCACCCTGAAACTTATACTATTAACTGCTCAGGCAGTAATGAGCTAAGTTATTGCCCCAGGGTAACTGCATGTCAGAAATCGTAATCGAATTCAGATCATCCTAACTCCAAGGGTAGGCTTCTATGCACTATATTTAACTATCTTTTCATGTGTTTGTAGATTACACTGTCGATTTTCAACCACTAATTGGAACTTATTACTAAACGTATTCAAGAAAACACATACACAGCTTCAATGGCTGAAAAGATATTTGAAATGAAAAGTCAATATTAAATGTAAATTTTGGTCTTAAAAACCCAAAGACACATCAATAATGACCTCTGAATACTAAAGCACAACATTTCTTCAAATTTGTTGTGTTTTTCCATTTAGACTAATTTGTTGAAAAGTTGAGTGGAGAAAACTTGTCTTTCATCGAGCTTGTCTATTGAGACATCTCTCATTCTGTTTTACAACTTTCCCCTGCAGTGCATGGTTGCCATCATAATAGTCCTAACCAGTGGAGTCAAACATTGTGTTTTTTTTTTCAACAGGCAAAAGAAAATACTCACAGCTGCCTTTTGTCCTCCTGGCAGTACAGTCTGCTCTTTGGCTCTAACAGTCTTTTACCGGGGCATCTAGCTCATAGCCTCCTGGACCTCCCTGTCCTCTGATCAATTCAGTCCAAAAGACAAAACATGCTTCTAGTCCACAAAGAACAAATAATTTTCTGTCTACTCTAGTCCTCTAGGCACTAGGGAAATTATTAACTTATTAGTTCATTATTCTTTGCAACTACATGAGATTTCTCAAGTGGAGTCTTTAAATATATATATATATATATATATATATATATATATATATATATATATATATATATATATATATATGCTTAAAATGACAATGCTAACATTGCTTTGTTCAATGAAGTAGAAAACATGAGTGGTAGCTAATTCAGTCTCTTGAGTCTCTGAGTGTTCCACTTCATCATATTTGTTTCTCTCCTCATCTAGTAATGGAATATATAAATTTATATATGCATATTCATATATACATATATATGTTATTTAACAAATGCTTGCTGAATGAATTTATAGTGTAAGTTCATTCAGTAAGAATTTATAACTACATGGTGATAAATAGAAAATGGAGAAAGAAATGTAACAATTCACACTATTATTATTATTAAAGAATACTTTATTCAATCTTGCATCTGGCACAAGAGCTATGTAACTTTGAATAAATCATTATACCTCTCTGGACCTTATTTTCTTCATTTTTAAAATGAGGTGATTAGATTACATAACCACTGTCAACCCTTCCAGAGTTAACATTTTCAAAGAGAGAGCTAATAAACATTTATGAAGTTTCTGTTTTAAGCACTAGAGACACAAAGCAAAAGAAAGGCAAAAGTCTTGCCCTCAAAGAGCTCACAGTCTAAGAGGAGAGAAAATACAATTATGTACAATTAAAGCTATATAATGTGATACGACCACACACGCACAACTGTAAAATTGATATATTTAAAATTTTGGACTAAAATATAATGTTGACTTACCTATAACATCGGTAAGACATGCAGGGGAAGTACATACATGTGTAAATTTGTAACACTTAAAAACACATAAGGGTTGATGGTGAATAAATATCATAAGAATTTATTTTTCCTAAGTTTAGTGCTATCCTGACATCATCATTTCATTACAGAATGTATAAATTTTATGGAAATATTGTTCAGTTAAAGATTTTTAGGAAACTAAAATAAAGAATACAGAGATGTGTAAATGAGTTAAATATTATAACAAAGAAAAGCATGACAACAGAGGGATGGATAATATTACCCTTAATGAACACTTCTAGTTGTAGGGCTTTCTAATTCAGTGATGCATACACTCCTTTTACTTTCCCCAATAGACACAATTGCTTTGTAGTATTTGTTGATTTTCCCTGATAGGAATCAGCCTAACCAAACAGAAGGTAACTTTAATTGACAGTAAATGTAATTAAATTACTAAAGAGCTGACATCAAAGGACCACAGTAAGCACATACTGGCAACAAGAACTAAGGAAAAAAATCTTTTACTGGCAGGTGATTATTCTCAGTATTATTTAGGAACATCATCAGAGGCTGTGGACTTGACAGTAATCATCAATTAGAAACACAAGATGTCTTGCTAATTTTTCTGTTGTCCCCAAATCTCGAAGTTGGTTGATTCATTTTTAGGCTCAGACTATTGTAATAGAATTTTGTTTAATTATTTTTGTAGCAATACATTTCTTCAGTGATTAATATGCTTTGTGTTCTAGTTACATGATTGTTTTTTACATTCACTTAACTCAAACTCTGCTTTCCACATGCAATTAGACCCTGTCTTTTATCATAAAAAAAAAAAGTTTAAATAATGATCGATGAGTGTATAAAGTCCCTTAGGGGGAACTCAAGCATTGGTTGCAGAGTCTTTATTTTATCCCATTGAGCAACTATTTAGGCTGGAAGGAGCCTAAATCTAGTTTGTCATATGTTTTGTAAATGAAAAATAATTTTACAGTTAAGATCAAAAGAAAGAAAGTAACTTACTTAAGGCCACATAAGGTAGGGAGTGATAAAACAAACATGTAAATTGAACCCAGGTCCTATTTCCATTATATTTAACTATCTCCCTGGCATGGAATTATAAATAAATGAATGGGGGTGGATCTGGAAGTATACATAATATGTGTGGATGTATGTATATTTATACATAGATACATAGATACATGCATGTACGTGTGTTAAAAAGAAAACAAAAAAATTAAATCTCTCAGATATCAAACTCCTCCAGTTCCAGAAAAGTACCTTGTCTTCACATAGTAATTGTTTTTGTTGTATTGAAGAATTTAGCATCAGTCTTTAATTATGGCACAGAGAATGTTCTGTGTTTTAATAACATATTACATGTTACAGACTCACTGAAACTCCAAGGATGAGTGTCAGGTAGCAAGAACCTCTCCTCATGATTGAATAAAATGTGTAGGAAAGTATGATTAAAAGGATTGAGTGACTGAAAAAAAGAGAGAAAAGGCATGACATTGATAGTGGGTTAATGCTTCTCTAGAGCAGTTGATATAATTAATTGATACATTCAGAAGAGACTATGGAAGAGATATCAAAGTAAGTATTAGTGGAATAAAGATCATAGAATATAGATCATCAAAATAACAGGGCTAAGCAAGCACAGGATATTTTTCCACTTAGAGACAACGAAATTCCACAGTTTCTTCACCTTTTGAACTAAAGTCAAGGTTCTATAAACACAACAAAATGGCAGACCTAGAATATATAGGGCCCAGGTATAGGCATAGAAAAAAAGTATTAACTAACATTGCAAGTAATTATATGCTTTATGGCACAAATAGAAATTGTATAGCATGAGAATCTGAACAAGTAGGGAGTAATCACATAGATGAGATTGCAGATTCATCCATTTCAAAGCACATGTTAAATTTCAAATGATTAATGTAGACAATAGATGCAATAAGAGTTCATAGAAAGATGAGATAACTGTGGATTAAAATATTCATGCAATCTTCCAAAGAGAAGATGATACTTGAACTCAGTTAAGGATGACATATTTCATATGAGAGGAATGTTGGTGGAAAAGACAGAGAAACAGAAAAGAAGTGGGTGCACTTTGGAAACAAGAATACAGTTTGACTAGAGAAGCGGTTCTTCATAAGGCAACACTAGAAGATAAAAATGAAGACAAAATGTAAAAAGCTTTGAATATCAGGCTGGTGAATTTGGACTTTATTCTGAAGGTAAGGAGCAGCCAGAAAAGGCTTTTATAAGAGTTTTGCTTAACTATGCTGTTTCAATAATCCACTGTGCCAACATCAAGAAAACTCTAAATGGTAGATATAAAATTCTATGTATTTTGACACATCTAGCTGTCTTTAACCCAGGCAGAGCACCCCAGATGATTAACTAATGTTCATTGCATCTAGGCTTTATCACTGTCCAAAATTAGAATGAGATGCCTTGAAAGACGATAGGTTTCCCATCATAAGAGGACTTCAAGCAGACACATTCCATGTTAAGGATGCTGTGAAAATGGTTGAGGTACAGGTTGGATGAGATGCCTTTCAGTTCTATTCCAGTTTTGTGATTCCATTGCTGTCATGTCAGTAGATCTATTTGAGTAGCAAGGTCATCTTCCTCACATGTTAGAAAGTGATCTAAGTAGATCAAATAAGGAAATCATTGTATCGCCAGTTATAACTGGCAGTAATAAGAAAAAACACGAATCAAAACACAGTGGCGATCATAGTTGATTCTACTGCTAATTCATATCTCTTCATCAACTGAATTAATTCATATCATGTACTGCAGGTGAAAGAAGCTTTTACAATGTCAAAGCAGCATGGAAGAAAAAGAAAATGGTTATATACAGAATCATCATTAAAATGAATGAACTATTTTATACCCTATGAAATACAAGAGGTATGATTTAAAGTCAATCTTACAGTAAAAAGAGATGAACTAAAAGCTATTGTAAATTTTAGTGAGTATTGATGACCTTGGAAATAAACAAGGCTCATAACTGAGTGCAAATGTCCCCTGGAACTCTACTTATAACTTTAAAAATCTTAGAAATAATAGGTAGGAGAGGAAATGAGCAAGATCATATTCAATAATATAATATACTTTTAAGTTGAAGTTTACAAGTTTGAAAGTCATTGCTTTTCCTACTACATCATATGCTGTCCCTTGCTTCCAGTCTCTCATGTTTCTCATTTATATACTGATGGCTGCTGAAATCATCTCAATACACCCATCTTACCCTTTCATTTCCTGTTCAAAAAGAAAAGAAAAAACTTAAGGGTCTTACTACTGCTTATCAGATAAAACATAGATTCATTAACTTGGAAAAGGCCCCTAAGAGTCTGGTTTCAATCTTTCAGTCATTGCCTCTCATGCAGTCTCTGCCCCAGCTAACCGGATTATCTAATATATACCAAGTACACTTATATTTTACCTCTGTCCTTAATTTGCACTCTTCCATAGACCTTCTTTAACTTTTATCCCATCTGCTGACATCCTATTTTGGTCTCAGTGCTCTAATTCCAGATCCTTTAAGAAATTTTCCTTGATTCCCCAAACTAAAATTTTTCTATGTTGTACTATGTTACTATTACAGTCTAATTTTATATTTAGATTCTAGATTTTGCATCATCTCTTTCCCTTCTCTGCCCCTACTACACTTGCACATAATATCTTAAGATCCTTGATGACAAGAAGAATATCTTATTCATCTTTGTTTCTTCTAGAGGCTAGCACAATGTGTATAACAGTAGGTGCTAAATAAATATTTTCTGAATGAATAACTCATGATCAATTCATTGAACAATAAGAGGGAGTATATTGGTGGTGGAAAAATTAGTGCACTTGGAGCACTGAACTTAGCACACAGGAATTGAACTCTACTTGGTCCTGCCACATGTGAAGGGGGAAATCACTTAACCTTTTTGATCCTAAATTTCCTCAATCGCAAAATGAAAGAGTCAGACTAAATGGTCCCTAAAGTCCACTTTTAGATCGAGGAACCTCCTAGGTTGGATTGATAGACAAAATTGTAGACTTGTAGAAACATAAAGGTTTGCTAGAATATTCAGAGGACTAAATAAATATTTAGAGCTTCTTCATAAAATTAGCATGGAAATTACTTTGACAGAAGATTCTTTATGGAAGAGACTAGCTCTATCCTCCTTTTTCATATTTCTCAACAACAGCTTAGAATTGGTACCCTGAAAACACAATGCTCCTGGCAAACTCGATACCCAAGGAGATTTTTTTCAATTTCCACTAAATACTAGCTTTTTATTCCTCTATGGTCCAATAAAAAAGAGTATGTTCGTGATTGGTGGACACATAAGGCCACTACAAGTAATATAATAATTATATTCTCTGGAACATAAGAATTTAAACCTACATCATCAGCTTTCTAGATGAATTACAAATTTCTTAAATTCAGGGATTTTCTTATTTTTTCTTTATATAACCATCTGTACTTCACCATTATCATAGAACTGGAAAAAAATTTTAGGTATTCTATAAGCATTCTTATTGTTTCCTAGTTTTGTTTCCTATTTGATTTTGTACCCTATTTTTTGGATTTAAAGCAAAGTCAGATGGTAGGAAACCATGGGCACTGGGCTTATAGTCAAAAGATCTGGGTTTGTATTCCTCTTCTGACACCAGCTGCAGGAACTTCTTTGGATTGCTTAACTCAGTAGTTTTATCATCTGCAAAATGAGGACAATTATGCTATCTACATATTATCATAGGATCATATATTTACAACTGGAAGAGACTTTATAGATCTTGGGATCTAACTTTCTCATTTTACGTATGAGGAAACTAACACCTAGAAGGATTACGTGACTCACAGAGAGAGTAAATAACAGACCTGGGATTAAATTCAGGTCCTAAAACTTCCTCTGTCTCTGTCTCTGTCTCTGTCTGTCTCTGTCTCCCTCTGTCTCTGTTTTCTCTGTGGTGTTTTCTATCTGTCTGTCTCTCTCTCCTGCACAACATATTAGAATCTCCATAGTTGTGTATATATAAATGTGACTGGGAAAGAGGAGTGTTAATTTGTTGTATCTGATTAGAGGCGTATAAATGTAGAGACTGGTAGGGTCTGGCTGACCTAATGTGAGCTTATAAGCTTTCTCTGCCTTGTGACCTTAAAGTTATCAGGACATGGAAACCTGCCTAGTAGGTGAAACATTTGGGAAATATGAATTAGTATTATCTACTTAGAAGAAAAGAGGGATTTAAGTGAAACCCCTTTTCAAATCAGGAGTCAAGGGTTATCTTAGTCAAGATCCCCGCCGCAACTCTGTGAGGGAGCCTCTAATATTATTCCTATTTTACAGATATGGAAAGTGAGATTGAGATAGATCAGGTGATTGGCCAGAGCCATACAGCTAGTAAACATTTGATATGGGATTTGAACTGAGGTCTTAGTCCCTTAATAATTCTCGGATAGAATATAAACTCTATTTGACATTCAAAGCTTTCCATAAGTTGGTCCCAAGTCACATTGGAACCTTGATTACATATTACTCCCCTTTGCATACATTACATTCCAGCACTAATGGCTTTCTCTCTGTTCCTTCTACTGGATGTTCTATCTCTGCTCTTTATGCTGTTGGGCTATTTGTCAGCATGTCTGGGATGTACGACAGCCTCACATCTGTCTCTTAGAATTCCTGGTTACCCTTGAGGCTCAGTTTAAACACTGCATTTTATTGAAACCTTTCTTTGTTCCTAGCACCTTATACTTTCCCCCTAAAGTGATTATTAAAACTATTTTGTATGTATCTATTAATGTGCATGTTGTCTCCCATGGGTACATTGTAAATTCCTCAAGGACAGGAACTGTTTAACTTTCACCATCATCCAGCAGAGTTTGCCAAATGTTAGTATTTAATCAATTAATGTTAATTGATTCTTTTCAGAGTGATCTGAACATCTCTACTATTTTCTCTTTGAAACAATTCCTATATGCAAATAAGATATTTTTCCAATTAAAAGACAAAAGACAATGCCCATTATCATTTTCATTGTCTTAGAGGAAGTGTTAAAAATAAGAATGTTTATATTGTCCTATAAAGTTATTCTGCCCTCTTTTCTCTTGAAAATTGGCTTGGTATACTCATACTGGTTAAACACTATTGCATTTTTAAAGGTGAGGCATTTGTAGGCTAAGGAAAACTTTCAAATCAAAGATATATTTTTCACTAGATGAAAATACAACATGGCAACTACTTTGTCTTGAGTAAAATTGGTTATATGGTTGCTACTTCTGGAGAGATGGTATTAACAAGCAATTTAATGCAATGTCTTAAGAGCATCAATGCAATGTTCTCTTAAAAGTCTCCAGTAAAAGAGACATGAAAAGAGATCGATGTTTAAAGAAGGTGCTTATTTTTTCCTTCCCTTGCTCTTCCAGTCCCACTCATGTACAGATAAAACTTTGGATTTACAGAGGGAGGCTGACAGGTTTGTGGCTTCAGATTTGTGATAAATGATGGACTACAAAGCAGAAATGAAAAAGAGCCCTTTGACTGAGAATAGAACTTGTTTAACACTTAACACTCTGAGTTTATGACCTGAAACTCTACTGGAGCTCTACGGAAGGGATTATTTTAAACCTTACTACATTTCTAATTATTGCTACCCAAAAAAATTAAAATGGTAACAACATAACACCCCCCCCCCCCACCTTCAATAATCTTGGCACAGTTGTATACTTTATGGGACTTCCTATGTCTGTCTGCTTTAAGTTCCATTCTCTTAGAAAGGGTAGTTGAATGATTTTCCACCATGGTGATACCAATTTTAAAAGAAACATATTTTAACTTTTAAGATTATATCAAACCACTGTCTTTGACCAAAGAACACGTTTCAGTTAGATATGTTTAGCTTGGAGAAGAGAAGTGTTGAATTTTAGAGGGAAGGTAAAAGAAATATTGGGTATGAAAATTATTTTTCAAATGTTTGAAAGGAAGCTATGTGCAAGAGGGATTAGGCTTGTATTGAACGTCCTTCAAGGACCAGAAACAATGGATACAAGTAACAGAATGAAAATCTTTGGCTCGATGTAAGAAAGGGCTTCCCAGCAATTAGAGCTAATAAAAACAACATGAAACAGGCAACTTTAATAGGTAGTGAGTTCCCCAGAAATGTAGGTTTTCAAATAAAGACTGGTTGAACAGGTGTCTTGGATATTATAGAAGAGAATCATGTATTACTGAAGAAGACTTTTCTACCTAGGAAAAGGCATCTGTGCTGATTTAATTATTCTATCCTTTGTGAATATTTTGCTATAGTTTCATAAAGTAAAGTCCCAACAGAAATGGGCATGTGGTACTGCCTCTTATGGGGCAGCTAGGTGGCACAGTGGATAGAACACAGGGCTTGGAATTAGGAATAGTCATGTTTGTGAGTTCAAATCAAGCCTCAAATACTTACTAGCCCTGTGACCTTGGGCAAGTCACTCTGTTTGCCTCAGTAAAAAGAGCTGGACAAATGCCAAGAAAATCTCAAAAGGGGTCACAAAGAGTCAGATAAAATTAAAACAACTCAGCAACAATTTTCTTTTATTAAATAAACTATACTTTGACATATTCAGTTGTCTGAGCAGACAGTGATAGAAAGCACATAAAGCACTGGACTTGGAGTGAGGAATACCTATGTAATCCAAACTCAGACACAAGAGAAGTGTGATCATGGACAACTTAATTAAGCTCTTTGATCTTCAGTGCCCTTATTTGTAACAGAATGAGGTTGGATTCCATGAATTTTATGTACCCTTCTAACTCCATGATGCTATGAAATAGGGAATGAGGAGATGCTTGCGCAGAAGTCCAAACAGAAACTAGCTCATTAAGGCTTTATTTCAGTAAAGTACAAAACTGGTTTTTAGCTCTAGAGATACAAAAGCTTGGGAGGTAGTCATGTTTAGTCAGGCTGAAAAACCAAAAAATGACTTTTATTCGCTGACATATTTCCAACAACTTTTTAAAAAGTTAGACTGTTGCTAATAAAATCAGCCTCAGATATTTTGATAAAATATTTTATCTTCCTATTCTGATCTTCTTTATTTGATTATAAACCCACAGGTCTCAATCTTTTGACAATTCTAGGGTTGTACTTGTAAACTTAATACTTTTATTTTTTTCTACTTCTTACAGCTTATTTTAAAACACAAACACATGGAAGCAACAACCGGAAAAGGCCTAAATCAGGAGTGGGGAACTTGCGGCCTAGCAGCCACATATGACCTTCTAGATCCTTAAGTGTGGCCTTTTGGCTGATTCAACACTTAAGGATATAGAAGGCCACATGTAACCTCAAGGCTGCAGGTTCCCCACTCCTGTCTTCTATGAATGTCACTGGATTATTAGTACTGCCCTATAAGAACTAACAGACATAAAGCATTCAGAAAGACTTAGGAAGACCTGCACAGAATGATACTGAATGATGAAAGAAAAGTTTTAAAAAAGAATGATGTACATACTGACAAACATAATAGAAATAAAGTCAGTTAAAATTCAGTCAAATATAATAAATGTGGTACATTACCAATGGTAAAAGGAGCATCATCCTTCCTTCATGTTAACAGTAAAAAAATGGGAAAAGGAAAATGATATGTGCAACCTGTCAAAGTCTTGCATTTAGATGATTTGCTTGATTCTCTTTAAGAAATGTACCTTTTACCTGGGGCAGAACATCATTGTTTTATCTGTAGCAATATTTCTATTGTTTTAGAGCAAAAAGGTATCTATTGATTAATAAAACAAAACAAAATACAACCACATGATAGGATTTTTGTGTTGAGTTTTCAACATTAACATAAAGTCATACTCAAATAGAAATTATGAAATTATAAATTAATTTCTCAAATAATAATAACTGGGATTTATAAACAGCATTTTCTTTTTTATAATGTATCTTTATCTACATTATCTCACCTAATCTTCATAACAGTGGCAGGTAGTACAAAGATTGTTCTTTCCATTTTACACTGAGGAAACTTTTGTTGAACAAAAAGAAAGGCTTGCCCCAGACACTAACTGATAGTAGCAGAACTGGCATGCAAACACAGGTCTTTTGACTTCAGACCCAATACTATTTCCATTGCTTTCACCCTCTTATTTTCACTCCCTTCTCTCCTTCAACCAAATCTATCATACCTCAAAAACAAAGTTTATATAAATGATTGAATTTCATAGATATGAACAGAAGTTTCCTCGAAAACACATCTTTTTCCTATTTAAACATAGTAATTAACTTACAGTAATACTGATTTGGATTACCAAAAATCTGCTCACTATCATGAATTGTTTCTTTTTGCCTATTAAAAGCATAATTTTGTATTTTAAAATATGGGAAACAAATGCAATTATTTTTAAATGGTAGTGAGATATCAATGACCAATTCTTGTTTTCAGACAGCATTTGGGCCAGATTTTGCTCCTCAGGTTCAGTGAGGTTTTAAACTTTGGTGCCAAATGTGGTCAAGTGCAAAGAATGCTGTGATGGAGAGTTAATTTACCCAATATTACCCAATATCAACTTTAACTTTCTATTACCCAGGATTCTGGTATATTCTTAGCAAAAAAACAAATAGTCTTTATAATAGTGAGGCTAAACTGCAATCTGGCTTCCCACCCTTCCAAACTATATTCTTTTTGACAATGTCATAATTCATCTCAGGTTTGACTAAGAAGACCTCACTCCATTCCTAAACTGTGGCCAGAGGAAGAGAATTTGTGAAAGCGACATATGGTTATTTCATGAGAGAAATGGAGATCTGTTAAAAGAATTTACAGACTGTGGTGCCCAGAAGCAAAACTGAGTCCAGCATGATGTTGACTTAACATTGTAAGACAAGGATGCTTCAATTCAAGTCAGACCTGCTCTAAGTAACTTTAAAATGACAAGAAGGATGACATAATTCAGCTAGAAGCACAACCTACGTATCTGGCAGAGTGGTTTCCCATTGACTTGAGTCTATCAGCACTCAGTCTTTTCTGTCACAAATAATTGTGTTACTTTAGATTTAAGCTCATAGAATAGATGTCTTATTCAGAAGACTAAAAAAAAGTAACCAGCACAACAGAAGGTTGCACATGATTTGATGGTGCTCATATGTCTACTCTATATGTGTCTTATATTGAATATGCATGTTGTCTCCTCCAGTACAATCTAAGCTTCTTGAGGACAGAGATTGTGTTTGCCTTTTTTTCTACTCCTACTATTTAGCACAATAGTTGGAATGTAGTAAAACAATTATTTTTTATTGGCTGATTCATTGTGTGACATCACAGTGAAGGCTTTTATTATTAAAAAGAGGAGATAGATGCAATGAAAAAGGCACAGTACTGGCAGTCAGGAGATCTAAGTTCTCCTCCAATTATAGCTCCTATTTATTGTGCTAATTTTGCAGGTTCTTCCCCCTCACTGAGCCTCCATTTTGTCATACATAGATACCTGCCTAAGAGAGTTTGCAGGTTTTAAGATAGTGAATGTGATTTGTCATCTATAGTATACTATAAAGGATAATTATTACCATTAATACTCCTTCATGGAATGGAGGTAACCTTGCCTTCATAGGATAATAGGTTTAAAGTTAAAGGGGACCTGGGTTCCTGAAAAACATGACAGAAGAAGACAACTTCTGGCAAGTCTTATTAAGGAGGAAAACTTTTGAGTATGGAATGTGGGTCCTAAAGAACCACTGAGTTCTCTGAAGTTCATCATTAGAACACTGGGTATCAGGTGAAAGAAATAGTGATATATAAATATGCATTATATAGCACCATGTCTTTAACACTGTATAACTTTATTAACACTATGTAACACTACATATACACATATGTATATAACACTAATACTATATAACTATTTGTATGTCACTATACATATATATATAATGCATTCATTATATATCTGTATATTTATCTATATGTTGATATGGATATACATGCAGAGATAAAAATTATAGGAATAAGGCTATAAAATGGATAGAGATGATAGAGATAGTGATTTGCAATAGCAGCTCATAAACATATACCAAAGAATGAAGGGTTTTGTCTTCTGCATCAATGTTGAATACTAAGTAGAGGAGATCATTTGATAAGATTTCATCTACCTTACTATTGAGTCCCTCCTTGTTACTGAGGGTCCTACTCATTTGCAAAATGGCTGACTAGGTTTAGAGCTACAAACTATAATTTTAGAACAAATCACATCTAGTTGGAAATTGAATGCATGGCCATAATACTATTGTGTTCTAACCAATGGACAGCCATATTTTCTGTCTCTCAACTAGATGCAAAGAAGTAAGAACCGAGGTACCTTCACCCTCACGATGCTGAATGAACTGCTTACTAAGAGTTCGGCCCTAATAGCAGATTTAGAAATGCTCTTATTTGGTAACACTTGTATTTTTTTTAAAAGCTTATAATTAAGACAATGTAAGTCACTGAGATCCATTATTTAAATTTTTTTTTCTTATTCAATCAACTTGCCTTATCCATGAGAATTTTAGGACATTAGAAGCAGAATATTTTGGTTTAGTAAAAAAAAAAATAGCAGCAATGATTATAGTTGATAGTCCTAGAGTGCTTTACAGTTTACAGAACACATGACATTATATTATCAATACTCTCATTATTGCTGTGAGGGATGATAGGGCAAGTATTATCATCACCACCATTTTACAGATTAAACAGGCTGAGAGAAGTGAGATAATTTACCTTAGGTCATGCCATTAGAAGGCTTGAGATATTCACAAGATGATCAGAAAAAAAGAAAAAGAACCTATATATTCTAAAATATTTATAGTAGCTCTCTTTGTGGTAACAAAACTAGAAATTGGGGGATGCCCATCAATTGGGGAACAGAGAAACAAATTGTGGTACATGACTGGGATGGAACATCACTGTGCTATAAGAAATGGTGAGCTGGTTGATTTTAGAAAAAAAGATGGAGAAGATTTGCATGAAATAATGAAAAGTGAAGTGAGTAGAACCAATGCAGAAATAGCAAAATTTTTCAAAAAGCAGTTGTGTGCAACCAAGTTATTCCAAGTACTATAAATACTCAAATCAATTATAAGGGACCCATGAAGGAAGATGCAATTCGCCTCCAGATAAAGAACTTATAAACAGAAATATACACAGCATGGTGACAGTTGAAAACTTAAATGTAACAAAAGCAAATAAATAAAACTAAATAAAAAAAAAGAATTGTGATTCAAGTTCAAGTCTACCAACTCCAAATCAAGTATTCTGTTTCAATAGATCATGATTATACTTCCCACTTACATAGACTGTTGACTACATAGACGAAAGATCAAAGCATCCATAACGCAAGGTAACAGACCCATCCACCATCATTATCAGGTCTAGGCTATCTTACTCATCAAACTCTTCATTCTAGCATTTACTAGAATAAAGCATTGTATCACTCATAATCAAAGTTTTCTCAAATGTAGACATTTTTCCTGTAATCTTCCAGGGTCATACTAATAATGTTACATAAACCATATTAAATAATTCTTCTCTGTATATTTTAAATACTTTTCAACCAATTTCTCATGATCTTGGAAACTCACAAGGGCACAATAGTTTCTTTAAAGTTTACATTCCATTGAGATATATTAGAATAAAGAGGTAGAACTGTGTGAAAGCAAATTCACTTTTTCTTCCACTATCAAATGCATCAAAAAATGAAAAAGCCCCTCTCATTAGCTAGTAGAACAACACACTTGAATATAAACCTATCAGACTAACTCTGCAGAGAAAGGGAAAATAACCAATAAAATGCAGCCATCTCTTCATTTCAAATTTCCATGCTTTCTGTTAAACACACACACACTCACACATACATAACCACAAGGACATGTGCACACATGTATGTACACACACATACACACACAACTATCAAATGATAAAAACCACATTTAGGCTCATATAATTTCAAGAGTGAAATCTATGAGTCATATATATTATTAGAAATTGGACTCTCATTAGCTATAGAATATTCTATTTTTATCAGGCACAAAGTAAAATCTGTCTTCAGTATTTTTTCCATTCTCCTTTATTATTCCATATTATTTTATAGTGTTCTACCTCTATAAGGAACACCACTGGTCCTATGCCCTTTCACTAGTCTAGGCTGCATGGTGAAACCAAGACTATTTACTCTCTCATATGCCTACCATAACCTTAAAACAAAAGTAAAAAAAAATCTTTTTTTTTTTGTAAGAAACATTTTTAAATTTTAATTTAGCCATATTATAATCCAAGCATTTCTAATTTAGGGAAATGTCCAAACTTTCTCCACCTCATATCATTCCCTTGAACTTATTTCTAACCCCAAGACAATATGAAATAACATCTATAAAAATCTTGAACAAGGAAAAGTTATATTAAAATACAGTTTGGGATTAACATACTAGAACAACAGTAATTAACAATAGGCACTTAATCTTCAACTCAGACTATTCAGTTTCTTCTCTTGACCACTTGAAAGAATTTCCATACCTGATATTAGTCCTTTCAGGAATAAAAAGACACTTTCCTCGGACATGTCACAGGCTAATAACTTCAGTTTAGAAGATGGAGAAGGGAATGTTCTTAACTAAACCAGAGGTTGAAGAAGGTTAACTTATTCATAGTTTAATTTCCATTCCAAATCCACTGCTTTTTTGGTAAATAGTATTTTAATTTTTATAATTATGTGGAAAGATAATTTTCAACATCAATCGTTATAAGATTTTGATTCCCAATTTTTTCCCTCTTTCCCTCTGATTCTTCCTCCCCAAAATATTAAGAAATCTAATATAGGTTGTACATGTGCAATTGTATAAACATATTTCTATATTAGCCATATTATTAAAGAAGAAATAGGACAAAAGGGAAAACATGCACACACACACACAAAACAAAGAAAAGTGAAAATAGAATGCTTCAATCTGCATTCAGACTCCATAGCTTTTTCCTCTGGATGTGGAAAGCATTTTCCATTATGAGTCTTTTGGGATTGTCTTGGATCACTGTACTGCTGAGAAGACTTAAGTCAGTCATAGTTGATCTTCACACAATGTTGCTGTTACTGTGTACAGTGCTCTCCTGGTTCTGTTTACTTCACTCAGCATCAATTCAAGTAAATTTTTCCAAGTTTTTCTAAATTCATCATTTTTATAGTATGAGTATTCTATTATATTCATACATCACAAATTATTCAACCAATCCCCAACTTATGGGCATTTCCTCAATTTCCAATTTTTTGCCACTACAAAAAAGAATTGCTATGAATATCTTTGTACATGTAGTTCCTTTTCCCTTTTTCATAATGTCTTTGGTATGCAGAGCAAGCAGTGGTATCACTGAATCAAGGGTATGCACAGTTTGATTGATCTTTGGTCATAATTCCAAATTGTTCTTGAGAATGTTTGGATCAGTTTACAACTGTATCAAGAGTCCATTAATGTCCCAATTTCCCCACATCCCCTTCAACATTTATGATTTTCTTTTTTGGCATATTAACCAGTCTTATAGATGTGAGGTGTTACTTTACAATTGTTTTAACTAGCAATTCTCTAATCAATAATGAGTTAGAGCATTTTTTTCATATAACTATAGGTAGCTTTAATTTCTTCATCTGAAAATTGCCTTTTCAAATCATTTAACCACTTACCAATTGGGAACTGACTTGTATTATAAATTTGATGAAATTCTTTATATTTTTGAGAAATGAGGCCTTTATCAGAAACAATTGCCATAAAAATTATTTCCCATCTTTTCATTTTCCTTCATATCCTGGTTGCTTGGTTTTGTTCATGTGAAACTTTTTAATTAAATGTAATCAAATTATCTATTTTGCATTTCATATTGTTCTCTATCTTTTGCTTGCTCATAAATTCTTCCTTCTCCACAGAACTGCAGGTAAAGTATTCCTTGTTCTCTTAATTTACTTATGTTATTACCCTTTATGTCGAGATCATGTATCCATTTTGACCTTTTCTTGGTATAAGGTGTGAAATGTTGGTCTGTGCCTAGTTTCTGCCATACCATTTTCCAGTTTTCTCAGTAGTATTTGTCAAGTAAGTAAGTTCTTATCCCAGAAGCTGGAGTGTTTGCATTTATCAAACAGTAAATTAATATAGTCATTTACTACTGTGTCTTGTCTACCTAACCTATTCCACTGGTCTACCATTCTCTTTCTTAGCCAGTATCAAATAGTTTTGATAATTGCAGCTTTATTATATAGTTTTAGATTTGCTACATCTAGGCCACCTTCCCTTGTCATTTTTTCCATTAATTCCCTTAATATTCTTGACCTTTGGTTCTTCCAGATGAATTTTGTCATTATTTTTTCTAGCTCTGTGAAATATTTTTTGATAGTTTGGTATGGCACTGAAAAAGTAAAATAATTTAACTAGAATTGTCATCTTTATCATATATATAAAATATATGTATATTAGATATATAATATATATATACTACCTATCCATGAGCAATTGATATTTTTCCCATTGTTTAGATCTGACTATTTGTGTGAAAAGTTTGTAATTTTCATATAGTTCATGGGTTTCTTTTGGTAAGTAGACTCTCAAATATTTCATATTATCTATTCAAAATAGAATTTCTCTTAGCTTTGTTGATAATATACATACATAGATACATATATGCATATGTATGCTAATGATTTATGTGAGTTTATTTTATACCCTGTAACTTTGCTGAAATTGTTAATTATTTCAAGTAGCTTGCCAGTAGATTCTCTTGGATTCTCTAAGTATGCTATCATACATCTGCCAAGAATGATAGTTTCATTTCCTCATTGCTGATTCTAACTCATTTGATTTCTTTTTCTTCTCTTATTGCTAAAGCTAATGTTCCTAGTAAAATATTGAATAATAGTGGTGATAATGGGTATCCTTGCTTCACCCTGATATTACTGGGAAGGCTTCTCCTTATTCCCATTACAGATGATTGCTGATGGTTTTAGATAGACAGAACATATTATTTTAAGGAAAATTCCATTCCTATGTTCTCTAGGTTTTTAAATAGGAATGGGTACAGTATTTTCTCAAAAGTTTTTCTGCATCTATTAAGATAATCCCATGATTTCTGTTGGTTTTGTTATTCATATGATCAATTATGCCAATAGTATCCCCAGTATTGAACCAGTCCTGCATTTCTGGTATAAAAACCCCACCTAGTCATAATGCATTATTTATGTGATAAATTACTGTAATCACTTTGCTAGTATTTTATTTAAAATGTTTGCATCAATATTCATTAGGGAAATTGGTCTATAGTTTTCTTTCTCTGTTTTGGCTCTTCCTGGTTTAGGTATCAATTCCATAATTGTATCATATTTGAAATAGATTTACATAGAATTAGAATTAATAGAATTTATGTATAAATTCATCTGGTGCTGGAGATTTTTTCTTAGGGAGTTCATGCTTGTTCAATTTCTTTTTCTGAGATGGGATTATTTAAGTATATTATTTTCTCCTCCATTAATATGGACAATTTACATTTTTTGTAAATATTCATCCTTTTCACTTAGATTGGGAGATTTATTGGCATACAGGTGGGTAAAATGTTTCGTAATTATTGCTTTAATTTCCTCTTTATTAGTGATGAATTCACCCTTTTCATTTTTGATACTGAAAGTTGGGTTTTCTTTTATTTAAAAAAAATAAAATTAGTCAAAGGTTTATCTATTTTACTGAGTTTTTTTTTTCATAAAACCAGCGCTTGGTTTTATTTATAGTTCAATAGTTTTATTACTTTTAATTTAATTTTATTCTTTTGATTTTCAGGATTTCTATTTTTTTGTTTAATTAGGAATTTTAGTTGTTCTTTCTTAACTTTTTTAGTTGCATGTCCAACTCATTGATCTCTTCCTCTATTTTATTCATGTAAGCATTTAGAGATAAAAACAGTTTTCCTCAAGCATAGTTTTGGCTACATCACATAAATTTTGGTATGGTGACTCATTATTGTCATTCTGTTGGATGACATTATGCTCATCCATGATTCCATGGTTTGCTGTTTGATTCACTCATTTTTAGGATTAGATTGTTTAGTTTCCAGTTCATTTTGACCTATCCTTTTATGGCCCTTTATTACACATTTTTTTTTATTGCATCATGATCTAAAAAGCATACATTTAATATTTCTGCATTTACTTGATTGTGAGGTTTTTATATCTTAATACATGGTCAGTTTTTGTGCAGATGCCATGTAACACAGAGATAAAAGTATATAGCTTTCCATCCCATTCAGTTTTCACCAGAGGTATAGCATATCTAACTTTTCTAAAATTATATTTATTTCCTTAATTTCTTTCTTGTTTATTCTGTGGTTAGATTTAGGGGCCTGATTTAACATTATTTCCGAGGAAAAGTGGGGAGAGCTCAGGAAACTTCCCGGCTTTTCTCCACCATCTTGACTCCACCCCACTTCCAAACAAAACAATTAGGTCTTCATTTTTTCAGGGCAAGCTTATTCATGGCAAACTATTAAAAACTCTCATGCATTGCTTTTCTGATTAATTTTCTAAATATCTTTCTTTAGTCATTCTTTAATGACATAAAGAGATAAATGTTATAATTCCAGACCCTGTTATAGGTTTAATGAGGATCTGATTTGTGGAGAATAAGATTCCACTTAAAGCATTCCTCAAATCACACCATAGATGAGATGTCTATATAAAACTGCACTGAGTTCTAGAAGACTAGAATTATAGTTAAAACTATTTTTGAATGTAGCACATTGAGGGGAAAAATTCATTACCAAGGTGCAACATAAACTTCCTCTTACTTCACATACACATGGAGAGGCAGGATGTTACAGTTGAAAGATTCCTGGACAAAGTCAGGAAATCTCAGTTTAAGGGCTAATTCTGCCATGCTCTTGGGGTGTTACTCAGGGCAAGACAATTAAACTTCTCCAAGTCTCAATTTCCTCATCTGTAGAGAAAATACAAGTTCTTGTATGTAACTTATAAGATCACATGTGTTCTCTGTGGTTGGGTGTAAATAATTGCTACTCTTATACATGAAATTTAACCATTTCAAGATTTATACAGTTCTATCATACATGCACACAAAATACATATCTATGTATGTATATGTGTGTATATATGTGTGTATTATATTTAAATATATGTGGTATATATTTATATACATACATGCATATATAATGTATATACACACCCTCAAAGAATATAAAGCTCTAAAGCTTTTTAGTTAAATTTGATCATGAAGAACAAAAAGTCAACCCCTTTTCTGGTGTTCATATTTAAAGTAAGAACTTTCATTAGGAAAGTCCCTTTATATCTCCTTTTACAAAGAAGACCTTGACAGATCACTTAATCCCATGACAATTCTCCCTATCTTAATGCCGTGTAAACTTTTAAAGTTTATATGGTGTGTAAGGTATAGAAAGCTGCAGTGCAAATGGGCTTTATCATCACATTTATACTTTAATAGCAGCTAGGGAAATTAAATTTATGAGCTTTGGGATCCTCCTTTTATTTTTAAATGAACATCTAATATTCACAAAATAGTATCTTGTATGTAGTGTATCTCTTAGGAGAATCCTGTTTATAGAGAAAATGTCACCATGTGTCTCTTCAGAAATATGACTGGATTTTCCTCCTTTTTATTATAACATGATAACTTTGATAATGAAACAATTAATGATATTGATTTCTTTCTCTTTTGACTATTTCCTCCTCAACTTTATTTATATTTCGTCATGCAATACAATTCTTTTGATTTAGGAGGTTGCTACTTAAAGGAACAATAAGCAAAAATGTAGAATAATTCTGCTTTCAATAAGTTGCCTATGCTGAGGAAGAAAAAAAAATATTTTCTTTGGAACAAGTTCTGACTTCAGTCTTTTAGACAGGGGGACCAAGGCATCAATCCCAAAATTTGAAAAAAATCAAGACTCACAAAAGTAATATCTGATATTCGCATTTTATTCCAACGTTTTCGGGGGGCTTTATGTAAGTGATTTCATTTGGTCTTTATGTGTACCACAAATATTATTTCGATTTTTCCACTGAAAACAATCATTAAGAGATACTAAGTGACTTGCCTATGGTAACAGGTATTAGAGGCAGGATTGGAATCTTTATACTTGACTCTCAGCCCAGTCTTTCTTTCCCTGTACCTATGTCATGCTGCCTCCAATGTCTATGTGATGCCAAGTGAAGTGCACATAGAAATTGTTAGGTTGTTTTCTCTCTTGTAGATGACTAAAATGGCTTGTTGTAAACTCAGTCACCCAGCTTGAGTGTCTTACAGCTTCAGTGAGAATCCTGAGCAATATGCCCATGAAAGCAATTATTATTCAATTTGGGGGTCAGAAGAAACATAGTGTGTAACAAAAGTCTTAATGCAGCTAATAAAGTTTAAAACTGCCCAAAGACTTTTGGGATATCATACACACACATATATATATGTATATCTATATCTCTCTCTATATATATATGAGTATGGGCATCAAGTTTTTAACATTCTCATATTGTGTTTATATAAATATGCATTTATCAAGGTAGATATATCTATCTCAATAGATGGCTTAACATGCACAAATAGATAAGACTGACAGATAAAGTCTCCCATAAAGACTTGGTATTTAGTGAAGGTCAGCGACTGTTCTCTACTATACTTTACTTAGGTCTTAATTCCCTGTTTACTTCTTAAAGAGGCTTATTCACTGAATGGCCTCACTCTAAGTGAGTACCTGAATAGGCCAGGGTCTCCTAGTGCATCCTGGGCCTTCTCCAGTCATCCTGATGAATATCTAGCCACTGGATTCAGATGACCTAGGAGGAGAAGTGAGGCTAGAGACCTTGCACAGCCTTCCCTCACTCAAAAACAAAGTCAAGTGCAAGTCATGTCATCATTTCTCTGATGGCATGGTCTTCTTTGAAAATGAAGGACAAATACAGACAGATAGACAAAGGACAATGTGATTCTTGTCTTGTCAAAATGAACCCCTCTACATGTACCTTTTGATCAAATATTCTTATCTAGCATATTGCTCTAACTATAATGTCCTTTTCCTCTAATCTTCAAAATCTCCCCATCTCTAGACTTCTTCTCTGCTACCTACAAACATTTCCAAGTATCTTTTTATAAACAAACTGTGAATTTTATCATGTCATGTATAAATGATCTGTCAATTATGAATGAATCTTATCTCTTTTGTTAAGCAGGAAGATGAATTTCTATTTAGAAATTATATTAGCTGTTTATACCTGTATTAAAGTAATAAAACAACTGTTTTAAAATGTTCTATAATTTACAGATTTTTAAAATTTAATCTTTTCTCAATGATTCGGAATAAGTGAGATTACAATTATATTTATTATATCCTTTCCCCCCCAAGGTGTGCCAAGAGCAGAGGATACTGTTCCTTATTTTCATATGTTATTAACCAGTACGTGAAGGTGTGTCTTAAAGAATAACCCAGTTCAAACCATGTACATATTAACTATGTTACTATGGTTAAACCACTGGTCAATGCCAGTCCCAGCGCACTAATCTTGAACTTCCAAGACTGCAAATTCAGAAGTTGCTGGTTCTGAACAAGAGTTATAATTGTAAACTTCATGTGAATACAGAATTTTTTAAAATTTGCCTCTGTATGTCCAGACCCTGACAGTGGCTTGAAGATACTTCCATAATCAATTGCTGAACTGAATTGAATGGAATTGAACTCCTTACATCAGTGAAATCATAGGTATGTGAAACAAAAATTTTAGACAAATTCCATCCTCAGTTAACTGTGGACAATGCAACTCCTGTTGACTTTGTTCATGCTTTTTCCCAGTCTGAAATATCCCTTCGTTCACTTCTACATGTCCAAAGTCTGCCTCCAGGCTCATCTCAAGCACGATCTCTCTAATGACCAACTCAGACAAATTAATTTTCCCTCCTAAATAGCATTTTGTGTTTCTCACACAGAATTTACAGTTGCTCAGTGCTCTGAACCACTTTTCACATGTATACATTGGATTGCCCCAACTAGGTTGTTAGTTTCTTAAGGGCAAATACCATGTGGTTTTCACTGCATGTTCCTTAGAATCTTGCTAAGTGTTTTACTTTTAACAAGCATCTACTGCTTGACTGATTTATCTAAGACACCTGTCCTAATTTGCTCCAAGTCTGAATTATATTCAAAGTACAGTGAAGAACTCTTTCAAGTGTACATGTCTGAGATTTCTAGAGGATTTTCTAATGTCACTCTTTGTTGACTGGGGTTCCATTTGAAGGGCCCTATTTCACTAGGTGATGACCGATTTTTGATAGACTTAGCTCTTTTCAGTAATACATTGATCTAAAACAATTCCAAAACACTCATGATAAAAAATGCTAACCACATGCAGAGAAAGAACTATGGCATCTGAATGCAGATCAAAGCACATCATTTTCTCTTTTTTTTCTTTCTCGTGGTCTTTCCCTTTCATTCCGATTCTTCTTTGACAACATAACTAATGTGGAAAGATGTTTAATATGATTACACATGTATAGTCTATATCAGATAGCATACCATCTTGGGGAAGGGAGAGAAGACGGAGGGGAAAAAATGGGGACTCAAAATCTTATAAAAGTGAATGTTGAATTTTTTTTAAAAAAGGAAGGGTTTTGCTCTAATTGCTAGGACATAAGAACCACTTAGATTTTTACTTCATAATATATGCACTAATGAGAAAATAAATATTTTAAAGATTTATACATGGTGCTTAATCAAGAAATAATTACCAATTAAGCAAGACCCTTTGTTAGTTGTAATGAGACATCTAAAAAAGTATAAAGCCTTTGTCCTCTGGAAATTTACTTTCTAATGAAGCAGATAACGTATTCATTCTAATAAAATACCTACAATACAAGGCAGGATTTTAGTAATAAGAGATGAAGATAATAGAAAGTAACTTAATTACTAGAAACAATACTGGAGTAAGAGGATGTAAGTTCAAGCCATCTGTTACTTACTAACTGTATGACCTTGGGCGAGTGATTTAGCATTTCTAAGTCTCACTTTCCTTATCTGTAAAGTGGAGTATCATATTTATGCAACTTATCTCACAAGAATATTGTGAGGAAAGTGTTGTATAAATCTCAGGCTGTCACATAAATGTCAGGTCTTACGGTAATACTTAAACCAAAATTCTACTTTGACATTTCATTTTTGGTATAGAAGCAACCTTGGATTCTTTCAGTCTACAGATTATATGCCAATTTACAAAGCTTCCAAGTATGAGGTCTGAAATAGGTCATTGTCTGAGAAACAATCTAGTTCAGTTCAGGGAGGCTAATGATCAGAAAAGTAGCCTCCAAATGTGAACTGGGAAATGGGGAGGGAGAAGAATATCAACACTTTAAAAAAATCAATTTGTGAAAAAGTGAAAAAGTATTTTAATAGGAATATCCTTTGGGTTGAAGTCCTGTGATAGAAAATATTTTTTGCCTGAGGTAAGACCTGACTCTGCTTCAATACAAGTGGGTGAAATGTGTAGCACTGGCCCTTTACATACACACACACACACACACACACACACACACACACACACACAGAATTCTAATGATACTGGAAGCAGTAGGAATAAGCACAAGATAGGCTGATAATTCTTTAAATTATATGTACAAATTTAGCTTTATTTTTAAAATTAAAGTGGAAATTAGATGGCCAGGAAACAATATCTATAAAACTTAAGGAAGAGAGTAGTGTTAAAAAAAGTCTAGATCTTCGTGCTAGACAATATAACACATATAAATAATTGTATTTCTACATAATGATACATAATTATATAATAATACAAATTCATTTAAAATAAATAAACAGTTAGGTGGTGCATTAGACATTGTCAGACCTGGAGTCTACCACTTGCTAGCTATGCTACCATAGGCAAGCCAAATTCCTTTCTCAGAGCACCCATTTTTCTGTAAAATAAAGGAAGTAATCTAGACCAGCCCTAAGGTCCCTTCAAAACCACTCTGTAATTTGCTAAAGATTCTATAGTTAGAAGAAGAATGGTAAAAACCAACAAGAGTCTCCAGAGTCAGAGGACACAGGTTCAAATGCCATTTCTGATGCTTTAACCTGCTTGAGCTTCAGTTTATTTTTTTATCTGTAAAACAAGGGCCTTAGAATGGATGACCTTTGAGTTTAGTCCTTTCCAAATCTACATCTGTGATGTTATAGGGAGAGCGGGGAGAGAGCAGAAAGAAAATTCATGATGGGTTGAGGACTTCACTCTGCTATTACCAATTGCCTGCTGGATATCTATGTGGGTGTCCCATAATCCTCTTAAGCTCAAAATATGCAAAACAAAATTTATTGCATGTTCCCCTTCCCTCCCTCAAATCCATTTGACCTCCAAATTTTCTTGTTTTACTCAATAGCACTACCAGCATTTCAATCATCTACTTTCACAAAAGGGCAGCTAGATGGCACAGTGGATAGAGCACCAGGATTGAAGTCAGGAGCACATATCTTCCTGAGTTCAAATCTGGCCTCAACAACTAGCTGTGTGGCCCTGGGCAAGTCACTTAACGCTGCTTGTGTCAGTTTCCTCATCTGTAAAATGAGCTGGAGAAGGAAATGGCAAACCACACCAGTATCTCTGCCAAGAAAACCCCAAATGGAGTCATAAACAATTGGACCTAACTGAAAAAAGAACTGAACAAGAATTAGTTAAGGACTACCTTTTCTCCCACTTTATAGGGACTCAGAAATCAAAGTGTTTTTCCATTATCACAAATAAATCAATGACAGAGAGCACTATATAGAGTTTATATCACATTTCTTCTGATCATTAATACCTTTGCTTCTCTGTGGCTACAAATTATCTTTTTTTTCAACATTCAGGCTAAAACTTTATTATGAGAGGTATTCTTCTAGGCCATGCTATTACAGGAGATAGCTGTGGAGTATGTTCTCAAATCAGAAACACTGCAAACAGCTCTTTTCATTCTCTCTTCACTCTACTAACCGGGAAGACAGATTGGCACACTGGAAAGAGCACCAGTTCTAGAGCCAGAGGATAGGATTCTGATCCTGACTTGGAGATTTATCACCTGTCACCTCCAGGAGGAGTCCCTCTTATCCCTACAGCAAGACCTTGAAAAGTATTTGCTTGTAAATTTTTTATGTACACTATCTTGTATTTTATAGGTAGTATTTGGTATATTTCTAATCCCATTAAGAATTTATAAGACCCATAAGGAATGAGAATGGTGGTCTTCTTTATCTATATTCTCAGAATGATATTCCACTCAGAGTAGGTGTGTAAAAAGTCATTGTCATGTTGAAGTGGAACTGTCCTAACCTAACCTGATGAGATATGAAATTATCTCTCTAGGTAGCAATAGAATTATACCACCACCCAGGAAATGAAGTATCTGTTATGCCACTTTTGTAGTCTTTTTATATTTTCTTTATTTCTGAGTTGGTATATTAAATGGAGGGAAAGTATTATTCACATTGCTATAGTTTCAGTTTTTTTCTAGTATGAGACATGTGCTAAAACGATAATAGAACAAAACAACAGGCCAGATGTTTGTTACAGCTGCTTTTGTGCCATCACTTGCTGGGAATTCTCCATAAGGGGCTCTCACATCTAACTGTAGAAATCAGTGAAGTGCTTTCTAGGGCTTTGGGAAAAATGACAGAATTCCCTTGTGGAACAGCTATTTGCACTTCCTATATTTAGTTGAGAAACTTGGCATATTAATAAAAAATTACGAAAGAACCGAAATGTAAGAGTGGCCATACAAGGAACACTGATCTAGAAAAAACTATGACTCACAAGAAAGCAATGTGATGATATAGAAAGAGCACTAAAGGAGTCTTTCTAGGACACTGGCATTTAAGAGACTTTTTTTAGGTTCTATCATTTATTTATGAGTCAAATGCCTTTAGATAAGTCATTTCTGTAGGCTTTTGGTTTCTTCCTCCTAAAAAGAGGTAGGGGGAGCTGGCTTTTAATAACTATAAGGTTCCTTCCTTGGAAGGTCTATCATTGAAAATGATGTATATGGTCCCTTTCTCCCTCCTTTTTTCCCTTTGTTTTCTGGATGGAGATCTTTCTTAGCCCTGATAATTAACCATTACACATTTCGAAATATGATGAATTCATTATCTCCTGTACTGCCTCAGACAAGTCAGGATGTTTCCTCCTCTATACAATAAGGAAGTTGGACTAGATCTCTAAGGCCCACCCACTCAGCTTTAATCTGTGTTACAATCCATGACCTAATAATCTCTATTAATTCCTTTCCTTCTTAAAAAAGGTATTTTGTATTCTTTTGTATAAACTTTCTAATCACTTACTTGTATACACAATGCATCCCTCTAGTATCATGGAAGCTTCTTGTGAGCAAAGATTGTTTCATTTTTGTCTTTACATCTCTAGCACTGGGCAGAATGCTTTGCACATAATAGTTGCTTAATAAATAGCTCACATTAATATGATGCTTTAAGGTTTGTAAAAGACTACACACACACACACTCACACACATGCACACGCATATCTTGTTAAGGTCTGAAAAAAAAAAACTTTGAGTAGATTCTACTGTTATCCCCATATTAGAGGCTAGGGAAATAAGATTCAGATGTGCTGGATTACATAGTTAAATACTTGTGCAGGACTCAAACCTTGGTCTTCCTCATTGTCAAGTCCTGTACTTTATATATTAGGACATACCCTTGTGAAACACAATCATTTTAGCTGGGTGGCAAAATAATTAAAACAACCTCATCCTCTCATATTGACTATCAAAAAATAACAGACAAGGAATAGGTTGGAAACACATCACTATGCTTTCATTAGTTTTAACTTTACTGACTACAAGTTTCCTGCTAAGCCCAGCTCGAAACCACTGTGGAGCAAGATAGTACTGGTCTCTGGTGTTGGGATTTTTTTGTGTGCTTTGTTTTTGTTTTCTTAAAGTAGTTGTCAGACCTGTTGTTATTAGGTTATTACTACAACTAAAATATAAAGGCCAAATAATTTTCTCTGTAATAGCTGGCAGGACCAATCTATAACTGAATTAGCATTTTCCTCCAAGGACTTATAACCATTTAGAATTGCATTGTCTTTTATTCTGTTCATCAGATTGTATAGATAATGAGCTGTATCTGAGAAGTGAAATAGCTCAAACATTTTGTAATATGGTGAAAATGATTTGAGTCATTAATCGATTATAGTGGTTTGATCCCCAAAGAAAAATTCACTTTAGTTAAAAGAAGAACTTTGTACACTCAAAGAAAAGCAAGGGGTAGTGGTAGAAAGGGAACATACACTTACTCAGAAAAAAAAAAAAGCAACATTCTAACCCTAACTCATTACACTAGCATTTATTTGAAGTGACTATCCCAAAGGTGGGGTCATCTTTTTATTTGTAGTTTTCCATCAAAAGAACAGTTGGAAAATATCACATAAAACTCCATATTCAGGTTGAGCTCAAAGAAAATAAACAAGACAGGCCTGAGAGACCTCACTTGATTTATGGTAGCAATTATATATGGAGTTAAGGTTAAACAAAAAGATGTTAAAATGCATATCCCATACCATACCTTTGCATAAACTATCCCCTGTACATAAAAGGAAATACCCTCAACCCCTCTGCTTCTTAAAATCTCTAGTTTCAAGCACCACTTTCTACAATGAAGTCATTCCTGAGGTCTCCCCCTAACCCCCACCAGATATTAGTGCTTCCTCCCATAAACTATCTAATCTGCACACGCGCACACACACACAGACACACACACACAGACAGCAGATATATATATGCCTGGGTATATATTTACGTATTTGCATATATACACATATAGATACAGGTACACAATTTATCTTTCCCCCAGTTATTTTGTAAACTTCTTAAGAATAAAGAACATTTCACTTTTGGTCTTATATTCTCAGGGTCTGGTAATTCCTTTAGACATGAGTTTCAAAATAAGGAATTTCTCATTCTTTCCATTTCTGGAATTAGCGCCATCTCATGCCATTCTGAAGTAATTAATGGTTTATAAGTAGTAAGAAAAAAATAAACCTTTCCCATTTATAAATGACTAGATGAAGAGGAACTCTAAAGAATAAGGTGGTCTCCACTGCTACTGAGAACAAAAAAAGGGAAAACTTTCATTACACTGGTTAGATTATATTGGAAGTAAAAGTTGTCTTTTTTAGTGACCCTTGAGATTTTTAGAAGATTGAACTCATCATCCACAAGGCTTAGGTACCACATTAGTAGGAAAAATTATTACTCTGATTTCTTAAAATAGTCTAGATTTCCTTTATTCTCTTTCTTGCAATATTTTTCAGTATGTTCTTTTTTACCTTTTGGAATGTTTATACTAGGGATATAGGGGATAAAGATACCATTTTCTCTTCTCTTTGACTAAGAATAAACTGATAACAGACTGTCAAATAGCTATTGGATTCATTTCAGTTTGTTACTCTTGATCCTCCCCTGAGTTTTGCCTACTCCCTGATTTGTGATAAATAACCAAACTTCGAAGTCACTGGACACCAACTTCTAGAAAAAAATAAAGATTTAATCAACCAATTAAGAAACATTTATTAGTATATTATATAGTTTAGTAATTAGACCATTCAAGGCACAAAGGGGAAAAAAATGAAACAGACCCTTATCTCAACAGAGTTTACATTGTTTGGTAAGGGAAACATATATATATATATATATATACATATATGTATATTTTTTTTTTTACACACAGAAAGAAATAGATTCAAAGCAAATTCAAATTTGTTAGAGAGGGAGGTCACTAGCATAGATTGGTTATAGGGAAAAAGGAGAGAAAGACACGATAGAATAACTCAAGTTTACACTTGAGATATGAGTAAATGTTTATTCTGCATTTAGGATTTATTCATGAAAACTTTATCCTTTTCCTCTACAACTTCTTTGCATAGGTGAATATCCTTAGAAAATGCGAATGAGCAGTCATTAAAACAGTAGCAGTCCTCAGTCTAATCACCCACTGCAGGGATTCACTATTTGAAAATATGTTCTCTATTTCTGACCCTAAAGAAGAGGTTTCTCAGGATCTCAACAGCTCACTATTAAGAGTCATCAATAAATATATCCTTTAGGGTGAGTTTATTTACTCTACACACATTATGTATGCATATAGTCAGAAGTGTAAAAATGACATTTCCTCAATAAGTTTAAACACTTTTGTTCTTTTCAAAAAATGTCTCAACAGTCATTTCAAGATACTGCTATGCTTAATCTTCATAACACATAATCTAGATCTTTATCTAAGTCAGAGCTAATGGCTTTTCTGTCATAGAATTATCAGATCAACTAATTATCCATCTTCTATGAGACTGTTCCTTCAAACCTATGGAGTCCATGTAATGAAATCCAATTGTCATTCTATTGAAGTCAATGGCATGCTGGGACACCTATGGACAACTCCCATCTGGGCCAACTTACTAGTATAATAACAATGTATTGGCAACATTAAAAATTTTAAAAACTTAACATTTTAAAGTTTTATATTTAATATGGCTAGAAAAAAAACAAGGTAGGGGGAGATTCCCTTCAGAGATACCTTTTTGCATGGTATATTCACTGTTTACCAAGCTCAAAATATGTCATCTAAAGCTTTTTCTTTATTCTTATAATGACTCTAGAAGGGAAGAAGAAAAACACTTAGAGGATAAGAATATTTTATTTTTGGAGAAGCTGATGTCACAGGTGTGACTCCTAAGTCTCTGCTTTTGTCAGGATTGTAAATTTTCTTCAAGCCAAAATCTTTACTCATTTTCACTATGACTATCACTATGATTAAGTAAAAACAATTATGAACTATAGGTTGCAAACTAACATGGAAATCATTTTAGATGGAATATGATTTATCTGTGTGCTTTTTAATTTACTCAGTCATTTGCCTAACACTGTAGCAACGGTTTTCCTATCAGAATGAGGGTAAAATTAATAAAACTGTGCTGTCTAAATACATTAGGTATTAACCTTCTTTTTCCATCTTTCTAATGACAGAACATAGCAGGTGGTTGTAGAATTGCTTTCTGCTCCCTGCTGAATTTTACTTTAAGAATGTTAACATTTAATAAGAAGTGACATATTTCTGATCTGATATTATGTACAGGTGGTGTAGGGATGTATGATGTCACAGCCTCCCCCAGACAACCAAAAGACAAGCAGTTAATTTTATATGGATTAATACATGGTGTGAGAAACTGGAAGTAAGTCCTTAAATGAATACTGCCCTGAAAAAAATCAAGAAAGAATGTATCTTTCACTTTACTGACAGTTTTGGAGAAGACAGACTCATGACAGATTCATTAGACTATAACCTTTCAAAATCATTAAACCATAGAATGTCCAAGTTGGGAAACAGCTTATATGAGTTTTCTCATTTGGAATTAAAGAAGACTAGTCTTTTTTTCTTTTTTTGACAGCTTTGGACATAGGGAGAACAACAGGAAATTTAGCCCCATACACTCAGATTTTTTACTGGATCCGTGATCTCAATAGTTTGAGCATGCACTATGGATAATGAGGTGATCACGCCTTCTTAACCTGTCACACTCTGGTACCTGTCTTTCCACAACTTTTTCAAAGAACTACTCAGTGCACTAGGGGTCTTTCAGTTTTTTAATATTCTGTGAATATCAGTGCAACAAATTGACTGGACAAAAGCAACAATGAGTCTTCTTGAGCAGCTTGGGTGGATCCAAACTTCCCAGAACAGATCACTTTAATAAAAGGATTTGTTCTATAAAATTTGGACTCAGTTAAAAGGCTGCACCTAAGTATCTAGAAGGCCACATGCGGCCTTGGAGGTCCAACATTCCCCACCCCTGGTGTAGACAACTCCACCTTCTGCAAGAAACTCCCTCTACTCAATGTAAAGTAATATAGAGTTGCTTAGAGCACTGAGAAGCTAACTGACTTGATTAGAGTCACATAGGCAGTATATGTCAGGGGTAGGAAGAGTTCAGGTCTTCCTTGCTCCAAGGCCAACTGTCTATCTACTATGCTCCATTGCTACTCACATATTCTTGATAATGTGTTTTAAACTACTTTTCATCCAAGAACACATCATTGGTAATATGCTGTTGTCTACTTACACTCAGTACATAATTTGCCATTACCCTCTAGGTTACCTGCACTGTTTATTCTTCTAAGATTGTAGTGTTCGGAGCTGTGTAAAATCAGTAAATGATATTCAGACACAGTCAGTCAATAAACATTTAAGTGCTATTATGTAGAGTTTAGATTAAAGCAGAGGATCAAAGCAGGGAGACCAGTTAAAAGACCATTGTGACAATCTGGATCTCCTTAGACTCTCAGGTAGGCAGAAATTGCATACAGAGTCTCCCTGCATGCGACCTTTCCCCACAACTATCTAGCTCTTTTTATTTAGAGTCCCAAGGCAAACACAAAGACTCTAGATGGGTGCTCATAGGAATGTGAACCTTATCAGAGGGCACTCCTTTCAGCACAAGGCTGAATGAAATCTGTAATACCTAACTTGGAATTTCTCAAATACAGAACTATCACTGTGTTTTATTTTTAGTTTTCTATTACTTTTCAACCATATTACCTCACGGTTATTTACAGCAATCCTATCAGTCAGTAGGGCAAGTATCATTATCCTTATTTAACTACTGGTGAAACTAAAGCAAGCATAGGAACTAGATCTAACATGAAAATCCAGAGAATAATATAAATAATGTGTGTATATGTAAGTATATATATATATATACATATACATATATATATATATATATATACGTATACACACAGACATAAATATGTGTGTGTATATGTGTGTGTGTGTGTGTGCGTGCACATGTGCTTACAAAGCAGTTTACATTCCTGATTCCAACCGATCTTCATAATAGTACCAGGAAGCAGTTATTATAGGTATTATAGGTATTCATTTGACCAGTGAGGAAACTGAGGGTTAGTGACTTGGCCCACTTAACATGGCTAGTAAGAGTAAGGTGGAGAAGTTGAACCAGGTCTCCCTGACTAATTCCAACACAATATCCTTCAGGCTCCACAGCCTCACTAATTCCTATTATTATTCTCTTACTATAACATTACATATTACACCGAAAGAACAGAGAACTCAGTGACTCAAGACCTGAGTTTGAATACTGACCGACAGTTACTGTGTGATCTTGGAAAGGTCACTCAATCTCTCTAGGCCTTAGTTTCTTGACCTGCAAAAAGGAAGTAGAATAGAAGGGCTTCAAGGTCCCTTCTCATTCTATATCTATTATCCTGTGATTGTATCACCTTACTGAAATACCAGGGAGGTAAGGGTTTGGGAAATAGCAAGTACTGGATATACTCAATTACATTACTTGTAAAGGCTGCTAGGTGGTGTGATGGACAAAATATCAGACCTAGAATCAGGAAGACTTGTCTTCCTGAGTTCAAATCTGGCCTCATACACTTGCTAACTATGTGACCCTGGGCAAGTCACTTAATCCTGCTTGCCTCAGTTTCTTTACCTATAAAATGAGATAGAGAAGGAAGTGGCAAATCACTCCAAGAAGTATCTTTGCCAAGAAAATCTTAAATTGGGTCACAGTCAGACATGACTGAAAACAACTTAAGAACAACAAATATTACTTGCATATTACTCATGTACCATTTCCTGCCAAGATATTCACAGGTAGCAAATGTAAGACTACAAAACTGAGATTATAAAATGATATAATTGACTTTTTTTAAACAAACAGATAAGAACTAGTACAAGCAAATGAAGATAAATCCCTTCAAAGCAGGCAATATTCTCGGCAAAGTGGCAACCTCTTCATTTATTCACATTTCTGGAGCTCCTCTTTAGGAACTACCTTCAGAGCCACTTCAGAAGCCACATTGAAGGAAGAAACAATTGCATTAAGTTAACACTGTTACAACAACACATTGCTCCATATTTTCTAGCCACCTACACACCCACACCGACTTCTCATTGGTGACTACATCCCCCACATCACTATTTCTGGAAAGCCCTAGCCATTCTTTACTTTGCTCTTTATTCTCTGGCTGTCTCCTCTTTTATCCCTACTCACTATCCCAAAATCAAAGTGCTCCCTCCTTAGCCATTACTTCCTCTACGTGAATCATCGCCCTAAGTAAAACAGGCCATTCTTTACCTCATTTCTTATCTAGTCTTAATCACTGAATAGACATTGCCTCAGTGAAACTGAGACCTTGGAAAGACATTAGCTCCCATTGTATTGGGGCCATCTACAGTCACCCTGATCTGTATCTGGGCCTACACGGCTCTGGAAGAGATAGTGAGGCTGGTACCTTATGAACCCTCCCTCACTTAAATCCAATTCACTTGCAAGTCATGGTATCATCTTTCTGATGTCATGGTCCACTTTGAGAAGGACAAACTATTACAACAACAATCATCTCCCCCATTAGAATGCAAACTGCTTGAGGGCAGAAACTGCCTTTGCTTTTATAACTGTACTTCCAACACTTATTACAGTGGTTGTCATATAATAAGTGCTTAATGCATTTTTAAATAAAATTAATTCATACATATTTTCTTCTTATGGTATTGAAATTTCATTCTATAAACTACCATGGTGTAAATAATGTCCATGTCTAATTTTGACTGAGCTTTTGATGATAGTAAATAACCACACCCCCATTGTCCCTAAAATACTACGAATATATGTTTCAAGCCAGCTGCTATTTTGGTAAACTTGAGTTACAAAATTTCTATTTATTTCCTTGTTAAATCAGAAGGTTATAAAGAAAGACATTTCATTTTTCTAAAGTGCCATGATATACAAACATTGGGAGAACTATTGCCCAAAATACATGAGCCAGAGCT
This sequence comes from Bettongia penicillata ogilbyi, assembly GCA_023548195.1. Taxonomy (NCBI): domain Eukaryota; kingdom Metazoa; phylum Chordata; class Mammalia; order Diprotodontia; family Potoroidae; genus Bettongia; species Bettongia penicillata. Next base: position 957,899 of record JAJHZJ010000135.1, on the reverse strand, counting down.
GAAATCTTAAATGATAACATACCTTAAATCACTAAAGTCACAGAATTTTAAAGCTGAAAGGGAAATTTTAATGTCATTTAGTCCAACTCCCTCCTTTTATGAGTGAGGGAACTGAGATCTAAAGAGAAGTATTCACCAAAGTTCACCGAAGTGGGACAAAATGTTGTCTTCTGATCTACCAATATAAATCTATGTTCTTATTTATTATCTTTTAGAAATTAGAAAAAAAAATAACTGCTTTTATTTTACTGATCCAAATGTAAAGCAGCTCATTGTAAATTACATCTGTGTCAGTGTCACATCCAGAATGACCTTGATTTACAACTGGGCATCTTTTGGCTAGGATTGCTCTCACTAACGTATTTTCTGCAATTACAATCACTTGAGTGTTTTGGAAATAACATGATTCAGTGAAGATAGACTGAATTAAAATAGAGATCAAAACTATTTGGAAAATATGTCTACTTGTTAAGATTAATTAGAGTTCCTTTTGAAATTACTTTTACAGGAATGATATTTCCAAGTTATATGAAAAACATTTTATCAATGATCCTAAGATTGAAGGCATCATTGGTTCAAGATTCCCTGAAGGAGGTGTTGGTCCAACACCTGACCACTACCTGAAAGGATAGGTGATCTTTTCAAGTTCAGAGAAGGAAGTTTATGGAAAGCTTTGGAAAACTAAAAACAGACATTTGATTTTTCTTAATCAGATTGAGCTAAATTAGTTATCACCCCATGGAAAGAAGTAAATATGAGAAAGAATGAAAGGTATTCATAGAAAAGGAATTGGATGTTGTTCTGGGGAATAACTGGGGATTAGTGACTTGCACTGTGTCACACAGCTAGCAAAGTTCACATGGGGAATTTGAACCAGGTTTTCCTGGCTTTAATTCTAGCACCCTATCCATTAGGCCCCACAATCTCACCTAATTCCTATTCTAGGAATATCCTTTCCTATTCTAAGATAACCTTTAGTTTTACTAAGATTTCTTTCTTTCTTATAATATAGTATATGTAGTAGGTAGTTAAATAGGGATTGAGGGAGGGAGGGAGGGAAGGAGAGAGAGAGAGAGAGAGAGAGAGAGAGAGAGAGAGAGAGAGAGAGAGAGAGAGAGAGAGAGAGAGAGAGAGAGAGAGAGAGAGATTTTATTTCCCAGGTCCAGGTTCTGTGCTGTGCAGCACTGGAAAAATATTTGTTAATATAGTCATAGTAGAAGCAGGTGGAAAAGAGAAAAACATCATCAGTTCATTCAATTATTTGTGAATATAAGCTATGTACATGGCTCAGTGCTGTAGGACTAAATTTGGACATACTTCATGGCAAATCTTTAGACAAAAGATTAGTGATAACCTTGTCAGGGATTCTGGGACATTTTTCCCATTTAATAGACCACATTAATTAATGTGTCTCAAAATTGGAAGGAACCCTAGATATCAACTTGTCCATGAAGAAATTGAAGCCCAGAGAGACTGAGTTATTCATTATCACATAGCTAGTTAGTGGCAGAGATAGGAATAGAATTCATATTTTCTGAAATATGAATCCATGTTTCCTCTAGGGCTGACTGACAATCTTCACAAATTCTCCAGTTTGGGCTTTTTCCATATTAATATATCAATATCATAATGTTGTCTTTGCTATGACAAAATTGTTTTCATCCTGAAACATGATGGAAGAAGTGGGCATGGAAATGGGTCTCTACAATTCCTGCTCCAAATACTCTTTTAGAGTTGGACAAATTGAATTGACAATTGTCTACTGTCCAGCTTAACCGGTGTCATTTTATAAGTAAAAGTTCATTTTATTATATTACTAAATCTTCCAATTCACTACCTGACTGCTCCCTTGGGAGGTTGTACATTAATGCAGTGCTTGCTGAGCTATGAAAAGAACAGCTGGTGTGCTTTCCAGAAAGTCACTGCTATCCAAATATAATCTATCATTGTGATTAGGTCCAGTTTTACTGTGCATGCTGCCTGAAGCCTTCCCCCTTCCCACCTCCACTTGAAAGGCAGATAGAACCAGACAGTGAAGATCTTTAAATGCCAAAGACATTTATATTTTATCCCAGAGGCAAAAGATAGCCACTGGAGTTTCTAGAGCAGGAGAGTGACTATGAGTCAACCTTATACCTTGGGGAAATCATTTTAGCAGTAGTGGGGGTTGGGGATGAATTGGAGATAAGAAAGACTTAAGGCAAAGACATAAATTAGGAGGTGACTGCAATAGTTAAGTTAGAGGTGATAACTGCTATGTAAATAGAAAGAAAGAGGAAAAAGGGGAGGAGGAAGAAAAAATGAAGAAAAAAGATAAGAGGAAGAGGAAGAAGAAGGAGGACAAGGAGTAGGAAGAGGAAAAGGAGTAGGAGGAGGAGGATGGAGAAGAAGGAGAAGAACATTATGCATGTTACAAAAAAGTAAAACAAATAAATATATGTATATATATATATATATATATATATGTATATTAATCTGCACGCTGAACACATAAGTTCTCTATCTGGAGGTGGATAGCATTTTACTTCATGATTCCTTTGGAATTATGCTGGATTACTGAATTGATTAGACTTACTAAATCTTTCACAGTTGATTACCTATTCCCATTGTTGTGTAGATTGTTCTCCTGGTTTTGCGCACTTCGTTTTACATCAGTTTATATGTCTTCTCAGTTTGTTTTTTTTTCTTTCGGAAAGCACTCCTTTCATCATTTCTTACAGCACAATAATATTCTAATACATACATATACCATAATTCATTCAGCCACTCCCAAATTGGCAGGTATCTCTTCACTTTCCCATTCTTTGCTCCCACAAAACAAGCTGCTATCAATATTTTTATAAATATGAGTCTTTTTCCTTTTCTGAATCTCCTTGGGGTATAGACCTAGGAGCAGTATTTCTGGGTCAAAGGGTTTGCACAGTCTTAGTCTTTTAGGTGTAGCTCCGAATTGTCCTCCAGAATGGTTGGACTACTTCATTGCTCCACCAACAGTGCATTAGTGTACCATTTCCTTTTCTGTTATCTTAGTCAAACTGATAAGGGTGAGGGGATAATTCAGGATTATTTTAATTTAACAACTCTATACACTGAATCACTTCAAATATCATCCCTCACCCTCTTCTCCTTTATTTCAGTCTGTGAGAAAAAGTGATGCTCTCCACAAATGCCAGTCCTACCTTTTCTTCTGATCCTGTAATCTCCTGTCTCCTCCAAGAGTTTACACCTTCAAACAAGTCCTCTCTCTTACTAATTTTCAGTCTCTTCCTTTATACTGACTGCTTTCCTAATATGAAAAACCATACTTGTTTTCCTCTTATTAAACATGCTTTTTATGTTCCCTAGTTAGTGCTTTAAATATGGCTGACTTTGGATTGCTCCTTGACAACCATCTCATTTTGAGTGCCAGGGTTCTCTGTTATCCCGTCTAGCCCAGAGCCTAGGGAAACCTCTGATTAAATCCATCTGTGATTACACAGGACAGAAATGCATCATGCACGAAAGAATTAAGTATTATTCTTTATAACTACATCTTATTGGAAGAATGTTTATGTCTTTGGCACCAAAGAATTCTGTTTCAATCTAATTAATTTTTCGTTGTACTCATTACCAATCCTTCGATATTGCTGGTTCACATTTTAATTCTAAACAAATAAGCAAGCATAAAAACCTAAATGATTTTTAGGTCACACTTCAGATTGATATTTTACAGAAACACAGTGAGTGGTCCAAGTGGACTTGCATAATCCCTAGCAAGCATAATTTCAACTAGATTTTCTGTTCTTATCCATCATAAGTGAAGCTTGTAGGGTTCAAAAAGCAATACTTGTCTATATTAAATTTCCAGCAGTACAGTAAATTGCCCTGGTTTTTGTCTGCATAATCCAATATAGCATGTTATAACATTCTTGGACATCTTCCTCCCTCACCAACCAGTTTCACACTGAGCCTCAAATGATATGCAGTCAATATGACAAATATGGTTTATATGCCTTTCTTGCCCACCAATGTTAATTTCATGAAGGTAGGGCAATGTTGTGAAAGGTATTTTTGAGGTGGGGGGGGATCAGATTAGTGATTTCATTGGCATAAAAAAACTTCTGATGATGAAATACCCTCTACCAATGCAAACTGACAAATTCTGCAATTTTTAGGCTGTAAGAGTTTCCTGAAGCATGGAGAGGTTAAATGAATTGCCCAGGGCCATACAACTAGTATCAGGTATAACTTAAAGCTAGGTATTCCTAACTGAAGGGTGGATTTCCACTTACTATATATGTTGCCTGTCCCATATTTTACTAGAATAATAAAAATATTTAAAGAAGGAAAGGAAAACAAATCAGTTTTCCAGGATTCAAAATAATAGCTTTCTATTTTGGTAAGTGGATTTACTGAGTGACAAGTTTCTCCATAGAATACTGCATTATGATATGGTACTTTAGAATTTACAAAGGTTTTTCCTTATAACAACACTGCAAAGTGAGTTAGTGCATGTATTATTATTCCAAATTTACAAATAAGGGAACTGAAGTTTAATGTTGTTAGGGGATTTGAACACATTCACACAGCTAGTGTGTGATCCACATGAAGCCACTGTACTCTACTTCTCCCAGTCTTCAGATGTCTTTGCAGATATGTACCTCTTCATTGCTGTGATTTTCAATATTTTTAAACTTTTCTCTCCACCTCTTTCTACCAACACTTAGGGATGACTGTTGCCATGGAGAACAATGATAGTGGTGGGAGCTATTCAAGTGAGGCAAATTTAGTGGAAGCTAGAAGGAAGGGTCAGCCACACATGACTGTGCATATAAACAAAAGCATACAAGTGTCAACAGAATGCTGAAGATTTTTTTTAAATCATTAAAGATTTTAGTAAAATATTTTAATTCAATTTTTCATTAAGCTTAATCTTTTATGCCTGTCCTGAATTTCAAATCTTATTAGCCCTTGGGGACCTTTGTTGATCCTGGTTTTCACCCTGCTTCCTCTCCCAAAACTCCTTTCTGTCTCTGGTACTTCCATTCCAGGGCCCCTCTATCATGGTTGGATTTTTGCATGATATTCCTGTATCCTTTCTGGTCAAGAACTTCTTGACTGAAGTTTATTCCTACTCCCTCAAATCAAGAAGGCTACCTCCTATATGGTATAAACTGAGCAGCTACAGTCCAGAACTTCACCACAAAGAGAGTGTAAAAAGTACTTGCTTTTATAATTATTGTCCTTTCTCATTTCACCTACTTTCTCTTCATGGCCAAAGGAGACTTTCCCACAATCGTTGCAATTCTATCTCTATTCCTTTGGTCCTATTCAAATGCTTACAAAAGATCAGTGCCAAATCCTGTTTTCTCCACAAGTAACATGTTAGGGAATGGGAACATAATCCAAATTCGTTCCAAAGTTCACAATTAGTCATCATCCTTGTTAGTCTTCTCACATCTGTGCCTTACTTATATTTTCCCTGCTCTTGTACTTAGCAATATTCTTTCATGAATTAAATTTTAGAATAGTTTCAGGCTGGATCCCCTCAAGTACAACCTACTCTCTTCTTTTTATGAAACCTCCATTCATGGTCATAATATTTTGTTGCTGAAATGCACAAAAAACTGTCATAGGATATAACTTATATAAAGTGTTTGATTACTCACAATTTATAACATATTTCATTAGCTTATCCCATAATGAAATCCCTCACGTCTTTTTGTCAGGTCAGAATTTACATTCACTCTGAAGAAACAGCAAAACATGACATCACCAGAGTCATTTCGAAAGAATGACAAAGCTATTTCAAATAATAGATTGAGTTGTCTTTCTACCATTTTGGTTACATAATAAACTCATCTCAACTGTATCCAAACCTCAAAAATCTGACACCAGGAAAACATAACAACACTGAAAACAAAGGCATTTGCCAAAACACAAAGTATAATGGAATAGAAACTAGATACATTCTCCAGTTACTTCTACTATGTCTCTTTTACTTACATTATATAATTGTCTTTCATATGTGAAGATGATGCTATTTACCCAGTATGAACAGAGCAGTAGCAAGAGAATTTGCATTGATCTAGCTATACTTTCTCACCAGGCTTCCATTGTGACCAGTGATAGCCATCTGCAGGGTGCTCATTAGCGTCCTACATTTAGCAGTCAACTGAGCCATAAAATGATAAAGCCTATGACCTTGACACCGGATTGGAATACCAGCATAGGTGATAGGTCACTAACAGTGAAAATTATGTCTTGTCCATTTCTTCATGAAAGTAGTGCCTTGGTAAAACAATGCTTTTTCCCTCTCTTATGTATTTCTCTCATTCTTCCTCATAGGATGGACAGTTATCTTTCTTACTAGAGAGCAAGTTCTTTGAAAGCTGGAATGGAATTTTATTTATGTATCTTCCTCAATGGCCAACACAGTGTCTTACATATAATGCATGCTCAGTAAATATTTATCGAATGAATGGTCCCAGTGGGGCCATTTTTAAAAGAAGGGAAATTAAGTTTAACTTGCAAACTAATTGCTCCTTCATGGCGCTAATGCGAACAGTTAGGCTGCTGTGGGCCATATGCAGAATGTGGAAATGTCTACGACTCATTAAAGGTTGGGAGAAATTTTATTAAATTGCAGTTAAAGAATTATGTCTTCTTTAATGATTGGACAATATTGGAAAAAATAAGATCATGTAACCCAAACCCAAATACTATGACCTGACACTCAAAGTTTTCAGCACACACACACACACACACACACACACATACACACACACGCACACGCACACAAAGATGGTTTACAATAAATAAGGGAAGACAGAAATAAGAATTCAATTAAAAAATAAGAGAAATGATTTCAATCCTAGATGCATTGTTAATAGAATAGCTCACCAATATTTAAAAATATTAGAGAAATTGAAATATAGGACTATTGAGGAGCCTGCATTTAAATAAAGGGATTTTCTCTATATTACAGTGTGTTAATAAATAATTTACATCTCTTTGTCTTTTTCAGGAAATCATATCAATCAATCTCTACAAAACAAGTGTTTTGTTTTTTAACGTATATGTCTTTCCACAGACTGTTTAGCTACTGTGTGATTATGATACAAGGAATTCATGTCAATAGCTTAACAAAAGCATTATTGAAGCTATTTGTTCATATTTGCCTTATTTTTCAAGGTCAGTCACCTCTGGGTTGGGGATTGTGAGAGGGTATTGTCAAGTTCTCCCTCTCCAACATCACATCTGACTCACTTTGAACAATAATGATTAACAAAATGGTCTGCCACCTTGATGTCCAATTTTTTTTGGTAGTGGTGGGGGGAAATAGTAGTTTGTCTCTGCCAGCCTGATATTATTTATTTTAAAGGAAGTAGCTCCAAAGTTGGCAACTGATACCTCACAGAAATCTTAGTCCTATATGTGACTTACTACTCAGCTATTCCAAGTTTATAGCTATTTATGCTGAAGACATTTTTAATTGCCTGTTGGAAAAAGTAAAAGCAAAAAAACTCCCAAGAATGTCTTCAGTTAGGCAACATAAATGCGAACATAAGAAAGATGAAGTCAAAATTCTATATTGCTACAGACCTGAGGCCATAAAGGACAGTCCCATCAGGATGCAGACGGATCATCCTATTCTTGACAGTCACCCCATGCACAAATGACTTCTTGTCGTTCAGGAAGTACGTGTCAGGCACCCAGAGCTGATCCGCTACTCTATTGTCCAACGTGAGATTTAAAGGTATTACATTATATGACAGCCTCTTATCTCTCCAAGCTTGCTGAAAATACATTGTCAGGGTATAGTCCTGTGATTGGGAGAAGAGAAAATTATTATTTGCACCAAAATAGATTGTGGAAATAGGTAAACAATTACTCTCTGTGTATATAAAATGAAGTGATGCTCAGCATGCCTTATATGACTATGAAATAGAACTGGTTGCATGCCCCATCTATCAATATCTATATAAGCAAGTATACATTGAACATTCCAATATCATTATTACAATTTCCCAATTTTCCTTTCTCCTGCTGATCTTTTACCAGAGAAGAAAGAATTATTTGGATTTAGTCTCTTTAAGATAGCAGAGCAGAAAGTTCATGTGTGTCTGAGTTCTTTTCCCTTTAGTTACCACTTGACTACTAGGTATTTAATGAATTTCTTTTCTACCTCATTTGTTAATGCAATTGATAAGAAAGATGAGGTAGGTGACACAGTGAATTGAGCACTGGACTCTGGGCAGGAAGATTTGAGTATAAATCCAGCTTCATACATTTACTAGTTGTGTAACTCCAGACAAATTATTTTATATCTATCTACCTCAGTATCCTTTTATGTAAAATGGGGATAATAATGCAACCTACATCACAAGGTGATTGTAAGGATAAAATGTAATTAAAAATTGTGAAGTGCTTTCCACACCTTAAGATGCTACAGAAATGCAATGATGATGATGATGATGGTGGTTGTGATGATGATGGTGATGATGATGATGATGATGATGGAAAGGGTCCTGGAACTAGAGTCAGAAATCATGGGCTGATTTCACTTAAGCCATGTCTGCCTCAGTTTACTCATCTGTAAAATGAGGATAATAACAGTGCCAACCTCCTAGCAATATTGTAAGGATCAAATGAGTGGTACTTGTGTAAGATGTACTTGTAAAAATAATTTCTAAATCTTAAAGCATTTAATACGTGTGTCCTAGATTTTACTAAGCTATGTAGCATTGAGCAGGTTATGTCTGGTCTCAGAAAGTCATCTTTCTCTTATGTCAAAGGGGAGTAATAATGCTTTTATGACCTCTCTAATGATGAGATAACATGAAATGTACATATATAGAGGATTATTAAAGATGCTAGATGAAATGAAGCATTTTTGAAATCATGGAACATATCCTTAAAGTTATACTTTAAGCCCTCCCTTTCCCTCAAATCAGAAATGTCTATGCTTGATCTCAGACTGAGCTTAATGTCTTCTGAATTTAAAACCTAGTCACTCCTGTTTATTCTAAAACAAATACAATGAATAAAATATGAAAATGTTTAGGGTTCTTTAAATGACCACATCTAAATTTGATTTAAATAACTGTTTTTCTTAGCGTTTTGGGTTGTCTTTTAAAATATATATTCTGATTCCTTTCCATCTTTTTGTTGGAAATGATGTTCTTTATTTCCATATCACATTCATTTGCAAATATATTCCTCTCTTTCCTCTATCCAGTGAATACTTACTTATAAAAAAAAGAAAACAACCAAAAGTTCAATCTATCAACAGCATCTGTCAGCATATGGAACATTCCACATAGGTTGGCCCTTACTCCAATGAAAGGGAAGAGATCAATTTTCTTATCTCTTTTCTGAGGCCAAAATCGATCATGATAATTACACATTTGTTCGTGTTCTTTCTTTTTTATAATACCATTCTTGTGTGTGCTGTTTTTCTGTTCCTGCTTGCTTCAATCTGTATTAGTTCATATATGGTATAGTAATATTCTAAATTTGATATGGCATTCCTCAATCAACTGACACCTACTTTATTTTCAGTTCTTAGCTACCACAAAAAAAATTGATGCCTTATTTAATAAAAAAAGGAACTTTCTATCTTTGACTTCCTTGGGGTATATGCCTTGCAGTGCAGTGTATATGGACATTTTAGTAACTTTTTTCTAAAGTTTAATTCCAGTGGTTGGAATAGTTGGAACAATTTGCAGGTTCGATCATAGCACAACAGTGCATTATGTCTGCCTTCCCAAAATCCCATTGAGTATTTCCACATTTTTAAAATCCTCCCCAATTTCCTAAGTGAGGTGAAACATTCCAGTTAATTTAACTCATATTAATCTTATCAGTGATTTCAAAATAACATTTCATGTAGCTATTACTGATAGTTTATGCACTAAACTTGTCTACAGGTTTCTAGAAATTATGGTTGGTTTACAATTCAAAATCTTACAAGAACAATGACCTACAAAATATAAAGAAAAAATACAAATAGTCTTTTATAAGGAATTTAGAAGAGAGAGACAGAAGACCCAAGAAATAAAATAAGCAGCTACTTTTGTCCCTAAGAAAGAAGTTAGTCAATCCCCTTTCTTGGGAATAATTACTTGGAAAATACAATTATTCTTCCTGCTAGGAGATATAGCCATTAAAGTGACTTTGATTATAGGCTCTTTTCTGAATACACAGAAGTGATTATTTAGAAGGTGTTGGGCTCTCTCAGGTCTTGAAATACCTTTTAGCACCAGAAATGAAATCAAATATTTAATGAATTGTTAAATGACTAGTACTATACTGGGATTCAGAATTACTTGATAATTTTTTATCATTTTTCCACAAAGACATTATGCACTCAGATAGGCTCCTGGAGAGGAATGTCAGTTATTCTGTGAACTGTTGCATCAATTCTTGTTTAATTTTATTTCATTGTTATGCATTACAACATAGTCAGTTATGGAAATGGCTTCTACAGGGAATCTAAATAATCTGAAAAGAAATAAATATCTCTTAATCTATTTTTCTCATCCTGACCACCAACCATCCTAAATGAAGCCTTTTTATCAACGAACAGTAAGGAAAAAAACAAGATCTCACTCTATCAGAAAACTGTCAGAGTGTAGGTTTATTCAGATAGAAAATGTTTATAGATTAAAAGATTCAAGATCTTCATGACCCATGTCAGATCCATGAAAGAAGATTGGGAAATTTTTGTCATTAAATAAAGCAGTCTTTTAAGTCATGGGTTTGCAGAAGGGAAAATTATTTATCTGAGCAACAAACACCTCCTTTCCCATTCCAAAAATCAAAACAAAATAAAACAAAACAAGGTATTTTAACTGCTGTCCTGAAAAATTGGTTATGTCAATCTTCTCCTCTGTGTTGTACTTTTGGAAAAAAATGTGGAATATCATTAAAAACTGCAAAAAATTAGCTATGTATCTCCTATATAGTAACCTTTTCTGTGACTATTTCCAATCCAATCTAATCCAATAAATATATATTCAGTGCCTACTATATGTCAAGTACCATGCTAAATCCTAGAGATACAATGAATAAAAATAAAGCAGTTCCTGATCTCAAGGAACTTATACTCCATCTAGGGGGAGATAACACACAAAAGGAAGCAGCAAAGTGGTGGGCTGGTTGGAGGGAGACATCAAGGATGACCCGACCTAGGGCATCTTGTTATATGGAGTTTAAATTAGGCAGAGCAGCAGATGCTAAGTGGAGTGAGTTGAATGTCCGATTTCTACCCTCCATAAAGGAAGGCATTGGGAAGAGTTTGGTATTCTACCCTTCAACTCTCCAAGCAAAGTGGAGAAGAAAAAGACGTTGAAGGAGGTGTCAATTGACACTTGCATTTCCTCATTCAAGGTCCCTGTCAGCTCTTCAAAAAGGCTATTAAATTAAAACATTCACCACAACAGAAACCTCCATTTTTTATGACATTTATTTCCACTAGTATTTTTTTTCAACCAGTATTGAAGTCAGCCTTTGAAATCAACTGCCTCCAAAGAAATAAAGATGAGCATCACTCTGAGACCAATGGAAGGCACAAGGTGTGTATGAGGCCACACCTTATCCCATGAAATTTTTTGCCATGTTTGCTAGAATTCTTACATAGGAAGCCCCCATGTCCTCTCCTCCCTCTTCATGCTACTGAGGGCTTCCTACTTTCCCACTAGCTCTCTTGAAATTTATGTGTTTCCATAGTTCTATGTCTATGTGTTTCCATAGTTCTCTCTAAAAGATTAGACCTTGTTTCTCCTTTTCTGGTCAAACATTACTTTAGAAGTTCTTTTATGCTATTTATCATGAGTATGTTTGGTTCTATTTATTTCTATCATTAATTTTCCCACATTCCTTCAGAAAATCACTTATTTGGCAAAAAATCATATACTGCCTTCTGGCATTTTTATTGCTAGTTTGCTCTTGTAATATTTTGAAAGCTTTGTTTGTATATAGGTATTATATAAGAATGATAGAGGAAGGGGGGAAGGGGTAAGTATTTACTAAGTGTTTACTATGTGCCAAGCACTGAGTTAAGGACTTTACAAATATGATTTCATTTGATGAATAAGGAATGATTTCCAGCATTATAGAGCTTATACATTAATCAGGGAGAAAATACACCTGTTTTTGCATCTGTTACATTCCCTGGCTCAATGCTTTATGCAGAAAGGTGCTCAAAATATTAGTTAATTCATTTGATTTATGTTATCAATTGCTTTGTTGCTTCACATCTTTGACCAATGTGATGGCAATCAAATAAGGATCTTTTACTGTTTTTGTTTTAGTATAATCAAGAAGTATAATGCCTCTGTCTGTTCCAAGATCCATGGCCATTTAGATTATAAGGCCAAGGATCCTGGAAGGGTGGAGTGTAATGGCAAGCAAAATAGGATATTTTGCTGTTTCCGCTTTAGTATAATCAAGTGCCTCTGATTGAATCTTGCTTTTATCAATCAAGAGTCTTTACTAGGAGTAAAGTACAGAAATAATAATTTCTTTAACTAGAAATAGTATATGTATTTGTATTGTTAATTATTCTAATGTGCATTAAGGGGAGTTTCATTAGGGAAGATTTGTGGGAAGGTCCACACCTTTTGTTAATGAGGCACTGCTCCTCAATTGTTGTGATGCCATCTGGCTCTAAAAAAGGTATAAATACTCTGAGTTGAGGTTTTATTTTGGGGCTTGTTGGAAGTGTTTGTTTGGCCAGAGGAAGACTCCAGAAAGCTGCTAAAGAGTCCCTTGGCTTTGAAAACCCAGAGATTAGTGCTTCCCTCTCTAGTAACTATGGTCAGACAGTTGGACATGTCTGTTGAATGTGATGGTCAAGCAGAGGAAGCCATGTCTGTCGATCTTTGATTTGTCTGTATTTTCTTTCAAGTTCAAGGTGCTAACTTCCCTGAACTAGGTGAATGATATATGTGCTTGATTAAAGTAATTGTTAATCCCTCAAAAGTTGCCTTTCTTTTATGAAGGCTGATCTAAGAACCTGTAATAGCAGGCCCCCCTGTGTATGTTGGGGTGCTTACTGATGCAACCACCTAATTCCCTTTGTTCACCTATCTAGATAATAATTCTTTGTATCTGAAATCCTACTCATCCTAAATACCTTCATGTCTCCTTTTGTCATTCTTTTAGTTCTCATTACTTAATACTGCCAGTGGTGAAAGGGGAAAAGTCAGAATTGTGACACTGAAACTGGATAAGTGAAAGCCACAGAGAAAAATCCATTTACAAAAGCTTCTGAAGTCAAGACTTTTGAAAATTTCTAAAATATTCTTAAACAGTCCTGTTTTTATCCCCAAATGAAGTCATACCATATGGCTCTCTTACATCATGGGATGATTTATTCATTCTAAACTAGATCTTATTAGAATGTGATAGGGGAAAATGAAAGCCCCTCCTATTAGAAGTTGTAGCACTAGATGTTTAATTGCAGCACTAGAGGAAAACTGGCAGCAATCCTGACATACAGATCCAGCTAAGTGTGATACTCATGAACAGCACAATTTGATCATCAATAAAGTAAGTCTATATGACAAACTAAACATATATCAGTAAGTCTTTCAACAGTTTCTCCAGTACCCTACTATTCACTTTGCCAACCTCCTTCACCCTATGCCACTGAAAAATGAATCCAGCTCTCCGGCAAAAGCTATTTAATTGCTACACTGCAACCACCTCAGTGAAAATGAGTGTTCTTACTATAAAATGGAGACACTAATAACTAGAAGATCAAATCAGATATTTATTAAAGTGCTTTGTATACTATTCTATACAAATGATTATTAGGATGATAGTGTCACAGAACTAGAATTGAAAAGGACCTCAGGAGCCATCTAGTACAATGCTCCCATTTAACAGATGAGACAACTAAGGCCAAGGGAGGTGAAGTTATGCCTATGGTCAAACAGGAAACAGGAATAATAAGTGGAATTTGAAGCTAGGTCTTTTGAAACCAAAGTCAACATTTTTTCCAATGAAATGGCTCATCACAGCTATAAGAAATCAGTCAGCAAACTTTGATAGGGTTAAAATCAATTTTTACTCAATTAGTTTCTATTCCATTCCATTCAATCCCATGCATATGTATTAACCACTTCCATACTGTCTTGTGCTTTTTGTCTGTTTGATAGTTATTTCAGGCATGTACATAATGGAGGTCTGGGTAATAAGTCTATTCTTTGAGAGTCTATACAAAGTGCATTAATGTGTTCAGCTATTTTAGTTCTCCATGTGGAAGAAGCTGGGGAGCCTGCTTCTGGGAGAACTGTGGTGATATCCCATGGAATTGCCTTGGACAAACTTTGGAGCATCCATTAAATGATTCTATTCTGCTGACTTTCTGGTGACTATGAGCCTCTTTTACCAGATACAGGTGTGGAACTGGAACTAAAAGGAACTTTAGGAGGAGGTAGTCTGCCTGAATCTCTTTATCTTCATTTGATTTTTTTTTTTGGTTGACTTCTTCAGCTTGGACAGGGTCCATTGAAAGACTAGCCTGTAAAGAAAAAGGGATCAATATTTCTCCCCACTTGAGGTCAACATGTGACCTCAGGAATCAGTTTTTTGCCAGTGTTAGCATTTATTCTTTCATTGTAGGTGAAGAAAATTAATGTAGAGGTTACAACTGTTGTAAGTTTTGAAAGATCAAGAGAGTGACTCATCCAGGAATATGGGAATATAGAAATACAGTCCATTGATGAGTTTTGCAGCCAGTCTAGCACTGATGCTTGTTCAAGTAAAAAGTAACTTTCCAGACTCAGGCCAAAGTTAGCTAAGGAAGGATTCATCTAGTAACAATGACACATTTGGATATGAATTTGACTAGATGAATTCCATGTAGAAACTGTGCTAAGACCAGTCAAGAGATCAAGATTGCATAAGGAAGAATGTATCCCAGAGGTGGGCAAATTGATGTAATTCTGTTTTTGTTCTATTTGTGAAGTAAATAACCATTTGTTAAATTTAATCGATGTTAAGTGGTCAAATGTCATTAGGGTTCTAGTCGCAGATTAGCTAACAGTGGGGGGGAAGATATCAGCATCACAGCATAAGATAATGAAATTAGAGAAAAGATATCATAGTGCCAGAGGGGTACTCCTAAAACCCTAAGGGGATGATGTAGCAGATCTGAATCTGAGATCATGTGCCAGAGATGCTTGTTGGTTTTTTTTCCCCACCACTTCCAAAGAGTTAGGGCCTCTTTCTTCTAATATTTGAGACTCTGGCCCCCCTCAGACTCTTCCTCAACTTGCTGCCATGGAAATAGTGATGAAATCCTGTGCCATGTTGCTGATATTCTTTAATACCTTCTGAATACATGAAAGAATGTTGACCCTGGAGGTTTCTGAGATTTTCAAAACTCCTGGATTGTATTCCATCATACATGTGCTTACAGAGAATAACTCTAGCTTTATAAAAAAAGTGACGACTTCAAATTCATTTTGATGTAACAGAATTTTGAAAATAGTTCTGGAAGTGGCAGTTTATTCATTACTACTAAAAAAAAGAACAAAAAACAGAACATAAGATGTATTTAAAGGCATTATATCTCTGCAGAGGGGAGCAAAACAGGTAACATTTCTGTCAGCCTGAAGTATACTCAATTTGACATCCTACTACATAACAATGATTTTCAGCAAAGCAATAGCAATATTTATTTTAAAACCATGGTAGATGGAAAGAGGAAGAAATATTAAAATTTCTGAATTCAGAAGAAGATATTCCAAGTTCCAACCAGTTAGTGACTTTTTTATGCACACCCACAAACACATACATTCACCTATTTAATCATGGCAAGTTCAATATATAAAGCTATCCTAAACAAACATGTTACTTTGCATGTTTTTATTTTAAAAAATTATTTGATTTTTTTATACCTCCCAAGTGTCTCCCAAGGTACAATAGCAATTTTTTTTTATTTCATCCTCACTTTGAATGTATATTCCAAGTTGTCTGTCTTTGGAACACTAACCATTAGTAGCTCAGTGTAGAACTGGTGTTCTTGGATTTTAACTGTCCTAACACCAGTTTAAGCAGCTTTGCCTAAATATGTGCTGCGAATATAGATAATTAATGTATTGGGAATAAGAAGATGAACTTAATAGATATTGAAGTAACAAGTTGTGGTATATGAATGGGATAGAATGCTATTATGTTGTAAAAAATTAAGGAATAGATAATTACAGAGACATGGAAAGACATATAAACTGATTCATAGTGAAGTAAGCTGAATCAGAAGAAAATATATTCAATAACATCAGTCTTATAACGTGAATAATTATGTAGTCTTTTAAGAATTAAAAGAGCAGAACAAGAACATTTTATACAATAATTGCAACACTATGAAGAAAAACAACTTTGAAAGCTATAAGCACTATGACCAATATAATGACTATCCATGACTCCAAAGGATCATTGGTGTAAAATACAAACTAAGAGACAAAGAGGTGACAGATTTAGGAATACAGACTGATATTTACATAGTATGTGCATGTGTGTATACACATATATGTGTATGTGTGTATGTATATACATACACACATATCTATATTTGTATAGATCTGTATCTATATAATAAAGGCAATGAAATTTGTTTTGTTTGACTTCATATTTTTAAAGAAATTTCTTTTTCTTTTCTCCTTTTTACTCCCTGGTGGGGTACAGAGTGCAAGGGAGTGACAATATAATTGAAAAAATAAAAAAGAGAATAGGGGCTGGAACATGATGCTACAGCTGTGCAATATCACATGTACTTTCCAGATGTCCATTCTTTCCCTTTATTTCCCTTCTATTTCCTTCTCTTTCCTTTTGTTCTCCCTTTCTTCAGTACCTCCTTCCCTCTGTCTCTCCTTCCCTTCCTTCCTTCTTTCTCCCCTCTCTCTTTCCTTCCCTCCTTCCTTTTTTGAACAAAAACATGATATAATTAAAATAAATATTAGACTCAGGGTCTGAAGAGGTGAATTCAAGTTTCCAGTCAGATACCACTGTGTGGTTCTGATGAAAGAATGCTATATTTGGGGCTGAAGAATTTGGGTTTGAAATCTGGCTGTGTTGCTTACTTCTTCACTGACTTTAGGAAAGTCATTTCATTTCTATTGTCTTAAGTTTCCCCATCTGATAATGAGAAGGATGGATTAGATGGTCACTGAGGTCCCTTAAAAAATGCAAATAAAAAATCCTCCACATCAGCCATAAGACAGAGGAAAAGTATGCTTAATTTCTCTAATCTTCAGTCTCATCTTCACAGAACTGAATAGAATCTAATAGATTCTATAGTCTCTTCAAACACTAAATTTATGATCCTATAATCTTTGTTATCTAACTACTTTGCTATCCTTTCTTCCTCTTGCTGCTGTTGGTTGTTCCCATGCCCTCTTAGAAATTTTCAGAAGTTCTTGAAACATCTCAATTTTAGGGCAAAACATTATTAAGAGAACATTACATCTAATTCTTAATATGGTAATTTTCTTTCACCCTAGCCACACTGAAAATTAGCTTTTTAAAAACATGTTGATGGCTACAATATAAAACCAAGTACACTCTGTTATATCCAATCTATCTAGGAGTTCAGTTCTCTACCTAAGTTACTCAATATGGGAATCTTCCGATGGAATTTCCCCACTCATTTAAAATAGTCTAAGAATTCCAGGCTAATCAAATATATGCTCATCACTTTTTCTTCCTCTCAAGATATAATCATTCTAAAGAAATTACTTTTTAATAAAGCTAAGGAGTAAACATTAGCTGGGTTTTTCCTCCTAACCAGGGAAAACTAGGGGATGGGGAGGAATAGAATTAGATTTCCCCATGCCCCACCAAAAGTATCCACCTCCTTGGAAAAATGGAAGACCAAGCTTATGACTCAAAGCAGTAATCCACTTGTAAGAAAAGAAGAATCAATGAGAAAATTGTGTCAAACTATTTTTTTTATAAAGTGACTTATGGGAAGTAACTAATTAAAGTAACTCTATAATGAATCCTTCACTAAATGCTAGTTGTACACTGAAATGTGTGTGTGTGTGTTTGTGTGTGTGTGTGTGTGTGGTGGGGTGGAATCACAGCATTATTGGATCATATTTTTAGGACTTACAGGGATCTTAGAGGTCATAAGTCCAACAATTTCATTTTATAAATGAGGAAAATGAAGTCCAGGGAAATTATGTCTTCTACAACATGACCTTAGGTGTCTATCACCTCAAATATTTTATAATTGTCAAAATATGCCTAATAACAAATGGATATCCTTGCAGGAGAGTTTTCTACCTTTTTTTAAAGAGAAAGAACAAATTAAAAAAGATAAAATAAATTTCCCACAAATGTTTGTCTTTAATAATTCATGAATCACAGTAGACTACAACTCAGTTTATGCAGTGGATACTGGGCTCCACTTGAAGTCAAGAAGGTTTGAATTGAATCCTGTCTCAGACTTTTAACTGTGTGATTCTGGGCAAGTCACTTAATCTCTCTTAGGTTCAGTTTCTTTATCTGTTAAGTAAGGATAACAATATCACCTAGCTCATGAAATTATTGTAATGATCAAAAGAAAACAGCATATGTAGAGGATTATGTCAAACTTAAAACTCTACATTCATGTTAGCTATTAGTATGATAAATATTTTTTCCCAGTTTCCCATACATTTCCAATGGAAAGGATCAGCTAAGTATGATTTGATTTAATTCAATTCAACAAACATTTTTTAAGTATTATAAACATCTATTTTTTTTTAAATTCATGAATCCTAATCAATGATTTCTTGAGAACAGTGAATAGTTTATGCAAAGTTCTGAGGGAGATGGACATGACATGTAGGCCTCAACTTTTTCTTTAATTTTAAATTCTATGTTTTTTCCCCTTCACAGCATGTGCTCAATGCCTTCCCTCTGAAGTGACAGGCTCTGAAGAGATCTGATAGTATTGAAGTAAAAGGACAATTTAAAATAAGTACATATCACTGCTTTCATTTATCTGACAGGCTTGTGGAAGCTGACAGAAGTCCAATTTGCAGGCTGATACTAGAGCAAAGAGAATATGTTTAGTATATACATGTGCTTCTAAGAGAATATCTGATGTGTGGAGATGAAAAAGAAATGTGCATTATCACCCTTTGCAAGCAAAGACAATCTTTTTTATTTTAATCTTGTGACCAATATCCCCCTCTATTTCTGACAGATTTTTTTTTGCACTTCCTTGTCAGTTCAATGCAATTCATATACATTAACAGGCAGCTAGTTGGTGCAGTGGATAGAGCACCAGGAGGACCTCAGTTCAAATTTCACCTCAGACACTTGACATTCACTAGCTATGTGACCTTGGGCAAGTCACTTAACCCCAAATGCCTTATCCTGGGTCATCTTCAGTCATCCTGATGAATATCTGGTCACTGGATTCAGATGGCTCTGGAGGAGAAGTGAGGATGGTGACCTGCACACCCGTCCCTCACTCAAAACAAGGTCAAGAACAAATCATGTCATTATTTCTCTGATGGCATGGTCTTCTTCAGCAATGAAGGATGAACACACACACACACACACACACACACACATTAATAACCCTGATTAGTCAGTAAATCTGGTAGTGAGGCAACCATTATTTTTGTGCCACTCCTTCCCCATTCCAACACACATACATATATACATACATATACAAACTCACATTATCACGCCCTCAGATATGCTTTTAAGAACAGAAAGCAATTGCTTAGGTTCTCAGATTCAGGTATGATATACTCAAAACAATATAGACAATTGTGTGTAGGTTCACAGAATTTAATCCAATGGTGTGTTGGAGTCAGCTTGTACTGGCTGAACTGATTGCTAAGTGTGCAGTGTGAGTACTTATGCCGCAGAAATCAGCAGTGCTAAAAATAAAGACTTGGCTTTTATTGATCAGTTGATTATCTAGGTTTAATAAGGTTATAGAAAACATATTATCAATGTTGATTAAACTTAAAGGTATATCATATGCATGCATTTTAAACATTTATCAATATGCCCTTGGCTAAAAGAGACCTTCAAAATCATCCATATGACCACCTTATTTTACAGACAAGGAAACTGAGACACCAAAGTGAAATGACTTGACTTAGGCCACACAGATTAAAAAGTAGCCAAGTCAAAATTCAAATCCAGATCTTGTCTCTAACTCTAGAGATAAATTTACCACAGTATGCTGTCACTTACTTGTTATCGAATGCTACTTCTCCTGTATTCATTCTGCTCTACAGATTATGTTTGCCTCCAGCTCTAAAGGGAAATAGTGGCTTAAGTGAGATGAGAT
Source organism: Bettongia penicillata ogilbyi (assembly GCA_023548195.1). Classification (NCBI taxonomy): domain Eukaryota; kingdom Metazoa; phylum Chordata; class Mammalia; order Diprotodontia; family Potoroidae; genus Bettongia; species Bettongia penicillata. Next base: position 937,606 of record JAJHZJ010000135.1, on the reverse strand, counting down.
GCATTAGGTACCATTGCCTAAACCTGCCTCATACCAAAATTGAATACCTTCTTTCTTTGCAGACTACACAAATCTTAACTTTGCCATAATTCTAGGTAGACCTTCCAGAGTTAGGAGGGTCTGGGGATCAGTGACATTCTGTATGGAAAGCCTTGGGTGAATACCATAGCAGAAGAAATCCAGAAATTTTCCATGGGCTAAATGCCCTATTCAGAAAATGAGAAGAAATGCCTGCCATTTTGATCAGCTCTGTTCACAGGCTTCATAATAAGATTTTATATTAATCTATTTTTCAAAGCAATCTCTGTGTGAAGTGAGACTAGGCATGAGGAAGAAGAAGAAGAAATTTGCTAATATTCTCCTGGTGACTTCTAACCCATCTAGTACATCCATAAAAGGCTTCTATAATTCTGTCTCCTACATAATATATGTGCTAAAATGAGGTTTCCCTTTGTCTATATCGTTAGGACCATATCTGAAAAATACTGATTCAGAAAAGCCCTTTCTGACATAGGTTTCTAGCGTTCAATCACTTACACTTTGGGTTTGTTACCTGGAAAAACCCTCTGTCACTGCACACCCAATGAGATAATTCTTACCATGAGAAATAAAGTCATAGACGGTTAGAACTCAGATTTTAAAAACTTACCTAGTCTATCATGTCCTGTTTACAGATAGGAAAACAAAGCCCCAGAAAGATGAAATGAGTTATCTAAGATTACAAAGTCAGAAGCCAGGTTTCCCAGCCCCAGACTAATATTTTTCTACTCTATCATGTTGAACTGATTCATCCAAATGAACTATCTCTCAAGTCAAGGAATTTTCTCCGACTAAACCCTGTGCCTGGAATGCTCTCCTTCTTCTTCTCTGCTCCTTGGTTCCCTAGTTTCCTTCAAAACTCACCTAAATTCCCATCTTCTATAAGAAAACTTTTACAGGTCTTCTTAATTTTAGTGCCATCCCTCTTTTAAACTATTTCTTATTTATCCTGCATATAGCTTGTTCATAAACATTTGCTTATTGTCTCTCTCTCCCAAGAGATTTTGAACTCCTTGAGGGCAGAGACTATCCTTTGCTTCTTTTTGCATCTCCAGTGTTTTGCATAGTGCTGGCACATCATCAGCACTGACTAAAACCTTGCTGATTTACTGACTGACTGAAAGAATCTCATCAATATTGTGGAGTTTCTGAAAATAATTTACTGAACCAAAGCAACACAGTAATTGAATTACTCATATGTAACAAAATACAAGTGAAATCAATGTTACAGAGTTTTTGTTTAATTCAATAGGCACTTATATAATGTCTACTATATGCAACACATAATAGTAGACACCTGAGATAGAAAGACAAAAACAAAAATTCTGCCATTAAGGATCTTACATTGTCCTGGGAGAAGAGTAGTGACAAAGTAGACCATGTTACTTTCTACTTGACACTTGGGGAAATATAAATATCTCTCTCATACTAATATAAATGTCTCTCTTATACTAAGACTATCCAATTTGGTAAAGTAACTATCATTTCTGGAGAAAATGTAAAATTCGTTTTTAAAATCTGAATTAGCTGGCTGCTTGTCTCAACTGACTGATGAAGTCAGTCAAAATAATAAATTCAGTCCTCATTTGTGTTAAAGGACACTGTCCATAAGAATTGAGCATTTCTTTGTGTGCACATTAGGATAGAAACATGATAAAAAAAAGTCATTGTCCAAGCTACAGTGTTAATACCAGTATTGAGAAAAAAACCACCAGAATTGACAGTTAAGAGGTAATCAGTAATTTTGGATAGAGTTGTTTCATTTGGGTATGGAAGTCAAAAACTGTAATGGAAAGGGTTGAAGAGTTAAAGGAGAGAAACTAAAGAGCAAATAAACACACATACACATATACTTCAAGGAATTTGACTAAAGCTAAGGAGAGAAATAAGATGATAGCTTGAGAATATGGCTACTCTAATAACTGTTTATTATATCTTATTTTGCTTTTGCTTTAGGTTGTAGAATGGATTGACTTGGATATGTTTAAAGGCAGTAGGGGGAAACAGTTGATAGGGAGAGGTTGAAGATTCAAGGAAAATGGATGACAATCTTCTGAAAAAGAGAGGAAGGAATGGGATCAAGTGACAGGGAAAGTTTCATAGAAATGGTGGAATTCGAGATGGACTTTGAAGGACAGTTAGGATCTGAAGAGATAAAAGGGAAAGGGGAGGGCATTCTGGACAATGGCAAACATGACTGAAAACGTTAAGGTTGAGGTGAACAAAGTATGTTCAGGAGGCAACAAAGAGATTAACCTTACTACAGTAGAGCATTGTTAGAGAATAGGAGAAATAATGTAAAATTATTTAATCATTAAAAATCAAAGTAGAAATGACTATTAAGTAGTATAAACCAGTACTGCTTTCCTAATTATCACTATGATCAGTGAGAAAAACATCTACTTGTAAAATCATGTGATTTGGACCTGCTGTTGATGCACTATATTTACTGACCCAAATGAATTATAGAGACAATAAGTACTAGGAAATATTGCGAGGAGGGGAGAGGCAGGATAGGATCTTCACTGGACAATAAAGACTTCATGGAAAAGGAGGAGTCCAAGCCATTTGGAACATGATTTATTTAGTAGGAGAACTGATAAGGCATGAATGCATCTGGCATTTCCTATTGTGGTCAACTCAGCTTTTCCCAGCACCATAAGCATCACAAACTTGATACACTGGCCTTTGATGTTATCAAGTGTTGGAAAAGGCATTGGTGGAAACCTGTCACCTCTTTCTAACTGACATCTTTTTAATCTCCTAATGTTGTTGCTATTGTTGCTGTTTTGAATCAGATACTGAATCAGCAGTTCCCATAGATGGCATCTTTCCATGCTCTATTCATGTCCATGCAGGCACCCTACTGGATTTCTGCCTAAGTATATACAACAGGTCATTTTGGGACTAGAGCACATTAACTTGAAGCAGGTTAATTCAGCCTTATAATGTATACATTTATAATCCATTGAGTGGCTTTCCATGGTGCTGTGTAAAGGACAGTTCCATTTTTTTTTTCATTTTACTTTTCCCCATAGAGGCCAGCATCGTCTTGCCAAGCCTTCTCATCTGTTGCTAAGACCAATAAATCCTCATTTCAAAAAGTGCTTAGTCAATAATGAAACTCTGCAGCCTCTGAATGCCACTGAGGTCACCATAATGGATTCAGTGTGAATAAAATTCCTGGAAAATTGCACCAAGCATACTATTTGGAATAGACAACTTCTAATTTCCCTCCTAAATCTATGACTGATTTCCCAGAAGCAGTTTCTTTTGGGAGGCATATGCTCATCAAAATTGTCTCTCAATGTCAAAGAAGGTAAAGTGTAGAAAGATAATCCCTTATGGATGGTAAAGTTTTATAGATCCTTCTGTTGGGAGGCAACATTGTGATGAAATTTACTAAGCCATTCCTGGCATTCTGCAGACACTCTTGGTTGAGATCTCATAGCTTCTCGAGGTCAGTCTAGTACTCTACATAGAAAAAATCTAGTAGTTAAAGAATGCATATTGCTCCTATTATGACACGATCAATCAGTACACATACGTCAGACAGAAAGAATAGGGGAAAAAGACAAACATTGTCACTTATTATGTGTCACTTTATTCCAGGCCTGCCCAACATACAGCAGACTCCGGGCAACCAGAGAAAAATGTAGGGTTGGCACTGGACACTCTCCTGTTTTTCATGTGAGCCATGGCAACTAACCACTTATTTGCACTCAAAGAAGTTTACAAGTTGTGCTAAGTTTATGCTAAGCACTTTACAAATATCATTTGATTTGATCTCCACCACAATCCTGGAAAGTAGGTACTATTACGATTGCCATTTTACAATGAGAAAATTGAGGTAAAGAGAGGTTAAGTGACTTGTCCAGCTCATACAGCCAGCATCTGCAGCCAGATTTGAACTCATGTCTTCCAGACTACAGACCCAGTGCTATATCCCTGTGCCACCTAACTGCCTCTAAAGGATAATGATTTCTGCTGCAAACCAAATGAGAAGGCTACATTTGAGAAACAGCACAGAGTTTCCTATGGACCCATGTTGTTTCCAATTACAAAACTCATGAGAATAAAAATTCCAGGTAACCCAAACAGTGAAAGAAAGATACATGGTGGGTACAAGTAGGTAAAAGGATCTCACCAACAATTGCTTGACTTCAAGAAGTGTTAAATAGAAATCCTAAATTAAACATGTGAACATAAAAAAGGTGAGCCAGTCATATTGCTAAAGTGAAAGTTTTCAATTTTCTCATCAATAAAATGACATGTTTAAAGCAGGTGATTTCTGAAGCCTCTTTAAACTCTAGGACTCCGCCTATAGGCAAGGAAATGAGGTAATAAAAACCTAAATGAAAATTTAATTAGGTTGATAAATGTAGTTGATAAATGTGGCATAGCGTATAGCAGGCTGGCCTTGGAATCAGGAATCCTTTGCCTTAAGTAATGTCTCTGAGACGTGCTGCCAATGTGAGGCATTTCACTTCTCATTCTACCTTGGCAACATTCTGATACTCTAAGTTACAGATTAGTAGCAGATCTGTAGAAGTTGGGAGCATTTCAACATCGTTGAAATTACAGAGCAGTGCCAAAACAGTGCCAATAACAGCAACAAGTGGACTGATTATTCAAATTCTTTACTTATTTTTTTTTCACCATATCTAAAAGTGAAGTCATCTTGAAAAAAAAAAGATGACATTTAAGAACTTCCATAATGGATAGGAAATTAAATACTCAGGCTATGCATTTAACTATTTCTTTATATTATGGGTAAAGCCATATCTGTAATGGGACTGTCCCACGAAAGGATTGTAACAAAGTTGAACAAATGCTGGTAGGTTGTGCTAACTTCATGGAAGACGGGTATCACTATGCAAGTGACACCAATTGCATGGCAGTAAAAGGAAAAGAGCAAGAGTGGAGTGATTGGGGAAATTATTCATTTTTCTTCTTAAATAGCTGTGTGTAAACAGAACTTGAAAATCATATGATTTTCATATTAAAAGTGGAACTTTGGCAATTTTCATTTTCTCATTTATGAAAGAAGACAGAAAAAAAATCCTCTTTTCACTCTTCTAAACAGTGAGTGAGAACTGTTTAGCTGTGTACAGTACAAAAAAAGCTTGTACCAAAGCTCAGTCATTAGACATCCTCTTCCCTCATAGTATCCATGACACACAGAAACTACAACCTATTAGGGTACTCCACAATACAGAAGAGGAGGAGCTGCATATTCTTCTATCAGACATAACAATGTGACTTAGTTTATTGATCCTTATGCAAAGAGGAAAAAATCATATATTGCATTTGTCACTGTCCTCAATCACTAACTCATCTCAGCTGCAGATAGTTACTTCCTGAGAATAGTTTAGGAGAAATGGAGTGGCTTGAGTTAGATTGGAAGGTAAAAAATTTGTTTTATTCAAATCTTTCCTTCATTTCATCCATAGAAAAGGAAGCCAAAAGGAACTTTGTAGAATTCAGGGGCAGAGTCTCAAAGCCACATTTGACCCTCTAGGTCCTCAGGTGTGGCCCTTTGATTGAATCCAAACTTTGCATCTTCTTAATAAAAGGATTTGTTCTATAAAACTTGGATTCAATCAAAAGGCCACACTCAAGGACCTAGAGGACCAAGAAGGCCACACATGGTCTCCAGGCTACAGGTTCTCCACTCCTGTCAGATCATTTATTCTACCCCCTTCTTTTTAGGGAGGAAGACACTAAAGTCATGAGCAAGAAAGAGACCTGTCCAAAGATCCACAACAAGTCACAGGCCTGACCAAGAGGAGACATTGAGTCGTTTGTTCTAACACACTGTCCTTCTAGCAATGGTGTTTTTCTCTCATCTGTGTAGCTTCAAACATTGTTAATTTCATTCTGCTCTAACATTATTTTGTTATTTCACTTTAACAATGCAGTTGTGATGGCAGATAAAAGTGTAAATACTATTTTATGGTTGATAAGTTACATATGTGGCCTTTGGGATGGAAGGAGCTAGCCTCTGCTATTCTTTTATGATTATTATCTTTTGATTACAATGCATTTTAAGGCAGACTCTCAGTTGCTTAAATGCACGAATCTATTCAATAGAGTTATCTTTTTTATTAGCATCACACCAAGCGCTAAATTTAATTTCTCGTCTAAATTATGTCTAATCTATTTGGTATTCATATTCATCCAGAGAGCTCTCCTCCAGGCCAGCATACAAAATATTTATCTGCAGCATCGTGATTCACAGTGAATAATTCCTTACCCTAGTAACCAATGTTTATAAACTGTATACATTTATGCATACGCTATGGCCAAACACTATGCAGCTAATGATCATAACAAGATAGACCATTTCTCAAACTATTAGAGTTGTGTTGAAAAGGGTATTTGTTATCAAGATGCAGGCTATAAATATTTATGTCAGCACATACTGTAAAAATATAAGGTTCCTAGAATCTTTATAGCTGCAAATGACCTTAGAGTTTCCCTGGTTCAATCCCATATTTGAGACATGTGGTTTTTTTCTAGGACAGCCTAGGTAGTATAGTGGATAGAGCTCTGGGCCTTGGGTCAGGAAGACCTGAATTCAAATGTCTTCTCAGACACTTACTAGCTGTGTTATCTTGGATAAGTCACTTAACCCTGTTTGCTTCAGTTTCCCATCAGTAAAATGGGCAGTAGAAGGAAATGGCAAATCAGTCCAGTATCCTTGCCAAGAAAACCTCAAATAGTTTCATGAAGAGTTGGACATGACTGTAATGACAAAACAACAACAGTCTCTTCCCTTTATGAAACCTCTAGTGGCAAGGTATTTAATATTATACCAAATCTTGAGTGTCTTTTGAGAATAATGTGCACCAGTTGGGAAAATTCATTGCAATGCTAAAAGTTATCAGTAAAAGCAAATAATTAGTCTTGATAAAATAAATATTAACAATGCCCTATGAATGATTATTATCATTATCATTTTGTTTTAGGTGCTCTAGGAAGGAAGTGGATGGAAGTCAAAGTGACAACATGTACAAAGAAACATAACAAATATTTGGATTCAAATCCCACCACAGGAAATTCCAAGCCGTGTGAATTGGGAAAATCATTTAACCTCTCTGAGCCATGGTTTCTCACACAGAAAACAAGGGTTTTTGACAAGAAAATCTCTAAAGTCCCGTCTAGTTTTAAATCTATGATCCTAAGATCCTATCTACTCTATTGTGGCAAAAGGTTGTATCTGGGTCCCAAAGGATATGCCATGAGGGTATAAACTCTGAATCATCCTAGTTAGAAAAGGAAGGGCTTCATAGTGGACTCTTCCAACCTATGTAAGTTGGAAAGGTTTACCACCAGAAGACTGGCAACGGGATAATTCATTATATGATAACAACAATTCATGAAAATGACTGCTAAAATATATAGGGGTCATGATCTGCATTAAGAGTACTCATAATGATCAAATGATGGACATTTTAAAATATCAGAAGATAAAAATGAATGAAAATTCAAATTAGTGATTACCAGTTTGATTAACAACTTAATTCTAGTCTATTCTAGTGAAGATCTATTGTCCAAGGTTGTGGTTTGTGGTCTTTGGGCTTCTTTATACTCTTAAAATCCCAGAGTTTTTTTATTAGGTCAGTTATACCTATAAACATTTACCATATTATAAATTAAAATATCTTAATAATATTATGAAAATAGTTTTGATTTCACAGATCACCCAAAAAGATCTTGGGGAGTCCTTGGACCACGTTTTGAGAACCACAAGTTTAATATAAAACTTTAGCAATAGGATAATTCATGATCAAAAAGATAAAATTACTACACTCAGTATTTAGCAATCCAGTATATCGAATGCATTTGTAATCTCATCAAGGGAGCACTCACTCTAATGATACAGAGTGAAATCATTCATGTGTGACTTTTGACTGTGTCCTCCCACAAGTTTTCCATAGGGAGTTCATTTCTCTAGTATAAGAGAAATACTTCACATCTTATTAACACCCTAAAGATACATCATGGAATAAACACACCATCCGTTGGTTACCTCTTCTATTTGTCACAGGACCAGCTCATTTTTTTGAAAATTATACATTGAAACTGTTGATATGTTGACTTATTTTTCACTGCTCATACATAATTCTTTGTTTGTAATGTATTGCAGTCTGTTTAGATCCACCATGTACATACTCTTTGCTCTGAGTGATCCATAAATTTAATTCTGTATGATTTCAGTGTTCCATGTTCTGTAGCTATAAATCATCAACAAAGGACTACAGAAATTAAAAATCACCAATGGATAACAGAGGTGAAGGACTAAAGGTAAATAATGTTGCATGATCTGGCAGATGAATCACTGCTTCTGTTCATTTTGCTTAATTCTTTTTCTTTTTTTTATTATAAGGCAGGACTCATTTGGGTGAGGGTATGTCTATAAATGATCATGATGTAAAAACAAAAGTCATTAATAAAAACTCAGTTCATAAATAAATTATAAATTGGTCTTTTTTTTGGGGGGGGGTTGGGGTTGGAAGCCTTTGTAATTTCTCAAGTGCAATTAAAACAACTTAAATTTAAAAAGCCTATAATCCAGGAAGTAAATCCTTTTAGAAAAAAATAGTCTATTAAAAAGTAGAATATATGCACTTCCATTAACATAAATGTTTTAAATACCCAATATCAAAACATTTTTGTTTTGGAAAAATGAAAAAAAATCATTAAAATAGAAGAAAACAAAATACCCAAACTCATTTGTTTTATAACACTCTAACCAGGTACTATATTTTTCAGGGTAATTTTGAATAGCAAGTGTCAAATTTGGTATCAAATAAATAGCTACAAACCACTGTTTACTAAACTAAAAAGAAAGAGGTAAATACCTGATAAATGGAGTTTTGGAAATAAATATCCCAAAGGAAGTGGCTTCATAAAAGACAACTCAGGAGAGAGTTTCTAAGACTGATTTAGTGATACTGGACTTCGGATCAGGAAGACCTGGGATCAAATATTTCATTAGCTATAGAGTAACACAGTTTTGAAAGGACATTGCAGCTTTTAAGGTAATTAATTCACAATGACCCTGTGAGCAGGTAACACACAACTAGTCTTATACTCTCTTTGAGGAAGCTGAAGGTCAGACAGATTGGAATGACTTTTCATGGCGACATAGCTCTTGAGTTAGCAACAGAGCCAGGTCTTTCTGATTCCAAGTCCAAAACTCACTGAATTATGCCACATTGCCTCTCTACACACAATCAATTGGGGAACTAGAGATAAGCAGCATCTGTTTTGTGAAGCACAAAAGTTTCTACTCCAGTGAACCATGAGGATAATCCAGTGAAAATTAGTCCAAGGTAATAAGCTCGAGTTTACTACTCTCTATAAGACAGTTAGCTTTTCTCAGAAATAAGAGCTTACATTCTTGATTTTGAGATCATATATAACTCAATGCAATCTCTACCCCTTATAAGAAATAAAGAACTATTTTTGAGAGTACATCAATAAGCTACTCTTACTAATTGAGGATAGTGTAGTTTGAAACATTGGCTAAACATCTTTGTATTTCCTCCACCTTCATGATAGATGCAATGGGGGCTGTAAATGTAATACATAGATTGAAGAAACTAAAAACTTGACCCTGAAAAAGAACTAGATGTTTTAATCACAAAACATTTGGTTTGTTGCAAATGTGCTTTTATTTTCAATCATGAAACCATTCAAATATGAGTTTGAGTCATTTTACATTCTGTCTCCAATACTCATAAACTCTAAACTGAAAATATGTCTTCCCATACTGTTTCAAAATGAATTATCATGTTTCAAGTTGAGACTTTGAAGGGACTGTGTTGAATGACAGATGTATCATCTACTGTATGCCTCACACTGTGGGGAGATGAAAAACAATAGATCACAGAAATGCAAGGAGTCTCAAGATGTTATGTTCAAACTTTTGACAAAACAATTTTACAGATTATAAAACTGAGGGCTAGGTTGTGTGACTTACCTATAGTTTACACTAGTAATTAGTATAAGTGAGGACTAGAAGTCAGACAAGTCTGCCTCCTACTGCCATTTCTGTTCCACTTTAACAGATAGCCCCGCAATCCAGGGTGTTAAAAAAAACCACAGATATACAGAAGCGAAACCAAACAAAAAGCTCTATTATTTCTTTGCCTTTTGCTTTGTGATCTCTCATATACATCAAAATAACATCCAGAGGGAATTCAAATTAGACATTATATTCATATATGTATTTTACTTTGCAATTCCAATGTCATTCTACAAGACTTTGGACAGTTGTACAAACCATCACATCCACACCCATTATTAAAATATTCTAAAAAGTAGAACATGTTCTGGATTTGGAAGCAGGCAGACCTGGTTCACATCCCATCTCTGACACAATATGTGAGGATGAGCAAATCACTTAACCTCTCTCGAAACCTCAGTTTCATATAAAATACGAAAAATAACACCTGTACTATCTAACTCATAAGGTTGTTTTAAAGCTCAAATGAGATAATATATGCAAAACACATTACAAACTTTGAAATGTTATTACTGGTGTTATTGTTCTTGTTATTTAAAAAAATACCCTTTTACTAAAATTTCCATATTAGAGATAACAAACAATGTCAGAGAGACAACAGATCATATCCAGGGAAGCAAACGTGGCTACTAATATTTCATAGTGCTGGCTCCACAATGCCCAGAGAGCAGGTGATTACTCCTTCCTTAAACATTTATCTTAAATGAAAAACATATTCTCCAGTCAGTTATGTCAAAACAGAGATGTTATTGCATATGTAATAAAAACAAAAACTAAGCTAGCAGATGGTAGACAAAAAAGTTCTTTCCTGTGAACTTCAAGAAGGTGATTCATGAGTAGCTGACAGTAGTTAGAATGACTGAAGAAAGGAATGTGTTTTGCATTGTTAATAGGCCTCTTTTCTTGAGGGGGAAACAGAAGGAAAAAGCTAAAGTAATTGTTATTCAAATATCAAAAGAAGCAGACAAAGACAATTGTAGCTGTGTATTATCTTCTATGGACTGCTCCCCTAAATTTTACTGATAGATTCTGTAACTCAAGAGAAAAACTGCTACGTTGGGTTCTATGTACCGGTGTAGCTACTTCTAACTCTATAGTTCATGAGCCTGAAAGAGGAAGACCTTCAGAGTCTGTGGCCAAAACAGAAATGATTGTTATTTACAATCATTCTGAGCCAATCAGAGCCCAAAACAAGGATCAAGTAGCACTTGGCTTGGGCCAGTCATTAGCCAATCAATGAGAGCCAGAGGAATTTGGAGTTAAAGTTGGTCTTTAAGAGAAAAAAGAGGGAAGACAAGTTAAGGTGATTAAAACTTGACATTCCCTTTGGTCAATGCACCCATAGGTAAGGTCTGTGATGCTCTAAGTGGACAGAAGGAAGGAAAAAAAGAAAGAAAGAAAGAAAGAAAGAAAGAAAGAAAGAAAGAAAGAAAGAAAGAAAGAAAGAAAGAAAGAAAGAAAGAAAGAAAGAAAGAAAGAAAGAAAGAGAAAGAAAGAAAGAAAGAAAGAAAGAAAGAAAGAAAGAAAGAAAGAAAGAAAGAAAGAAAGAAAGAAAGAAAGAAAGAAAGAAAGAAAGAAAGAAAGAAAGAAAGAAAGAAAGAAAAAGAAAGAAAGAAAGAAAGAGAGAAAGGAAGGAAGGAAGGAAGGAAGGAAGGAAGGAAGAGACACAGAGAGACAGAGAAAGAAACAGAAAAAGAGAGAGAGACAGGAAGAGGGAGAGACAGAAAGAGAGAGAGAGAGAGAGAGAGAGAGAGAGAGAGAGAGAGAGAGAGAGAGAGAAAGGGGATGGAGGGAAGGTAGGAGGGAGGAAAGGAGGAAGGAAGGAAAGAAGGAAGGAAGGAAGGAAGGAAGGAAGGAAGGAAGGAAGGAAGGAAGGAAGGAAGGAAGGAAGGAAGGAAGGAAGAAAAGCTGTGTTGCCCAACTGGCCAGTTCTAGTTTGGTCCTCAGTGGGTAGCTCCTTTTCTGCTTAGAGAGGTTGCTGTATGTCCTTGTTCTCGAAGAAGACCACTACAGGAAGGTAATGCCATGACATGCAAGTGAGTTGGATTTAAGTGAGGAGGGCTGTGCAAAGTCACAGCCTCACTTTCCTCTGAAGCCATCTTTGTCTAGTGATCAGATATAGATCAGGGCAACTGGAGGTGGCCCAGGATGCTGTGGGGATCTTGACCTTTTCAAGGTAAGTTCCTTGACCAGTCTCAGTTAGACTGAGGCAAAGCCTATACAGTGATTAAGGCTTAGTAAGAAATGAAGCAAAAAACGATCCCTTTAAAAAAAAAACAACACCTGGGAGGGCATCACTTTCCTAAAGTCATCCTCTTCAAGAAAGAACAAACCACAGTAGAAGCAGCAAAAAATTAATGAGCCTCCAAAGGTGTACTTCCTATTAACAGTCCAACTAGTAGCTGCATTTAACTTATAGGAAGGTGATTTACTAAGATGGCATAGAGGGGGAAAAGTCATAATTTTCCCTATAAAACTAGGGTGTATATATACTCCCCTAAAAATATACACAGCATTCATAAGAACATTAGGCTTAAGGATCTTTCATTCCTAGAGAATGAAATGGTCTCATAAAGTGTGAAGACTTCATTATTATCCTATTAGCTTGAGAAAATTCAGGGAAATATTTTTTCCCCTTCCTTATTCCACCCTTCCCTTTTCTTCTCCCTTCTCTTCCCTACTCTTCTCCTTCTCCTTCCCCTTCCCTTCTCTTCTCTTTCTTCCCTACAGAACCCAGCTTGTAACAGAAGGAAACTGTAATCTATTGTAAGGGTTAGGACAAGCAATCACAAAAACTCACAGCATTATTATGGATTTAGAGTTACACATTTTCTAGAGTTACCAAGTATTAGAATTATAAGACCTGATAGAGATAATTTATATAGAGAAAAAAACTGAGACTATGACATAAAAATTGCATAAATCTGTATTTGAAGAGCTAATACTTCTACTTTACAGATGCAAAATCCTGCTGCTGTTTATACTCCTTTTCTCACCTTATCAGATACGTTTAGTAGTATTAGTGGAAATCATTGAATAAAGTTGATAAAAGAATCAAGAAGAGGAATATAAGGTCTTTATTAGACCATAATAAGATACAATAATTAAGTTTGACTCCATGGCTAAAAATCAATTACTAGCTAATGTCCACAACAATGAAAATAGCTCCAGATGTAATACTTTCTATATTATGTATACTTCCTTTCAATTTTAAAGTACTTTTACATTCACATTATTATTTTGAATGCTAACAAAATTCATATTAAGTAGGTAAGGCAGATATCATAATCCCCATTTTGGAAAGGAAGAAGTAAAGTCCATAGGAGATAAAGCAGCTAGTCTGTGAGCATCCAGGTAGCATGTGACTATATATTGCCCATGTTCTTTGACTCTTAGTCTAGTGTTCTAAGCATTGTATGTTTAGAGCCAAAAGGAAATTCTAACATCAACTTCATCCAAGCCCTTCATTGTGCAAAGTAGAAATTTCAGGCCTAGAGACATTAAAGTCTGCTAAAAGTCACAGAGATTTGCATTAAAGGTAGGACTGGAACCTAATTCCTTTGGCTTCAGTCATTTCTCATTGTTAATAACTGTTTGTTTTCATTAGGCACTTTATGGATTATGTTCATTTACACTCTTATTTCTGAGCCTGGTTATTTAACTAGGAAGTCATGGCTTGACTAAGAGCCTAAAACGAAAGTTAATTTCCCTTCACAGATAGGTTTGGAGTCAGGAACATCTAGAATCAAATCCCTGCCTCTGGTACTTATTGGCCATTTGACCAGAGGAAAGTCATTTAATCAATCTAAACCTCAGTTCCTTATATTTAAAATTCAGAGGCTGGACCAGATGATCTGTAATATAACTTCTAGCTCTATGTTATATATTATGATCCTCTGAACTTATATATAAATTTTATAACATTTACATCTTCTATTAGGAAGTCAGGTTCTTCAAATATTTTTAGATCATCCAGAACTCAACTGCATGTAGTCAGGTCATGAACAAACATTGATAATAAATGTGCATGTTTCCCAAAGCAATATATATGTGTGTGTATATATATGTATATATATATATATATATATATATACATATATATACACACACATATATATACATACACACACATATATATGTGTATATATATATATATATACATACACACATATATATGTGTATATATATACATGTATATATATATGTATGCATATACATATCTATTTTTGTTTGGTTTTGCTTTTCCTCAGTAGATTTTTTTTTTTGCTATAGGAGTTTATCCTAACAGAAACGATATTACATTGTCAAATTCTGTCCTGGAAATGGTATCAGAATGAAGTATTTCAGACAGCTAACTGGGTTTTATAAAAACAGAGGACTAACTATTAAGTTTAAGTTACATCTGCTGCTTTCGCGACTCCTCTGGGCTGGAATGCAGGCCATAGAAACCTTCAGTGCACCTTGTCCCATTTTTATACATTCATGCCACTTAATCTGTAATACGGCCTGTATCACTTCAAGAAAAGCAGGGATGTACCTATTCACTCAGGCTTCCTACTCATAATAGATTTAGAATTTTAGCCTCTCCTCACTGCTTGTCTTTTCTTTTTCTTTTTTTTTAACATCAACTGCACTTTTTTTTAGTGCCTTTTGAAGTACAGAAAGTACAGTGTGCTCCTCTAGGTAAAGAGGCATCAGATGGGAATAGTTTTCTAAATGAAATCAGATATACTGCTGCCTACCTAACACATAGGCAGTCTGGAAGAGACTTTGGATATAAAGCCCAACCCAGATATGTTACAAAGAAAAAACTCAGGCCTAGAAACATTGAGATGAGTTCAAGGTCACACAGTGCTGGTGGTATAACCATATCCGAGCCTTCAGTCTATTAACTGCTTGTTGGTATTTTTGTTTCTCTTTCATTTTAAACTGAATAAGGAAGAAGTCCAGATCAGTAAGCAAATACAACTATTTATCATCAAGCCTCCTAGGGAATGTTTCACATCTATCAGCATATATATATATGTAGTGTAAGCTCACAAAGCAAATATACTGTAAATCCTTTTCATTATTTCCAGTTCTATCTTTCCCAGTGGTATGTTGAAAATATTAATGAGTTTACAGATGATCCCTGGGTTTAAGGGTTTTTTTTTTAATGGAGTAAACCATAAATGTCAGGGTGCTGGACATTATAACAGCAACACTCAACAATCCTAAGGATAAAATAACTTTTTCTTTAAAAAAAGACTGTTTGCTCTTAAGCACACTTTTAAATTAATTCAGACATTGTACTCTGTTACAATGATTGAACTGGTATTGTCTTACTAGAGTATTGATGTTGAACAGAGAACATTTTTTTTTTTATTAGGTGGACTCAAATAATTAAAGGCTTTGTGATTTCTTCGGGCTAGGAATTCCCAATATGGAAACCCTCTCCACCAAAACAGATCATCATCCATCTATGACCTACAAGTTAGGTCTTAGAGATACATTTGAGACACAGAGCATCACACAACTTGTAAATGTCAAAGATGGAATGAGAGTCCAGGTCTTTCTAAATCCAAGTCCCACACTTTAACTACTATATCATAGTGCCTCTCATCTGTTGAACTAAATGGGTCTTAAAATAGTTTACATAAGAATCTGTGAAGCACATAATAGTCATGGAAGTGGAGAGATCACTGAACTAGTCTCTGCTCTGCCATATGTCAATGATGTGACCTTGATGAAAATACTTCCTTTTCTGAGTTGAGTTATTCATTAAAAAAAACAGAGGCTAGGACTAGGTCATACCTAAGTTTCCGCCCAGCTCTAATGTACTCTGATTCTGAGTTTATGTTACAAGTAAAACAAGGTTATTAATGGACAAGGTATTTGAATTCATACAAAAATTTGCCTGGTCCTTTGAAGTACTCTTGAATTCTATCCCTTGCTATGCTGTGTCACGAAACATTATATCTATAATATTATAACAAAGAAGGGTAGTTGAACAAAACTACCTATTAAGGGAAAGAGAAACTTTAAGCTATCAGGTTATTTCTTAAAATGCATATTGATTCTAGGGAATGATTTTTAGCTAGTTTGTTTTTGAGGGAATTCAAAGCTGGTTGTCCTGAATCATCTTCAAATTGTGTTACATCAAGATCCTCCTGAGAAATAAATCTTCAGCATCTCAAAATAGCTCTCTCTTTGTGCGTTCTGTACTTCAAAGTTTGGATGAGATTCAAAGCTCAGTGGCCAAAACTGTGGTTATAAAAGGAAGAGTCCTCTTCCAGAGTTTGTGTGCCATTAGCTTAACTCTTTAAGTAAAGAAAAATGGTATGCTCCAAAAGACACTTGCTAGTCAGCAAAGGAAGATCCTAAAACTCTTATGTGCTCATGAAATGGAGTCACTTGATTCTATAAATTGGGCTCATTTTTGGTTGGTTTTTTTTTTTTTTGGTTTTTTGGAATGTTTCCTTATATTTCTCTTAACTGACCGGACTGCAAAAGGATGCTTTGGTCATTGATCTACTGCTAACACTCCCACCATCATCTGTGTTCTCTGCTCCCATATCAGCCTAACAATTCATATTTTATGGGGCTTTGAAGTTTTCAAAAATCCTTTCCTCAAGGAAAGGTGAGCCATGTAGCTCAAAGATTGCTACTGCCATTTTGTAGTTGAGAGAAAATCGGTTCACAGACAGGAAATGACTTTCCAATGGTCACATAGCTAGTGAGTGCAGGAGTTGGTATTAGAAGCCAGGACAGCTAGGTGGAGCAGTGGACAGAGTGCTAGGCACCGAGTTAGGAAGACTTATCATCCTGAGTTCAAACCTGACTTTGAACACTTATTAGCTGTGTGACCCCGGGCAAACCACTTAACTCTGTTTGCCTCAGTTTCCTCATCCATAAAATATGCTGGAAAAGGAAATGGTAAAACACTTCAGTACCTCTGCCAAGAAAACATCAGATGGGGTCATGAAGAATTGGACACAACTGAAATGACCGAACAAAAACGTTAATAGCCAGGGTTTCCAACTCAAAGCCCAGCATTTTCCCCACTGGGCTAGGATTACTTACTTCAACACAGAAGAAAAGTCAGGTAGTAATAGCAGGTGTAGGATATGCCACTAGCAAATGTGAGTTGCTCCTTTTCTAGATGGTATTGTCAGGAGGCAGCCAAGCTATTGAAGTACCATCTGTGGCAAAGGCGCTGAGCTACCTCCTGCAGTTGCTGCTGGACTCTATTCCCTGACCCACTGTGAACAATCAAAGAATATCTACCTATAGGGGGAAAATCTATCTCTTGGTCTCTTTGTATGTCAACTGAGCTTTCTTTGAGATGTATGGGCTGGAAAGTCTCCATGGGAGATCTTTAAAAATACAAGGTAATCAGGTAGTCTGATTTAGGCTTAGAGATGCAAAAGGGGCAGGTAGATAAATTAGAGACTCTCCTGGAATCTTTTCTAGATCAATGAACCTATGGACTTACACTGTAGCTAAGGGCAAAGCTAGATAAGTCCTACTTCAATCTTATACGGACACAATTATGTGGCTCTTTCAGGGATACATGCTAGCAGTTGCTATTATTAACAAGCACTACCTGGTTTCCTCTTACCCCAGAGCACCGCTATTAGCCTGTGTTTGGTAATCTCTATGTTTATACTAAAAGGTCAAGAACATTTTCTAGAGCACTTTAAGATCTGAAAAGCACTTTACTTACACTATCCTATCTGAACCTCAGGGAACTATGAGGTAATATACTCTAGGTATTATCATTCCATTTTACACAGGAGGAACCGAAGCCCAGGGTAACACAGTTACTAAAAATCAGAGGCAGGATTTAAATTCAGGTCTTCTCAACTTCAAATCTAGCTTTCTATAGCCATGTCACTTCATATTTCTGTAGAATCAAATCATTATTACTCCACAGTATCTGGCATATGGAACTATATAAACACATTCTCTTCCCTTCTCAACAGAAAAAAAACAACTGGCTTTCTATAATACTGAGTTTGAAAAAGTTCATTTAAACTAAAGTATGTATTTTGCGCTTATCTGGGAAGATTGACTGGCTTCCAAAGGAAGCAAAATATGTATGCTCCATAAAAGGAAATATTTGTTCTGGTGCTGGGTCATTTAGTCTGAAGATACACATAACTAATTATCACTTTAACATTGCTTTCCTAGATCCTGACTTAATGAAAAATAATCATCAAGGCAACAACGCCAAAGGCAACTTTTCTCTATAGAATACAGTAGTTCAAAGTTTTCAAATGCTTGATGTGTATAAGTACTATTGCATTTTTTCAAAAACTCCTTTCAAGATAGTTGATGGAAGAGAGTTATTAGTAGTACAAAGATGGTAGGGGCAGATTTAAGGGAGCAAGTATGACTTTTGCAGTAATGTGTCTCTGAGGAACACCAAATCTTGGATGTTCAACAGTGCCCATGTCTTCCAAAAGTCTAAACGGAACTCTCCACCTTTGGAGCAAAACTAATCTTGGTCCACTTCCTGCTTCCCCTGTTTCAGTCAGTCAACAAGCATTTATTAAGCACTTACTATGTGCCAGGCATTGTGCTCTCTTAGAATGCAACTAGGAATTATGTTTGGGAACACTTTTCCACTGCCCTCCACCAAAGGTTCTGAGCCTGTAATGTCTATGCAATGGTAAGCAAACAGAACCCTTAGAAGAGACTACATCAAAAACAATTACACAGTAGATACAGCATGGAACTTAGAGTATGGAAGACTAGATTTGAATGTTGCCCCAAGAACCTATTAATTGTGTTACCATGAACAAGTGACTCAGTTTTCTTATTTGAAAAGATAGGGATAGGGATTGGATTTATAATATCATTGGCATTAATTTCCTCATTCCTAGGTGAGGAAACTTCCTCTAACAAAGCAGATCTGAAACAGAAACTGTAGTCTTATAAGAGTAGATCTCAAACTTTTTCAGTCTTAGGCCCTTTTTAATTCTCTTAAAATTTTTGAAGATCTCCCCTTCCCCCACCCCAAAGAGCTTTTGACATTTGCCATGATGGAAATGAAAATGTTTTGTATTGTTATAAAAATGGTGTTAACTTCATGAATCCCGAGGAATAGTCAGGGGACCCACAAGCATCCCTAGACCACACTTAGAGAGTTGCCTAAAGCACTGAGAAATTATGTGAACTGCCCAGGGTGACATAGTTCATATGGATCGAATGTAGACTTTGAATCCAGTTCTTACTGATTTCAATATCCAGCTTCTATTCACTCTAAAGTGAGGACCAAATAAGATAAAGTATGTAAAGTACTTCACCAATCTTAAAATGCTATATGTTGGCTATTATTATTAATAATAACAAAGTAGTGCTCTAAATAAGATTTGGAAATGGTCTTTGAAAAAGAAACAAAGTAATGACCTTGGAAACATGGTATTTCATCACACCTGTGAGACTGAAATTCTCTCTAAACTTTCATTAGGATTTATTTTGCACCATTAAGCAAATATATACAAATTACAAAAACTGCAATGTCCTTCAGAAAGAGCATTTAAGGTTTGTTACCTAACTTAGTATTTCAATATCATCCAAACTGATGCTTGGAAAATAGTATTTAATGGATCTTTTGAAATTCCCTCAATGGTCCTGAGTAAATACGAGTTCTACAGATACATTTGGCCATCTCTCTGCGCTATCTGTGAAGCATCACTTGACAATTAGGACTCTTTAATTCTGACTTAAACTAGATTTCATTTCATTATGCCTTCTTTTTTCACTTTATAATGCTCATGCCTTGCTCTCAGTAACATAGTATAGTGTTGGCAGCAAAAATAATCTTTTTCTAAATTCCTTGGCATTTTGGTATAAATGAAAAGAATGTTTTCTTGCATCTGTACTTTCTTTGGTGCCTTTTCGCTTCATTCACCTTAAATTTGGCATTAAGAATTCTCTCATCAATCATGTGTGATAATCTATAGAAAGCAGCCAATGCTTCCTTCCTTTCATCCTATGCCCTCTTATTATTAACAGCCCGGGCATGGCAATCTCCCAAAGATAACTCAAAATGCCAAAAAGGAAAACGAGGCTCAATATCCAATGTGTATCCACTAGCATATGTGATATGTTCCAAGGTCTAAAGGCCACTATCAAAGACAGTCTTCAGACCCTAGATGAAATAAAACAGTGTGGGAAAGCATACCTTTGTTTCGAGCTATCCAGTTTTATATTTTCTTCTCCTTTAAAATCTACCCTTGTTGGAACCCATCCAAAAATGCTACCAGTTTCCTATGATCTGGGATAATTCACCTCACTTCTCTTCTGCAAAATGAAAGCAATGAACTAAATGATCTCTAAAGTTCCTTCCAACTCTAGGCCCCCTAAGTATTTGAAAGATACCATATTAGAGTTTATGTTTTCAGAAAAACATGTTCCAACATCAAAAGCTTCCTTATTTCTCTCCACTGTTTCCAAGGCCCCTCCACAAAAATCAGTAAAATATTTGAGAATGCTCAAACTATTGATCCCACTCTTGGTGCTCTTAATAGCTTGTCAGCTCTTAACAACCATAGAGAAAAACAAGCAATAATTTTCCTTTATTGCTTTAAGGTGACAATTTGAGTCCTCTCTTTTCACTTAACAGATAAATGAAACAGAAGCATAGATAGATCAAGTGATTTCCTGGCTTCTGTCTGCTGATTATTTTCTATTTGTCTTGCATATAGTTTATTTGTACATGGTTGTTTATATTTTGTCTTATTGTACTGTCTTTTTTTCATATGCCCAGCTCTTTGCACAGATTCTGACACGTGATAGGCCCTTAACAAATATTTATTGACTAAGTGACTAAAATCTTTAAAAAAAAGTATGTTAAATATGGAACATGGAACTATAAGGATTACTTTGCCTTTTGGTCACCCCATAGTTCTTTATAGTCTGTAATGAAGAAGATGAATTTCATAGTCTAAAAGATAAACACAATTGCCCAAAGTAGCATTGCAGATAATACAGGAAATTCAAGAATCATGCAATATATCTTAGATCTTTTTTTCTCTGTGTTTTCTCTGTGTTTCCAAGTCTCACAGTTCTGAGGTTGTATTTTGTTCTGATCCACACCTGGGATTTCTTTGAAAGGAGACATTTTCTACTCATGTAGATGAGCAACTGTTATGTGTTTTTGAGTTTTAGAACTGAATAAGAAATGAGATGTTAAAGGATCTGCCAGTATGGCCAAAGACTGAACTTTATCGCAAGTCCTCCAGATCTGAGGACAGATCTCTTTAGTACATCAATTTACCTTCCTATGAATTTTTGGAAGGAATAAATGTTATCATAAGACAGAAATGCCCCCTAACGAACTGACACTTATAAAATCATGTTCATCTCAATCATTCCTCCTTTCATTACTGTCCTCTCTCACCATGTCTGTTGATCTTTCTCTTCTAAATAGAGTATATGTGCATATTAAAGTATTAAGAAAGGTCCTTAGAAAAACTGATAAAGTACTCTTGTATTTTTGCAATAATTACAAGGTTTATGATGCTCTACAAAACAAAAAATGTTAATTAATGATGTTATTATCATATCATTTTATTAGAAAAAATTACATCTGACTTTCCTCCTCATCAATACTTGATTCATCCTTTGCTCCTTCCAAAAATTCATATATTTAGTTAAACATAGGATAATATAAACTTATTTTATACACTTTCATTTTATTTTGTGAAAAATCCTCAACCAAACTTATAAAATCTATTTTTACAATTTACTATAAAATGTTCTAAATACATTCACTTTAACTGTACTGTGTTCCAGTACCAAATAGCCTGAATAATAGAGATAACAAACTTTAATGTGACTTTTAAAAATTCTGACAAGTGAGATAAACACAAGCTATTGATGTAGGGTTTTTCTTTTTTATCTTTAAACTAATGCAAATTATTAACTTGGGTATTTTATCATTTATAAAAAGTATATTGAACTCTTCATTCTAGTCTATCATCTCTAGGAATAACTGATAATGCATATATTTCTATCCTTGCAGGTAGGGAGTGAAATGCACTGGAACCACGTTGAGCAAACTATCAAACTATAGGATATATACTCTCTTTATTGAAAGTGGAATCAGGGTTCTCCATAGTTAAAAACAAGAAGAATTAACTATTCAAGGAAGACCATTATTTAGCAATTCCCATTTCCAGTTTTGTTGCATGCCAAGTGTATTGTTAATGTATTTATTTTTTTGCTTAATTTGAAGACCTTTCTTCTCTGTTAACAGGCTTATGTGACCTGCTTAAGTCACATGGAAGCTTAAGGCACATGTGGTGGGAGGAGCTTGCTGAATGGGTGGAACAAGAAGGAGTGGAGCAGAAAGGGTAGAACAGGAAAGGGTGGAGCAGGAATGGATGGAACAGGAAGGGGTGGAGCAGAAAGAGTAGAACAGGAAGAGGTGCAGCTGGCGCATAGCTGAGAGGAAGTTGGTCAGACTAGTCAGAACTGAGAAGGACAGAGAAAACAGGCAGCAACTAGCAGGGGAGAGGGAAGGGCATTTTGCTTAGGGGAGTCTGTTTGTGGGAAGGCCTGCATTGTTACTGTGTATAGATTTCTTTGTTGCTATAGTGGATTTGGTTTTCTGGTGTTGGGATTCAGCTTTCTGGTGTTTGAATAAATGTTTTCGTACTGTCTTCCATGAAGAGAGTCTGTTATATTTTGCGATTAAGAACTGTGATGGCCTAGCCTCCTTAGGAGCTATGAATATCTCATTGGTGCTATACCAAAAAATCTCTAATTATTTTAAGAGATATAATGAAATTTCCTATACCTACCACCAAAGCAAGCAACTTTTATTTTGCTTAAATCTTTCTTTTTCTTTTTACTTTAATTGAAAAGAAATAGATGTGGGCCAGCCAGAAAACAGAGGATATGTGAACAAAATCCAAGAAACCAAAAGCTTGTGAAGACCTGACTAACAAAGAGAATGAAAATTATAATCTTACTGATGATAAAATTTGATTGGAAGGAAAACAACAAAAAAAGATGGGCATCACTATATACTATAACCATTCCAAATAGCATAAACATTCAAGTAACCTAAGACTTAAAATTTGATCTTTTGAAGTCCTTGTGGCAAAAGCATTTATAAATGGTTTTTGTGGATTAAAGAAAGAATTTGCCTTTTAGAATGTAGACTTAATTAGGTTTTCAGTCACAGATCTTTAAGTAAAATGCAATTTTTCATTTTTTAGTTTAGTTTGCAATAGCCTTTTTACACGTTTTATAATTCCAAAATGCTAACTGGACTATTTTTCCTTCTTCCAATCCTTAACACTTTCATCTTATTATTGACTTGATTATCCTTTCAATTTTCTTTGCAAGTATTAAGAGTCTAAAAGAGACTTGACAATTTTAGAGTGCTTTGTACATGGACACATGCAAGCACGTGTCTGTATATGAAGTCTATCCTGAGATCTAGAGTAGTTACGATAAATTTTTACATTTGTATTTTAAAAGAATGATCTAAATTAAGAGAATATTTTTAAAAAGCAAAGTGGAATGACTTTAGAAGAATCTATATTTGCTTCCATGAGTAATAAAAAACCTGAATCTAAATATGATACAATAATATGTATACATATATGTAATTTATAATATTATTCGATGAAAAAATATTTCCCTTAGATTTTAGATCTCCCAATATGTTATCATTGTGCCATAAACATATTTCCTTTATCAGAATATAAAACAGTAAACCCTCCCTCTCCTTTTCTTTTTTAACAACGAATCTTGATAGGCTATGGATTCAACTATTCTAGTAAAAAATGGAGAAATGATCAAAAGAAAGTAGAATATTAAAAATTATAGCATTTTCATATTATTTTTAAAATGACCCTTTGGTTCTTTTTAAAATATAACACATGTATATATATTATGTAGCATTATATATACATATACATATGGACATATAAATGCATACAATGATTGCATTGGAAATACCAAAAATTATCTGGGAAAATATCTCCCAAATAAGAAAGATCAGATAAGACTTGTCTTAGGAAATCTTTAATTCTATTTGGAAGAATGTCAGATTTTCCCCATTTCCCATTTCCCAAAGGAACACATACATGTATTTATAGACACTTTGTCATCAGTAATGCAGTTTACATCAGAAAAAAAGAACACATATCCTGGCATTGTCCATGGTGCTAGAATTGTAGTTGCGTGTAAACTACTGCAGACACTTCATAAGATTAGAGATTTTGATGTAGACATAGGGGTGGGGAACTTTACGGGTGATTGAGTCCAAACTCCTCATTGTAAAGATGAGGAAATAAGGACCAGAGAAGTTAAATGACCTTCCTTAAGTCATACAGATGGTAAACAATAGAGATGGAATTTGAAATCAGGTCCTTCTGTAATAGCATATCTAACTTCCTTTTCACTATACTTCCCCCTTCCCATACCATCAACACACACACACACACACACACACACACACACACACACACACACACACACACTTTCAAACTAGATTTATTCCGAAGTTCTTTTCTCATTCAGAAATTTCGGGAACTCATACTATATTTGCTTAAGTAGAACAGCATAGTTAAGTGGGAGAGGTGTAAAGAAAGAAGCAATGGACTGGGAGTTAGGAAAATCTGAATTCTCTCAGGTAAATTACTAATTGAATAGGTAAATCTTATAACTTAGGAAATCTTCAAGCCCTTTTAGACTATGATCACCTGATCATTCACTACAAAATATATAGTTATATATTATATTCCATTTAGTATTTGATAAAATTGTATCTTTTCCTCATTTTTTTCATGTAGAATAAGCTTCCCCCCAGATGGCTTATAAGATCCTCCAATTCTAAGACCATACTCTGTATCCTTACACACCTCTTCTACTCCCAATAGGGTAGAACATTGTTAGACATATAGTAGACATCTATAAATATCTGCAATCAAAGAATTTTAGAGATGGAAAGATTTTGTAATTATATCTTTATTTTGAAGATAAACGAAGGTCACAGAGTCTGATAATAGCTCTGTGGGTGATAAGGCCTAAAGAGGTAACTTACACATAATTTTGTCATTGCTGTTCAGTCATTTTCAATCATTTCCAATTCTTTATGACCCCATTTGGAAGTTTCTTGGCAAAGACACTGGAGTGATTTGCCATTTCCTCCTCTAACTCATTTTATAGATGAAGAAACTGAGGTAAACAGGGTTAATTGACTTGCCTGGCATCACACAGCTAGTAAGTGCCTGAGGCTGACCTCAAGGAATGATTCTTCCTGACTCCAAGCCCAGTATTGTGCCATCTAGCTGCCCTTATTCATGATTATATAACCAATAAGTGATAGAATCTGGAAAACAACCCAATAAGAACAACCCAGGGTTCCTGACTTCTAGTCTTTATTTGTCTCCTTTAAACCAGTCTATCAACTTGTAAGTCTTTCTTCACCAGGGAAGTCATGGTTCAATCAATCACCATAAGTTTTATCTTGGAAAAATATTTTTTGTGCTGAAGAAAACATCAGAAAACTTGGGCTAGAAACCCAGCCCTGTTATTTACAACTTGAGTGACATTAGTTGTCACGTAGCTTCCCTGAACTCAGTTTCCTTGCATGTAAAATGAAACCAGATGACTTCTTATTATGTCTAGTTCAAAACCTATGAAAATATCATCTACTCTCAAAACTATATTGCCTCTTGATAGTCTCTGAAATGATGAGAGGCAGATTTCCTCTGGTTTTTTAACTGAAGAGATAAACTCACTTGGCACAAAAATCTATTGAATCTATGAATTTTTCCAGCATAACACAATTAGCATTTGAGGTGACTTTTCATCCCCTTTTCTTCATGTAGTAACTAATGATATCCTAAATAGTAATCTAAATAATTAAGAACAGTAAAAATTCATTACAAAGCACCCTGTTATAATAGTGTTAATTCTACTGCAAGCCAAACCATTTCTTTTGCATACTTGCT
This sequence comes from Bettongia penicillata ogilbyi, assembly GCA_023548195.1. NCBI lineage: Eukaryota > Metazoa > Chordata > Mammalia > Diprotodontia > Potoroidae > Bettongia > Bettongia penicillata. Next base: position 911,569 of record JAJHZJ010000135.1, on the reverse strand, counting down.
GATTTTCAGTAATTTTCTTTCCCTATAACAAAGCAAGCCAACAAAGTGATTGTTATCCTTGCCCCTGACATGAGTGTAAGATTGGAGCTTTACCATATTATAAAAGAAAGACATAAAAGTCTTTATTCTATTGGTGAATAATGGGGAATTAAATTTGTCAGAACAACTCAATTTCTTCAAAGCTGCTCTTTCTTTCCAAGAGGTATTGTGGTTCATTCTTAAATTAGCAGTATTTAATACCATTACAAAAAGCTATGTGAGGAAATGAGGCAACACAATGTAAATTGAGTCCTGGGCTTCCCTTAATCCATTTACCATGAGTCAGTATGAAAGCAACTTATGTAGAATAAGGCATGACTAATGTCTGATGAAGATACTTTCACAGTCAGTATAGAAAGTTGTAGTAATAATAACTCATTTACATACGATTTTGATGTATGCAAAGCATTTTCCTCATAACAGCCCAATGAGTCAAGTATTGCCCCATTTTATAGATAAGGAATCTAAGGTTCAGAGAGATTGAATGGTTTGCCCATGAACACACAGCTTACACAGTGTCAAAGGCAATATCTGAACATCTATCTCCTGGCTACAGGTTTAACTCTTTACACTTTACATTTTTTACACCCTTTTGGATAACATGAGCCAATGCTCAAGAAATACTCTTGTTGCTATTTTTATAGCTGCATGATGTCAAGGGATAATAATGATGAACGTATGCTGATTTAAAAAAAATCATTGTGACTGTACTATGAGAAGATTTCAATGTTTTCTGTTGGATTTAAAAATTAAACATATATATATACAAACACAATACACACACAAAATCAAACACAGGATAAAACGACATCTTTACTGTCCTAGCAATATCCAGGTAATAGTCACACAATCACTGCGATTTTCAAATAATATGAATTTATTTTTAAATTGAGCTTACCCTTTGACTGATTGGTTGTTTGAATCATTCATTTATGCAAACATTTATTACACATCTGCTCCAAACCAAGCATAATGATAGGCAGTTGGAAAGATGAAACATTTGGATAAAACATGGTACTTGCCTATAAAAAGTTCAGAGTTTAGTAAGGGGATAAGATGAAGGTAAGTACACAACACAGCACCATATAAATGAATTAGAGAATTGTCAAACATATCAAATATATCATTTTCACACGGGGAAAAAGTCTTTCTCAATGAGGAATGTGGTTGATTAAGGGAAGGATTACTGACCCTGGTGGTCTCTGAATTGGGTTTTAACATGTGATTAGGAATTCAGAAGTAAAACGGAGGAAGTACAGGACATTTCAGTTGTCTATTATTTGTTTAAGATGAAATAAACTCATTTGATTTCTCATCGCAGGAAATGCTTGTAACAAGGCACAGATTCAGGAAAGCACAATGGTCAAAGGGTTATACACTTTGCCAGAGCATAAAGTAGATTGAAGGCAACAATATACAAAAAAGGCTGGAAAGTTAGGGATAGGCCTCCATAATTCAAAACTATGTTGTCTTGAAAAAGCCTAATATCCCAGAGTATTTTTTAAGATTTGACTGGCACTGAACTTGGAATACATAAGGTATGTTGCCTCCAACCCTCAAGAGATGCTGAAGAGTAGGCCATAGAAATGCTAGCCAGAAAGAAAGAAATTATGTGTGACTTGACTAGAATAGAAGAACTGTGGGGGAAAGAGTAACAGTACACAGGTCTTCTGAGCATGTTTGAGAGTGACAGGCATGGAGTTTGCTTCCTCTCTCTTCCTAAGAGGCAAAGCAGCAACAGATTTCTGCTCTCCCCTTCAACTCTTCTCTGACATCTGAGTTAAAGAATAATTATCAATAGATAACGCAACCTCTTCTCAGCAGAAAATTTTTTGTATTTGTGTCATTAGAAGTGAAGAACTATCCTCTAAACTCACAGAATGCTAAATTCAATTTTCCTGTTTTTACTGCTCTAGAAATTTCTTTAAAATTCATATGCTTTTCAGTCATCATTACACAAAAATCTCTCATGAAAAAGTATCTGCTTATCCAATGGAATTCATCCATACAATAGTTTTATTATTTGTCCCCTGATCAAAGATTTTTTGGTAGATAGAAATGGGATACAATTATATCTTAAAATCTCTTCCTATGGCAATGACCTTAACAGATGAAATAATCGAGTTGAGATGTCCTATAGGCATTTGGAGAAGTGTCAGGAAATTTGAAGAGATAATAGGATTAGATTTGTGAATTGATCGACATTTAAAGAAGTAATCCCAAATTCCTAGAGATAAAGACATTATGTAACTCACAGTGTACATATAGAACTAATGATGAATTGTGATGATAATGGACAAAAGCATTTTAGTTGGATCTATGTACATATATATATATATATATATATATATATATATACATGAATATGTATATTGTGCATGTGGTTAGTTATACAGTACAGGGCAAGGGAATTGAGCTATTGTCTGGTTGGTCTCCCATGCTGCCTCATCAAAGGGAGAGAGAGAGAGAGAGAGAGAGAGAGAGAGAGAGAGAGAGAGAGAGAGAGAGAGAGAGAGAGAGAGAGAGAGAGAGAATGGTTTTACATAGTAGCTGAAGATTTTAGGGTCACTTTTCATTAAGAGATCCAGACAAGGGTCATGAGTGAAAGGGACACAAATGAACCTCCCGAAAAGAAAGCAACTCAAGAATCATTTCTTTAGAGCAGAGAATGAATGTAAACTTATTTATCATTCAAATGGAGACATAAAAATATAATAGAACACTTTGCACATTCAAGAGATGCAATATCATAAAGTTAACAGTAAGGAAAAAGTTCAACCACTGTTCAATTATTTGTATAGGTGCAATGCTCTGGTCAATGATCAATGGTCAATAAGCCCAAACTAATACAACTCAATTCCAAAGTACAATTCATTATAAATTACTTAAATTTAAAGCAGATTCAGTTTCTCTTATCCCCTAGGGAACAGGACTCTACATGAGCTTGTTCCAAAACAGCCAATAATAAAACAGCACTATAATAGTTACTTTTATGTATGTATAACTTTCTAACACTGAAGTCATAATCAGGAAGAAATCTGTCACTATAATTCAGCCTCTCATCATTCTGTTGCTTTTTACTATTTTAAACCATATTTGTTAACATCTCCATTGAAATCAGTTTTTTTTACAATGTTGTACCCTCAAGAATTCTAAAAAAAAAAATAAACCAGTTTTATTCTATGTCAATGATAGTTTGATCTCAGCACATATTGATTATATTTTTTTAACAGGACACACAAACATGTCATCAAATATGGTTGTTTTGGCATCTGCAAAGGCTGCATAATATCTTTCAAGGAGAAATAACATTTCCTCACTTCCTACTCTTCCCTAATCATTCCAAAGCATACTTCCATCATTCTGGCAAAGTTATTTGATGATAAATGGCCAATAATTGCAAATCTGAGGATGAGGCTAAATTGATGGAAAGCACTGCCTGGTACTACGCTCCTTTTTGAAGGCTATTTGCATAAGTAGGAGCGGGGGAGTTATGTGGCTCAGTGTAACAGAGAGTGAGCCTACAGTGAAGGAATTCAAATCTTCCAAGTGCTAAGACATTTACTAGCTATATGACGCTGGACACATCACTTAACCTCTGCCTTATTTTCCTTATCTGTAAAATGAAGATAGTAATAGTATCTACCTCCCTGGGTTGTTGTGAGGACCAAATGAGATAATGATTAAAAAGCACAGTGCCTGCACCATAAGTGGTATATGAATATTAATATTATTAGTTATCCCCCCCCTTCTGTTCCCTGACTTCCCGGCAAGCTCTTTGTAGGTAGGGATGAAGGCATATTTCATCTCTCCAGCTCTTGTACCTACCACAACAACTTGTACATTGGGATAGAATTAGGGATGGTGGTGGGGATAAGAAAAATTATGACTGAATCTGTGTTTCACTGATGCTAAGAATACAAGATGAAACTCCTTGAACCAATGCAAATTGGTATTGTATCTGAATATGTAGTTGTAGAAAGTTTTCTAAAGCACTAGGAAGTTAATTCATTTGTCCAAGGTCACATAGCCAGTATGTGACAGAGACAGGGTTTGAACCTAGGACTTCCGGATGGTTCTCAAGTCACTATAATAATACAACTTCATGACCATTCACATAAAAAGAATTTTGTATATACCAGCTTAAATATATTTATTGTTGATGATGACAGTGATAATGAAAATATTATCATTGCAATGTGTGGGGTTCAAATAATTTCTTCTGCTATTAAATCTGTTATCTTAAAAATGCAGACAAAACTGTATGCATTTTAATCAAATGTATGAGTACAGGTAAACCAAGAATATAATAAAATCTAGATTTCAAAGAGAAATCTGAGTATTTTCTTAAATCACTAAGTCACCTGGTTCCTAGTCAAGTACCTTGTATGAAGTGTATGCTTACATATTTGTTGACTGCTTAAGTAAAGCTTTTAGGATTACGAAGATTATTACCATAATGGAAGAGTCAGCAGGGTGGAAAACTGTGTTTCTCTCATTTTGTAAAAGATAAGACATGACTGGCTCTTTGTTACCAGGCAAGAACTGAACTGACAAAAACATCATAAATCTAGTCTTGCTTTCATCCTTAATCTGTAGTTTCTCCAAAGAAGAAACAAAGTTATTTTAATCGTGGTAGAAATATTATTGAATAAACTTCGTGATGATGATTTTATGTCAAACCTTTCAAAGTTTTAATCAGAACAACACTTGATACGCAATGTGCTAAAGGCATGTGTAGGGAACTTTTTCTCCTTAAAATTTCAAAAATTAAATTAATATCTAAATCATTTTATTCTTAGTAATACAAGTTTAATGTTTAAGAAAGCAGTACCATTTTCCACCCAGAAGACCATTTGCCAAGCAAATTTTTAAATTTGCAAACTGAAAGAGTATTTCACCACATACACATGTACTTGTGAGGAATTAGACTTTGATGATGTGTTTTCTGCTTTGTTTTGCTTTATTGAACAAATTAATTAGCTAAAAAGCTAAGATTTTAATGCTTCAGGTATTTAAAAAATTTCAAACTTGATTTAAGTTCCTCTAAACTCAGATGCTTTCTAATTACTGTGCAAAGGCATTTCTATGTTCTTACTGAGCTCATGTTTGAAGGAAGGCTAGGTGATTTGTATATCCATATCAGTAAAGGCCCTGTCCTCCACGTCGTGTATGAATTGATTCCTTATAATGGCTACAGTAATCAAATTTTGGATCTGGAACTACTTTAGAGATCATCTAAACAAAACCCCTAACTACAGGGAACCATATTAAAATGTAATTGGGAAATGTTCAACAAAATTAATACAAAATATAAATAGATGGTTAATTTGTGGTTTTCCAAATCTATATGTAGCCTCAGAGATCCATTTGTATTTGCATTTCATACCACTTATCTAACCAATCCATTCAGTTTTACCAAAGAGAAAGCTAAGACCAGAGAGATGAAATAACCTGCCCAAGGTCAAACTGGAGACAGTGGAAAACTTAGAACTATAACCAGCTCTCTAGCATTGTTTTTGATAAGTTTTAATAAGACACCAAGGAAATTCAATGAAATCAAAACTCTTTTAGTCTGCTTATATGGCAAAAAAAAAAAAAAATGAGAGAGATAGTTGGAATACTAGCCTTGTATCCTAGAGACTGCGTGTTTGTTTTTAAATAGAAACAATTCTCTGACATGTTGGATGGGTTATCTAGGGGAAATCTATATAAGAATTTGGATCAAAATGTCATAGGAAGTAGGGGAGAGGTCTGAGTCTGTACAATTGAAAAGAGTATTTGTTCTAAAAAAAAAAATATGGTTCCATATAAACATTATCTCACTGAAGCCTTGCCAAAGATAGCTCTATTCTTTCTATCGATTCGTGTAAGACATCATATTGAGTAGAAGGCATTCTACTCAATGAAGTAATAAATAGACCAAAATTAATTTGAAAAGAATTTAAACATGTTGTTTGGCATGAACATATTTAAAGTTTTCATGGTATGTTCCATATATTATTTCATATGATCCTCATAACATTCTGAAAAGGGGACTATATTTTATTATTTTCCTTACTATTAATCCTTCTCATCATTATCATCATGATCATCATTATTTACCATTTTACAGATGAGGAAACTGAGGTTCAAAAAATTAAGCAACTTGCCTATGCTCACATAAACAGATCAATACTAGAGGCAAAATACAAATCTAGTCTTTCCTGAGTTAAGTTCAGTACCTTTTCCATTATACCATGCAATCATTCCAAGGACACTGGGTACATTAATAACAGTTCATGTAGAGGCAACTTGTCATCATGATTAGGAAGTCACCCTCAGAACAAGGAAGACCTGAGCTTGTATCCTTCCTCCTATATGTATGGGTTTTGTGACCCTGGGCAAGTCTTTTAACTTCTCAGAGCTGCTGGCTGGCATTGGTACAGGAAATTTCCTCATCTTTGAGTTCCTTATACTAATGAAGTCTCACATACAATCTTTGTATGTATTTATATGATATTTTAATACTATATTATTTAATATTAATTAATATATTTATGTTTAATTAATTTATATATTTTAATATAATATTTTAAAGTTGACAGGACTCTCCTCCTTCTCTCTCCCTCCATCAAAAAACAACTTCTCAGCTTTCATTTAAGTGTTCTCTCCCAATTAGAATGTAAACTCCTCAAGAGTTTACAAGAGATGTCTTTCTTTTTGCTTCTATATATTCCCTTTATATTCCTGGCACTTAGTTTGGCAAATATAAGCACTTAAATAATTGTTGACTTAACTTGTTGACTTGCCAAAATCCCACAGATAGTAAGGAGGAACAGCTATGATTCAAATAAAGGTTTTCTGATTCCAAATACAATATTCTTTCTCCTACACTTTGCTCTGTCTTTGTCTCTCTTTCTCTCTATTTTGTCTCTCTGTTTGTCTCTGTCTCTCTTTTGTCTCTCTGCCTGTCTCTCTTTTGTCTCTCTGCCTGTCTCTGTCTCTCTCTCCTGTCTGTCTTTCTTTCTTGTCTGTCTGTCTGTCTCTATGTATGTGTCAGGATATTATATATTATCAGGACCTGAAAAAAAGCTAAGACTGCATGTCTATAATGTTTCCATTTAAAAATCCTCACTAACTCACATTAACACCCTTTCTCATATTATGCAAAGCCATAGCTGTGCTTTAATACTTGGAAGTGACTTTAATTTTTCTTAACTCGGTTTCTATCACAAAACAACTCGTTCACTGATGACTGAGATTCCATGACAGGACTGAGGATGAAATGATAGGAAAGTCATTTTTAAAGCTGGACCTTTAACAGTTAATTATCCTATGTGTTTGGGGATATAGTTCCCAAGAATCTTATATATAGGAACTTCAAGCTAAAAAAAATGTACTTTCTATGTAAATGTTTGAAATTTTAAGAAATGAGAAACTATAAATCATTATTTGTTTTAAGTCTATAATTAAAAAACACTTAGTCCTACTACACATATATTCATAGAGAGGAAGCAATAGCTTCACAGAAGATAGAGGTCTAGCTTTGCAGTCAGTAGACCTAGCTTTGAGGTTTGCATATGACATATGCTAGGTGGTCATGGCCAATCACTTAGCCTCTCAGTGCCCCAGGCTACTGTCTGACACTACAAACTACAGATAAGTCATTGAGATGCATTTGTAGAAGCATTTTTCATATGGGGAGCTTTTCACACCATTGACATCAAAAGTCCAGGACACTGATTTTTAAAAAAATCAAAGCAACATGTCTATAGCTAAGTTTTTCAAAACCATTATTTTCAAATTTGGATAAAGGAACATTACAAAGTGAAATTTTAAAAATAAATGAGGATTATTTTTGCAGTAATAGCATCTATTGAGTTTTGAAGTTTGTTGTCAAATTTTAGTGCTCAGTGGTTATTATAAGAGTAATATCTTAAAATACAGCACTTTGAGTGTATGCAATTAAAGACGTATTAAATTTGATTTTTTTTTTTTGTCAGCAGCACAATGATAACTATACTTGGCACTTATAAGGGTAAAAAGCCAGCACTTAGCTTAAAGGCACTGCTCATGAAGTTGTCATGAACATTTTCATGAATGCCATTTCAGAAGTTGCAAGGAAAGATTAGAGTCCATGGACTCTAATACATGCTTTTATTCCTGCATGTATTGAGGAAAAGAAGAGGCATATTAAGCTCTCCTCTAAAGAATGGGCCACAGTTGAACTCCTTATGCTTTCAAAGCAGAATGAACATTAAATTGAGTACACATAGATGTGTACACAGAGGTGCACGTAAGTCACATACTCATTTTAATTCTGCTGCAATTCAAAACTGCTTTGGTTTGGAGTATAATGATTATTTGTTGAATATATCAAAGCATTTTCCATTGTTTGAATGCAAAGTTGTATCACAAAATGTATGCCCATGAATATTTGCAGATGGCTGCACATAGAACATCTATTCTTAAGAATTTCTGCCACAAATATAATGGTACAGAAAGATGATCAAATTACAGCTGATCTATCAACAAGATCAACTTACAGTTAGGCTTCAGTTAGCATATCTAAATACTATTGATCCAAAGTTATGATGGACAAATACAGAAGTTGTCAAAGCATCCATTTCCTTTTCATTGGTCATGCCATCTATGAAAGATGGTGGAATTAATAAATTGAAGTCTGCAAATAAAGATCCCCAATAGGAGAATTCGTATTTATCAGGGGAAAATTCTACAAGGAAAATATGACACAGGAAATGAAGGAGGCTTTGTCATCCATTACTGGTGTGAATTACTTGGATAGCACAGGAACAAAAAAGAAGAGGTTTGTTACTTCATTAAACCTCAGTCAACAAGTAACCTGGGGGTTTCAGAAAAAAAGGAATGATTTGAGGGAAACTAGGAACACAGAGTGGCAGAAGTGAAGAGGGACAACATCATAAAAGTAGAGACAGCACGAAGAAAAAGGCATGGAAGCCTCACATGAAACTGAAATTCAAGTCACTGAGAACATTTAGCCTGAATAAGAGAAGACATATGGAAGATATGGAAGTAGTTAAAGGACCAGAAGGACTTGAAAATCTTAAAGTGCTATGCAAATACTTGCTAGTAACTCTTATTATTTGCATTCCAAAGTCTTTTAAATAGATTGTTTCACATATTGCATATGATTCTGTGAGACTGGTAGCACATATACATTGCATACATTGTTTATTGTTCCCATTTCATAGATAATATTCTGATGCTTGGAAAGGTTTAAGGAAGCATCTAAGGTTACAAAGAACTGGAGATTAAAACCAATTCTTCTGACTTCCAAATATAGAGTTTCATTCACTACATACATTTTGGGATAAATCAATTAAATTGTCTAGGTTCCTGACCACTACTTCTAAATCAAGGATATTGTTGCTTTTGAGATATTTTGACATTCTTATGAAATCACAATCACTTTATTGATTGTGTCTGTATACCAAAAATTTCAGAGTAAGAAATCTAAGTATTATTGCATTAGATAAAAAGCAACAAACAAAAAAAAAATGGAAAAGCTTCCAAAAAAATATCATTATTAAATCAGATCATGATGTCGTTTTTAAGAACAACTTCCATAATTTGTTTTGGAGGTTTCAACCCAATTCATTAAACTACCAGTCAAGTCCTACAAATTGAAGCTTGTGTTGCTATAAATTTTAAATATGTTTCAACAAATTTCTGAGCCATTTGACATTAATAAAGTCTTTCAAAGCTTGTGATTACAACTTATGTTTATTTATCTAGTAGGTTAAATTAGTTCATGATATTTTCTTGCTTTTCTACATTGAATTATTCTGACATATTTGCTAACTGTTAAGTTATTATAATTATATCTCATTCTTTCTCCAATCTGGTGTATCTGTATTATTCATCTTTCAGACTGTCTTTAATCCCACCTACATTACAATGTCAGAGCTTCAGAAATGAAAGACATCTGCCAAAAGATGACAGGTGAAGATCCTATCTCATAAACAAAGTAAATTCCAATGATGCCTGGAATTTTGTTTCTGACTTTATTGATAGTTAGACCTCCATGTGACTTTAGGAATAAAGGTAATAATGAAGATGCTTCCCTCATAATTTCAACTGAGCCTTATATCTCCTACTCTTTTAAAAGCTTTATGAATGTGATGTTCATCTGCTATTTTTGAGGTTTGGGGTGTTGGGGACTCCAAAATACCAACATGCTGGATCTTGCTTGAATGAATTTGACATAAGCCTTCTTAAAGCCAATGAAAAACAGTTTGTTAAAGATTTGCCATATTGGGTTGACTCTTAAGGAGCCTAAGCATTTGTAAGGCTTTTATTAACAAGTGAACCAGATAGAATCTCAGCTAGAGAGAGTCTGAGCTGGATTGAATCTGAGTGCCTTCATGGAGGCCAGATGGAGCTTAAATACAGAAAAAGATTGAGGGAAGAACTGAGGTGTCCCCAAGTAGGGTCCCAGGGATGGTCTTGATAGGGGAAGTCAAGCTGAAACGTATATCAAATTCAGAGAGGATCTTGATGGGAGTGACCAGCAGCCTGGGGAATGGGATTTTGATAGGAGTACAACAGAGACTTGGGCACAGTGATAATGAAAAACCCATAAGCCTCCAGAGACTGCAGGATCAAATGGGAAGATTCACGGAGAATTCAAGTAGGTTCCCAGAATTTGTACGCTATTGTATGAGTCACTAAGATCAACAAACACTATTTAAGGATTATAAATTGAGTTCACTTCAACAAAGTTTCATTAATCCTGTACTATGAGTTAGATACCATGCTAAATATTGGGGATACAAAGAGTTCCTACCTTCCAGAAACTTATATGGGGAAGAAGTGTTTCATAAATAAGGATGATGCATGTATAATGATGTTGATAATGATAATTAACATACGATGACTCTGAATCACAAAATGATAATGAGATCATAGATTAAGAGCTGAACGGCCCTCAGGGATCACTGAATCTCATTTTAGAGATAAAAAAGACTCAGAAGTTTAGTAACTTGCTCAGGGTCATATAACTAGGCAGGATTTGAACTCAAGCCTTCCTATCAACAAATCTTGTGCTCTATCCATCACACCATTGGGTCTCTCACAAAGTAGTATTAATCATATGATATCATAGGATGAAGTATTGCTAAAGTAGTATTCTCCTTTACTGTTCCCTTTGATAGTAATATCGGTTTTATTTACCATCCTTACCTCGATTTTGCTTTCCAGTGTAATGTTTTAAAAATTAAATGAGTGAATAAATCAGATTATAATTTTAGGTCTGGAAGAGATTTTATAGGTCTTTTTAAAAAAATTCCTTCTTTTTATAAATAAGGAAAGTGAGATCTAAAGTGATTTGCCCAATGTCACAGAAGTAGCTTGTGGTAGAACCTGAAATAGAACCTTATAAATGATAAAATCATACAAAGTGAATACTACACATTTGATTGTTTTCAGGGAGGGTATATTTTAAGAGTTCAGAGAAAATGTATGTTACATGAAATGAGTAAAGATCAATGTATTCTCTAATGTGTCACCAGTGAACTAGCAGTTACTAAATTTTGAAAGGATTCCTGACATTGAGCTACCAAATAAAATGGGGAAAAAAATCAAGCTGATGTCGACTGTATTAACTCTAGAATTTGTTAAAAATTCTGGACTTTTTTTCCCATATCTTCTATGAAAAAATTAATAGCTATATCTCTAAAATTAATAAATGGAGCATATTTTAAATAGTTACATATTTTTTCCTGATTGCTTATGCAGCTTGGAAGTATTACTTACAGACCAACCAAATATTTACAAATCATTCTTATTCTCTTAAGGATACTTATTAGACAATATTACTCTTTTATATTTTATTCCAGCATATACTTTAAAGTATTGTAAAACATTTGTTTTTTTTTTAAAGAATCTTTAATTCAGACTTCTTCCTGATTGAAACTAATCTTCTCATTAGACCCTTTGAAATAAAAAAAAATATTTTTAAACTGCATTCAGTCTTTTTCTGTAAAGTAACTACAACAAAACTCTTGTTAGCCAGGATGCTATCAGGAAAAATGGGGAAAGTCATCAGAACAATCAGGATCTGGCAATTAATTACTGCATATATTAGTCTCTCACTTAAAAATATTAACTACCTATAAATTAATATAATTATAAATTAATATAATTATATAATTATAAATTAATTTTCTTGGATCCGGACCTAAATTCTCTTTTGAGATTAAAGGAAAGTTCTTACCAGTGCTTAGTAGAAGTACAGCATGGTGTTCAAAATTTATCAAACTTGTAATTCCATTTTAGAGGGCTCTCAAAAATGCCCACAGCCAATTCTTTCCCACTCTCTTTAATTTCTTATCAAATGAAATTTAAGAAAAGTTTCCCCTTTCCTCACTTTCTTTAGAACTCTAAAAATGGCAGTCTGAAACTAGCAAAACCTCAAATTAGTCAGTATAAGTTCTTATGTGATCACTAATTATCATAATTTTGAAATATTAAAAGTATTAGAACTGCAAAGGTCTTTAGAGACTGTCTACCAATCCCTTCATTTTCCTGATGAGGAATTTGATTCAAAGAGAGTCAATTCACGCTATTCAATGACTTGCATAAAGTCATATAATTAATTAGTGAGAATCGGGTCTTAAATTCAGATCTTTTGACCAAGTCCTAGGCTCCTTTCATTATACCACATTACCTGCACAAAAGTTCAACTCTGATACTTCATTATGGCATAGTTATTATTCGGGCTCTTGAAAACCAGGTCAACTGAGAACAAACTATGGAAAGATAGGAAGTATCACATAATCAGATTGTGTATCATTAGTAGTCATCACTGTCATGGTGGTAGAAGTAATACTAGTAGTAGTATCACTAGTATCATCATCAAAATCATCTTTATTATTCTAAATTAGTGAAAATAGCTTAAATTTATATAGCCCTTAAAGTTTTACAGAATGTTTAAATGTATTAGATCTAAGTCCCGATTAGTGCAATTAAGAATCCCCTAACATAAGTGAGTTGTTTGAATGAAAATTATATGTTTACATTGGGCTAGAACCGACTAATGTATTTTATATTATTAATATGGAATTCAATTGCTTTCGACCACTTCAGGGAATTAATTATTCTCACTAATAGGGCCCGAACTATATTTTATTTAGCTCCCACATGATGTAGGTGTCATCATTATTCCCATGTTACAAAATGTCTGAAGACAAGTCTGTATAACTTTAGACAGACTCATTGCAGTCCACCAGGTTTTTCTGTTTCTGTTTTTTGGCCACAGAATATGCTAAATACAGCTTGCACATTAAGTCCCCTGTAGAGGTTATATAATCTTTATCAGGGTATTCATTACAAGGTGAATGCTTTGTAAAAATAATAACACATTCATGCAGTGCTTTAAGGTCTTACAAAATACTTTCCTAGGGAAAAGAAAAAAGAAAAATAAGTAGCACAAATATAATCATTCTCATGTATGGATAAGGGAAATGAGACTCAGAGATAAATGAAATGACTTGCTAAAGTTACAGAACTTGTTAACTGTCCAAGTGTGGAACAGTATTCAGATCTTGTGAATCCAAACCCACTGCTCTCTTCATGAAATCATCATTAATTGCTTTTACACTTTTATCTCAACTTATTTCTAACCACATTTTCCACATAACCACCATTATTTTCAATGATCTCCTAGCATTTTGTAGAATGTTTTGTGAAACGAATACAATACACTAACGGGTTTCAATAAAATCATTTTACAATTTGGACATATACCTCTCTGACAGAGGGTAGGGAAGACATACTCTGTATTTGTTCTTCATAGATGTTTTAATTTCCTGTAAATCAAAGTTATGTTTTATAGGGTAATGGCTACACATTGGTTACCATCCTAAAGGTGAATTTGTCTTTTAACCAATAGTAGTAAATCAGAATTAGGGCAGATCATCAAAATCACAGAACATTTTTTTAAGTCTTCTATAAGCATATGCAAATATTATGAATCTTTTTAAATTTTCATAGAGTAATATTACTAATTAATATTTGTTTAAGTACCAGAATATTTTCTAATTATGGTATGCAAGGTAAACCTTGACTATAACACTTATTAAAATTATCATAAAAATACACAAAAATAAGATAGTGCTGTTAAAAAAGACAACTAGAGGTTCTGCATGCATCCAACATTTCTTTTAAATTTTTCAGATACACCAAGATGGCATTAAAATGCACAAAAAATCGTTTAAACTTAAAAATTCTACAGTGTGGATGATAGACTCATATGTAATAGCTGAATGACCCTAATCCTCCTTCATCAACACAGAAGGAATATCAAATGACCATAGTCCTATTTACACAAGACACACATTTTTAAAGAACAGTCAGAGTACATGATGAATCTAAACATTAGTGGACTATCATATATGTCATCAATACATTGAAGAATTTTGTGACCAGTTCTAATGTTTCAGTTTGGGAATATCTGCTTTTCATTAATACTCAGGTAAAGGTCAGACTTGAAGGTCCTCTCTGACTCTAAAATTCCAAGATTTATTATTAGAATGAAATTACAGACCAGTTTTAGGAATAGTATGCTTAACCATGCATTGTACTAAGCAATTCTTACACATTAAGTGATGTAGAAGATAATTGACTTTTATTCCCCCAAATTGTGGGGAGCTTTGTTCCCTCTCTGTGCTATTCTTCTATCCAAACATGTAAATGATTTTTAGAGCTACATGCTTACAAAATGACTTGAAATTATTTTTTTAATTAAAAGCCATCCTATTAGTTCTCTGTACCTGATTCTTTAGACATACAAATGATTTGACATCTTACTTTGACAGGACAATCAAAACCACTTATGAAACTTGAAGTCATCTATTACAATATTTATTGACTGATTATGAGTTACTAAAGGAAAAGGATTGTTTTATTTCAATGATAATGATTCACTGATTAAAAACATAAGACATCATGCAATCATAAAACATTAGACTTGAAGAAAATTTTAGAGATCCTCTAGTTTAATACCCTCATTTTGCCTCTAAGAAAAATGAGCATTAGAGAGGTGAACTGACTTACCAAGTGTTATAAAGGTAAGATTGTGGAACAAGGATTTCAACTCAAGTCTCTAGTATAACTACATAGGTAGAAATCAATATCTGTATACTTAGACATATGTATATATGTAACTAGATATTTTAAATCTATATGTTTCTGGTTATCTAGATTTAGAGATGAATATAGCTATCCACATAAATATGTCAATCTCTATGTCACTGTTTTTGCATCTATAGATATGTGTGTGTGTGCATACACATACACCAATTCACGGAACACTAAAACACAAATGCATCATTATAACAATATCAAGTATCACATTATGGTGAGGACTGTTTCTCAAAAAAATCAATCCAATTAGAAAGCAAATCACAATTAAATTCTATACTCTATTTTCCTAGTTAGTATGGATTTTGTTTGATACAAACTTAAGAATCTCAGAAAACATTTTTAAATGTGACTGGTAATCAAGGAAAAAAATCCTTGAGCCATAAAATGTCAGCTATAATATAGCATAGTCAAAAAGTGGCTTACTTATCTTGAAGAATCCCTACTCCAACCAGAGATACTAACTCTGATTAAATAGTGTTGCATCTACACTATGTACTTAATTTATTTGATACGTAGCCATAAAGTCACCAGAAAATCTATACAAAACTTAACAGGTCTAAACATAAGCCAGAATGTGGATCTAATTCTATACATATTTTGCACATTCAAAGCTCAAGAAAAATCTCCTGAAAGGAACAACAATTATTTTTGATTCACTTCCAAATCTCATTTTTATGACTACTTTATTTTTTGGCACAATTATTCATGACTCATTTTTTTTGTCTTTCAGATGACTATAAAACTCACTATCTTGATCTGTGCCTATTTTTTTCTAGAAAGCATCAGAATTTTATATAGGAAAGTCATGATGCAATTTTATTATTTCAACTGTTAATTCATTTTCATTACAAAAATCAAATGATGTACAGTTGGATATAATCATAAACATATAGACATTTATCAAGCATTAATATGTTACTATTACCATTAATATGGTACTGTATTAAAGAAGATAATAAAGAAATTATATGGCTAATTTTCTAGGGACCATCATTCTTAAATAGCAAGATTTTGGAATTTAGTTAAATATACAGTAATTTTTAAAAATGTCATGTAGATACACTTTTTTTCTGGAAAGATGTGCTGTACAAAATAAAGCATGCAAATAATTAAAAGTCTAATCATTGTTATAATCTTTGAAGTACTGATCCACAAGAAGACAATTTCAAGGATGTCTATGGCAGATTCCTTTGTAGACTAAAGAATATTTTTTATCATACAAATGATTACCAATTTTGTCATTTGAAATGTTCACTTGATAGGTTTCTTTGAAACATACTTTAAAATGTGTACATACTTTAAAAAGTGTATATTTGGTACTGTAATGCTTTTTTTGCCTCCTTCCATGGAATAACTCATCACAAATACAAGGTAAGAACATTCAGTTTTCCAGGATTGAGACTTTTCTTAAGTTTCCTAATCACTTGACATACTTAAAATGAAGAAAGAATCAGAATAATGTCCCTTTCATCTAAAATAAAACAGCCTGTATGTGTCAAAGCAGCAGTGACAATTCAGCTTGCTTAAGCAAATTTCCATTTGATTGATCTGACTTGATAATGGAAAATGTTTAGTATCTAAATACATTTAAAAAAAAAACTTTTAAAAATGTGATGCAGTGATCCATCTAATTTAAAAATAACAAGAAAGTAATTGGATCTAACAAGCCTTTAATGGATTCCATGACTAATTATTGCATGCCTTATCTCCATGTACATTCTATATTTCTTGTACAAATCAAAGAAATTTAAACCACTTTATACATGTATTTTGTGGTGGAAGTTGGCATCTGCAAATTCATTTCACTTATGAAGACCTAAAAGCAAACAACAAAAATCTACAGTTTTAGCAACACGAATAGTTTTAAAGTTATTTCAACTAAAAATTGACCAAGAAATCATAAATATTACATGCCATTTTAATAATATTTTATTTTTTCACAATTACATGTCATAAAAATTTTTAACATTCATTTTTATTAGATGTTAGGTTCCAATTTTTTCTCCCTCATTCCATCCCCTTCCCTCTTTTGAAAATGTAGACAATTTGATATAGATTTTACATGTGCTGTCATGTAAAACATATTTTCATGTTAGTCACAGTAGTGAAAGAAGAAATAGATCAAAAGAAAAAACACAAAAAAAGAATAAAATAAATGAAAAAAATATGCTTTGATCTGCCTTCAGAGTCCATCTATGGATGTGAATAGCATTTCCTCCCTTAGTCCTTTGTATCATTATTATATTGCTGAAAAGAACTAAGTCATTCACAGCTGATCATCACACAATGTTGCTGATAATGTGTACAGTGTTTTACTGGTTCTGCTCATTTCATTTTGCATCAGTTCATACAAGTCTTTCCAGATTTTTTTCTGAAATCTACCTGTACATCATTTCTTATTGAACAACAGTATTCCATTACATTCATATACCACAATTTGTTCAGCCATTCCCCAATTGATGGAAATCCCCTCAATTTCCAATATATTCCCAAATGAAAAAAGGATGCTATAAGTATTTTTGCATATGTAGGTCTTTTCCCTTTTTTATGATTTCTTTGTGATACAGATAGCAGTAGATGTTGCTGGATCAAAGGGTATATACAGCTTGGTTGCCCTTTGTGTGTAGCTCTAAATTGTTCTAAACTAGAGTTCGCAACTCCACCAACATTGCATTTGTCTCCCAATTTTCCCACCTCCTCTCCAACTGTTATCATTTTCATTTCTGGTCTTATTAGCCAATTTGATAAGTATGAAGTGATACCTCAAAACTGTTTTAATTTGCATTTTTCTAATCAAAAGTGATTTATAGAACTTCATATGCCTATAAACAGTTTTGATTTCTGTCTGAAAACTCTCTGTTCATATTCTTTGACCAGTTATCAGTTGGGAAATGGCTTATATTCTTTTAAGTTTGATTCAGTTCTTTATATACTTGAGAAATGAGACCTTTGTCAGAGTCACTTGCTATAAAGATTGTTTCCCAGCTTTTTGTTTTAATCTTGGTTGCATTGGTTTTGTTTTTGAAAAACTTTTTAATTTAACATAATTAAAATTATCTATTTTACATTTCATAATGCATGTAATTCATTTAACTTTTACTTTAAGAATTTGAATGCTATACCATGTGGTGCATATATGTTTAGTATTGATATTGCTTCATTATCTATGCTACCTTTGAGCAAGAAGTAGTTTCCTTCCTTAACTCTTTTAATCAGGTGTATATTTCATTTTACTTTGGCTGAGATCAGGATTGCTCCCCTTGCTTTTATTACTTCAGCAGAAGCACAAAAGATTCTGCTTCAGCCCTTTGCCTTTACTCAGTTCATATCTCTCTGATTCATGTGTTTTTTGTCAACAACATATTGTAGGACTCTACTTTTCGATGCACTCTGCTACCTGCTTCTGTTTTATGGGAGAGTTCATCTCATTCACAATCATACTTATGATTACTAACTGTACATTTCCCTCTATCCTATTTTTTTTCCTGTTTGTCCTCTTTCTCCTTTCCCCCTTTCTCTCCTCACTAGTGTTTTACTTTTATCACCTCCCCCAATCTGTCCTCCTTTCTGTCATCCCTCACCCCATTACTTAATTTCCTTCCCTCCTATTTTCATGTTCAGTAAGATATTTTTCTATATTTGATTGTTTATTTTACTCCTTTGATCCAAAACTGATGTGAGTAAGGTTTAAGCAATGCCCATTGCCCATCTTCTCATCTTCCCCTCAAATAGGAGAGCAGGTCTTTTGTGCCTCTTCATGTGAAATAATTTACCTCTTTCTACCTCTCCCTGCACCCAGTGTACTCTTCTTACCCATCCCTTTATGTTATTATGTCATTCCCTGAAATTCACCTTATACCTGTACCTTGACACAACAGCAAGCAAAGTAGGATTTTTTGATGTTTTTCTGGATTTAGATTTAGCCAATCAAGTACCTTTGACCAGTCTTGCCTTTGATTGAATCAAGAACCTTCAACTGAATCAAGTCTTTGATTGGAAACATTATATACATATTGTGTTGCTTGGAGGGAGAGGGGAGACAAGCAGAGCTGAGAGAGAAAAGCAAGTGTGAGCTGGTTCTAAGGGAACTTGCTTGTGGGGAGACCTAACAGAAAGAATGTTTGTGATGTCAGAACTATCTCTGTTGATCTGGGTTAATTTCTCAGACAGAAGTCTTTATGAGTACATGAGATTGAAGAGTGGAGATCCACCCATGGGAAGGAGGCTTAGCTTAAAGTCCCTTTTAAAAATTGTTGAAGTGAATTGAGATGATGGTGCTGGTAATGTGTATAAATGTTGTTATAACCCTGTTAAGCTTTGTTTTCCTAGAAACAGAAGCTGTGAGCAGGAGCCTGTGGAGCCTGCTGTCAGGCAGAAGCAGGAAAAGTTTTAAACAGAACAGTCCCTGTTGGCTGAGACAAGGAGCAGGAGCAGAGAGTTACCTGCGTGTGAATACAGGCAAGAACTGGAAGTAGTTGGCCCATAGAAGAGGAGCCATGGGGTTTGAAAGTCAGCCTCCAATCAATGAGAGAGGATTTTACTTGGACACCCTGTATTGATTAAGAAGATTGTTCTTACAGTGACCTAGGGTTGGATGGTGCGGTATTTTCTGCTACCCTTTAGCATTGTGCTAGGGAAGACCTTAGCCTGGGACTCCCTGACTTTGGGGATGCAATGATATATGCTATGTGTCATATGACATACTTAGTGTTATGATATATATATATAATTATATATATATATATGTGTGTGTGTATGTATATATGCATATATATGTATGGATTAGATGATAAGTTTTGCTTAAAGATGTTGTTATGAAGATTATGCTTTTTTTATTGAACAATTTTTAGTTTATTGCTCAATAAAGAGTTCATAGTATACTATGCAATTAAACCCTTAAAATTATTCGCAGCATCAGTCCTCAGGTGTGCTGCCGTGATTGGCGTTATACCTGTCTATGTATATTCCTTCTACCTGTACTATTAGTGATACAAATTTTAAGAATTACAAGTATCATCTTCCCACGTAGGAATGTAAACACTTTATCTGTATTGTATCCCTTATGTTTTCTTTTCTCTTTTTACCCGTTTATGCTTCTTTTGGGTCTTGCTATTGGATATCAAAGTTTTGATTAAATTCTAGTCTTCTTAGAAAAGCATGAAATTCTTCTATTTCATTGAATGACCATTTTTCCCCTTAATGTATTATGCTTAATTTCACCAGGTAAGTGATTCTTAGTTGTATTTCTAGCTCCATTGCCTTCTGGAATATCATGTTTCATGACTTCTGATCTTAATGTTGCAGTTGTTAAGTGCCATGTAATTCTGATTTTGGCTCCCTGATAAATTGTTTCTTTCTGACCACTCTCAGTATTTTTTTCCTTGATTTGATAGTTCTGAAATTTGGCCATAATATTCCTTGGAGTTTTTATTTTGGGATCATTTTCCTAAGGTGATTGGTAGATTTTTTCAATGCCTATTTCGCCCTCTCGTTCCAGAATAATCAGGGAAGTTTCCTTGATAATTTTCTGAAGATGCTGTCCAGGTCCTCCTTTTAACTATGGCTTTCAGGTAGTCCAACGATTCTGATATTATTTCTCCTGTATTTATTTCTCAGATCAGTTGTTTTTGCTATGAGGTAATTTACATTTTTTTCTATTTTTTCATTCTTTTGAATTTGTTTGATTGATTCTTTATCTCTCATAGAGCCATTAGCTGAATTAGCCACTTGCTGAATTCTAAATTTTAGAAAGTTGTTTTCCTCATTTAGCTTTTGCACTTTCTTTTCTGTTTGGCCAATTGTACATTTTAAGGAGTTATTTTCTTCAGTGGATTTTTGTACTTCTTTTTCCATTTCACCAGTTCTGCTTTTTAAATAGTTGTTTCCTTTTTCCAAGCTGTTGACTGCTTCTCATCATTCTCCTGCATCACTCTCATTTATTTTTCTACCTCTCCTTTTTGAGGTCTTCCATGAGTTTTTTATGGGCCTGAGACTGCTTCCCATTTTTCTTTGGGGTTTTGCCCATACATGTTTTCACATTGTTATCCTCTTCTGAGTTTGTGTATTGATCTTTTCTGTCACCATAATAGCTTTCTATGGTCAGATTCCTCTTTTGATTGGCTTTTTTTCTGTTTACCTTTTTTTTCACTTTTTTCACTTCTTTTAAATTTGATCTCTGCTACCAGAGAGGAAGAGGCATTGTCTCAGACTTCTTATGCCAAGGGCAGCAGTCCATCACTGTTTACTTGATGCTACAATGATGTTTCCCCTTGGCCCCTGGGGGACCCTTGTGTTTGGTACTGTATTGAGGGGATGGGATGTGAGATGGCTGGTGCTACTGGAGGCCATTGGATTCTGGCAGCTTACCTGGTGCTGAGCCTGTGTTAAGTGGTACCTGCGGTGTGCTGAGGTCCTTGGGAGTGTATCTGCATTTCCCTGGAGATACACTGAAGCATATGGAGGTCTGGCTGCTGGAGGTTGCCTCTTTGCATGGAGTTACACTGAAGTACATGGAAGTTCTTAGAGCTGGAGTTTCCCTTGCCTATGCTGAAGCCCATGGTAAGTGGGGGTGGCATGGGGTGGGATTCTGCTGGTGTTGATCTTTGCTTGTTCTTCTGCACTGGGGCTCAGGATCTTCTTAGGTATGCTAAGGGGGGGCTTGCTGATGGCTTTCTGGGACACGTTCTCTCCTGGACTACGTTATTCTTTTTACTAGAGTAAGACAGACCTTTCCTGATGTTCTTTGGTGTTTCTTGGGCCCAAAGATTGTTTCTCCCCATCTTTGTGCAGGTGCAGCTACACAGGATTTGTCTTGGGGTACTATTTTATGGTTATTCGGAGGTAAATATAGGAAAGTTATGGTGATTTACTGCTTACTCCCAATATTACATTTTTAAAACAAAAATAAATGATGATCCCTTATTGATTTCTCTTAGTCTCTATGAAGGTCCTACCAATGCCTCATTGTGGTATATAGAGAACTTTGGTTTCTTGAAAGTCATGCAAATAGAATGGCAGGTTGGGCAGGTTTGAACAAGCTGCCATCTTTGAGTACAGGAAATACACAAAAGACTATGTCCAGTCATCCCAGGATGAGCCCTAGTAAGTTCTGAAGTATATCAAAAGAAGACTGGATGCAACCAGGTTATTTTTTTAGGCCATAGTAATTCATGAGGCATACAAGGATCATACTTCGTGCAAGGGGAAAGAAAAGGTATTAAATGATGGTATCTTGCAGTTTTTTATACACAATACTTGTTAGGGGGAAAAATGTTCACCACACAAGAATGGTAATTTGATTCAAATGAATATTTAAATGATCCTGGAATTCACATCTTAGAAACAGATTAATACAACCAACCATAATCACCCCAGAGTCCTTATAAGATGCAATATCAGAGTTCTTAATGCAAGAGATGTCTGCACAGTAAAGTAAGAGTACCAGCTCTCTTAGAGCTTCTGGATCTATTAACTCTCAACTATGCTTTTCAACATAAATATAAGTATAAATTTATATAATAGACATTAAATTCTCTCAGTTTATAGAGTAATAAATTGTGGTAATCTAAGTTACTACCTCTTCTTTCAAATCATAATGTCATTAATCTATTGCATTTTTTGAGTAGTAAAATTTAGATTAGAATGGCCATTTAATTTCACAAGTGTGCTAATTAAAAATTCAATCATTTCTACCTAACTAAATATGTGCTTTATTCAGGACTCAATAATTTATTTGCTTCCTAAGTAAATAATACAGTTTTTACAAGGTACTATAAAAGATTCCATGCAACGATAAAATAAACACTTTATAGCTGCAACAAAAACTGGCACAAGCTATGAAAACTGGCATTCCTATAGAGAGATGGTCATGGTACATAATAAAGAAAAAGCCAACTATTATTACTGCCTTGATAGCTGATATTCCTCCATATGAACAAACTGCTACATCGTTTAAAAACCTATACCTTAAGTCATTTTAATCACAGATATACCTAAGATGTATTTAGGGGAGACACAATAAACCACATAATGTAACTGTTCTTTCCATATACTTGTTCCTCATGAGAGAAAGGTACTATCCTTTTATTCATGAATTACAGCAATTACCTCAGAGTATAAATTATGTCTCCTTGTCATTCTATAACTAATGTTCACTTTTTATAGAGAATGATATACTATAGGGAATTATCTTTTATTAGTGCCCATTGTAAACTCTATTCTTTGCAAGGCAAATAGAAACTTTCATTGCAAGGATGGCAGGTTTGGGATAGCACAAAACTCCAAATCTATCTCATACTTTTGAACTCAAAAATTCATACTCAGAGTTGGAAGAAATCTTTTATTATTATTAATTATTGTAAGACAGTTATGAACAGTTTAAAATTGCTAAAATACTTTATACATTATTTCCGTTGAACTTCACAACAACTTTGTGAGATAAGTAGTAGAGGTATTATTAAGTTTGTTTTATAGATAAAGAAACCAAGAATCAGAGAAACTAAAGGACTTGGCCATAGTATGAAACATATAACATATGTCAGAGATAGGATTTGAAACCAGGTGTCTCTGACTCCAGGTCTACCACTTGGTGTACTGTTGTCTTCCTTCTAGAACAGCTACTTTCTTAAAAAAAAAAGATCATAGAAATGAGCAAAACATGGAGAAAAAAATTGCCTTAAAAATATCATCACTTCCTCAGCCAGTTTGTTCCTGATAGTAGAGCTGTTTGATAAATGTTTTTTAATAGACAAAAATTTACTTCTGAGTTGAGACCTCTTTTCAATCAAGTTTTGTGCACAAGTGGCAGTTATGGACAAATTGTAAAGTGTAGAAGAAAAAGATTTGTAATTGAACAGATTCAACTAAAAGAATACTCTTAAGTGTCAATATGACATACAAAACCAAACTACTTAATACAAATATGAATATAAAAATCATAGAAATCTATTTCTTTCTTATGCTTAACACATTTTACATAAAGTTTCCAGTGTTGCACATAAATGAAAGCATTTGTATTTCTGAAGTTAGTAGATAAGGCATTATCTCAAAGTATTTTTTCAAATTATGAATTGATTACAGTATCTTCAACATATACAAAAAATATGATTTTGGGATGAAATATTATGAGTTACATCCACACAATCTCTCACTTTCTCTCATTGTATGTATGTGCATATATACATATACTGTATATGTGTATGTATGCACATGTACACACATATATACAGGTATATGTAAATATATGTATACATGTATATATATGCATACATATACATGTAAGCATATACACACATATATATATGTAATGTATTCCATACAAATAAAGCTATTTACCAAATATTCAGTGTTAAACTGAATTCAGTCCTTTGTTCTAAAAAATTGACAGTATTTCATTCATGTATAGTTTCTCATTCTCATAATTTCCAATAAATAGAATAGGGATTTTGATAGAAGAAGGAAAGAAGTACAAAGAACATGCCTTGAACCTTACAATTTGTCCAGTGAAGAGTCCCAGGAAGGGAAGGGGTAAGAAAATACATTCTCAGGATTCTACACACATCTGTTGTCTTTTTCACAATATCACCTCAAACAGACTCTATTCCATATCCTGTGGCCTTCCAACAAATAGTTGAATTAATTTCTCCATTCACACAACTTATCTCTGTAAGGTGGTCTCCTAACCAGATCCATCCATGCAAAAGAGACACAGAAAAACTGAATTATTGACTAAAGTATCATGCCTGAGCAGTGTTAGCCATTCTTTACTGTAGGCAGGAAGCTAGAGCAGAGGCCAAGGCTGTGTGTGATTAATATCATGCTGAATTACTTTTACATATGGTATTTTGCATTTTCTATACTTCTGGAAATTACGTAGAATTCAATGGAACTAGCAGACTCAGATGAAATGCTTGGCTAAAGTTATAACATATTCCCTTCAGACGTGAAGATGAAGATAACTTGTGCACTTATAACAAGAAATGAACAACTACGGACCATAAGTAAATCATCATAAAGAATACATTTTAAAGGACAAATATTAGGTGTACAAGGTCTACCAGACACTTTGCCTTTTCTAAACCTTTAATTCCAATATTATATGCTAAAATCAACTAGCAATGACTCTCTCAAACCAAGAATTTCTATGCCAAATTAGTCTTCAAAATTTTAAGCAAGTCCAACCATTTATAGAGCCATATTGCTATGGGTGTGTATTTGTTATTATTATTTGTTTCTTAGATTGTCCCCAACATATCCTTTCCTCTTTCTAATTTTTTTTCTTCCCCTATACATGGTTTATATCCTACTACCCACATTTCCCTCTCCCTGGGAAGGAAACCTCCTCTTTAGACTCTACTAAGCTTTCATGCTATTCTTTGATATACCACTGTCAAAGGCTCAAGCATTTAATTAGCTCTCATATCCATTGTCTCTACTTCAACTCTTCTCATTTACAACTCAGCCCTTGGGAATGTGACTTCCAAGCACACATCTCAACTGAGACGGTTGTTTTCAAAGTTATCAGTAAACTCAATTTTTAAATCCAAAGGCCTTTTCTCAAACCTCATCCTCCTTGATATCTCTTTCTCCTAAGAGAGAGAATTTCGTATCTTTATGACACAGCTTTTCCCTGGTGCTCCTCCTGTTTGATAACTCATTCTTATTCTCCTTTACTTGAGCCATCATTTTTATCATAATTTCTAACATCCCAAGACTATGTCCATGGTTTTCCTCTTTTCTGCCTATATTCTCTGAAATTCTGTTTCTATATAGATGGCCACCAAATTTATATTTCTAGCCTGAGTCTCTTTCTTGAGCTCCATTCATGCATTTCCAAATACTATGAATATTTTAAATTGTATGCATATTACATATTTGTTATATGTATTTATATTTTATATGCTAATTCCACTGTCTGCTTATCCTGTTTTGCTGTATTTAAGCTTCATCTTATTGTGTTTGGATTATTACTTTACATTTCAGTCATCAAATAATACAAATATAAGTGTCTACTATGTATTTAACACTGGCATGGGTAACTCAAAGAAATATAAGGATGAAATCCTGCCCTTGATTATCTTGCTATCTAGTTCCAGAGACAAAAAAAGATTATACATATATAATAAGAAGAGATTCTAAAAGATGAAGGTGAGATAACAGTGTATCCTAGTTATGGGAGAACATACAGTATAAGGAAGAATAGATAGCAAGGATAATGAATTGGCTATACAGTAGAATGTGTGAAGGTATGATAAGGTTGGAAATACAAGTTAGGACCAGCTTGTGAAGGAGAAAACAAACTTTTGAAAGCTAAACAGCATTTTTTTTTACATTTTTTTTTTGCAAAATTTACCATGTATCATCCATAGTTGCTTCCCAGAGTCCTTGTCTGGCCAAACAAACACTTCCAGTTAGCCCAAAAGTAAAACCTCACTCCCAGAGTATTTATACCTGTTTTAGAGCCAGCAAGCATCACAACCTTTGAGAACTAGTGCTTCATAATGAGACTTCCTACAAATTTTCCCTAATCAAACTCCCCTTAATGGACAGGCGCATTAATGGGTGGGGAAGATCGTTAATCACGTTAACAATACAAATACATACACTATTTCTAGTTAAAGAAACTCTTGTTTCTATACTTTACTCCTAGTAAAGACTTGGTTGATAAAAACAAGATTCAATCAGAGGCATTTGATTACATGAAAACAAAAACAGCAAAAGATCCTATTTTGCTTGCCATCACATTAGAGTCTCTTTAAAAGAATATGGATGATACACGGTAAATCTTGCAAAAATGTAAAATTTACTTTTCACAGTATTCATCTAAGCTAAAAAATAGAAAGAGATAGAAAACAAGAACTTTTAGTCAAATATATAAAAATAAACAAAGACTTAGACACTAGAAAAAAATGAAGATAAATTAGATAATATGCTACAAAGGACTTTATTGATAAGTGTAATCATACTAGATGGTGATCATTTCAATCTATAACTTTTCTTTTTCCTGCTTTACCATAAAGTAGGGCACAAAGGAGGACACAAAGTAGGAAAGATAGCAAGAGCATTCTGGTTAACCAATGTTAAATAAAATTGTCCCCCTCATTAAGTCTACTATTCCAAGTAGAATGAATACATTGTAGAAGAGGAGATTAAAGAAACACAATAAGTAATAGAGATGCTGACATTATGAAAGGCACAGTGAACTGAGAACAACTGAGTGAATAGCAGATTCATATGTTCTGAATATATACTTATTGAATGAGGCAAAATGAATTGTCCATATCACTTAAATTCTCTCTCTCTCTCTCTCTCTCTCTCTCTCTCTCTCTCTCTCTCTCTCTCTCTCTCTCTCTCTCTCTCTTTTCCCTCTCTCCTCTTCCTCTCCCTCTACTCTAGTATCAAACAAGCTAGAATAAGAAATGCTTCAAATGCCAAGCTGAGCAATTCACTTTTTATTATTTTATCCTACAAGCAATAAAGAACTTTAGAGGGAGGTCAAAAAAGTCTCTCTGTCCAAAACTCTTTTTCAATGAATGGTCCTTGTAGTTCCTTTACTATCCTGCAACTTTTTAAATAGTTCTAGTTTTGTAATCTGATAAGAAAACCATATAAACAAAAATGAATTTATATAATTAAAAACCTATATTTTCCCCCCAAAACAAATAACGTTTGATAAGAGTAAAGGAGTAAAGAGAAAAAAGTCAAGGGCAAAAAGGACCAGCGTAATAGTAGTTAGAATAGTTTCATTGACAGTAAATGAAACCCATGAGGGACCTGAGAAAACAATTGTCCATGACTGAAGTAAATCAGAGTCTATGCATATGCATCATCTTTGGCACACAGATATATTAAAATAAGCAAATTTATTGTGCCACTTGACTCTAATATTGTTACTGATCAACTAAAAGTGATTTTTTTTAAAGTCCTCACCAGGTACAAGGTATTGGTGAGGTAGAGAAATACAAAGAAGTATATGACACTTCCCTTCCCTCTGAAGAATTTTATTATCTCTGTAGAGTGAAGATTCATGCCTAAAAATAAAATCTAGCAACCCAAGTCAGAATATGACTGAGAAAAAAATCATAAGACCATGGATTTAGGACTCAAAGAGACATCAAAAGTCATTTAGTCCCACTCTTTCAATGTACAAGAAACTAAGACATAGAGTTAATTGCTTTAAAGTCATAAGGTAGTAAGTAGGAGAGATAGGAGTCAAACCCAGGTTATATGATTTCAGACACGACATATTTCTACTATGTTATGTGATGCGTCAAACTAGAATTTGGGATGATAAGTTCTACAGGAATTCAGAAGAAAGTGAGCAATACCACTCTTAAATGGAAAATTAAGAAAGGTATTATAGAGAAGGTGGAGCTTGAGCAGAAATAAAGAGCAGCTGACAGACATATGTATGAGTGGATGTTTATAGATGCACAGGCTAGAGTGCTCAAGTGAAGGCTTCAGGGATGAATATAAAGCACCAACCTGGGTATTGGAAATTTGTTTGACAAGGCTTCTTTATCCTTGCTCTCATTTTTGTATACACACCCATACATATACCTACTAAAGTAGGTCCAAAGAACAGGGTAATTGAAACTCACAGAATCATAGGATCAACTACTTCATATAGAAGGTTGTTTTTGATCTGAGCTTTGAAAGAAATTAGAAATTCAGATAGGCAAATGCAAGGAGGAAGTATTTTCCAGGAATAGACAGATTATGCAAAAGTCACAGATGGGAGATGGAGGGTCGTGTATGAGGAACAATATGACAGAAGGCCAGTTTGGTTTGATTGGATAATGTCTATGTAAATGTGTAGGAGATACCCAGTGTGTACTTATAAAGGTAATGTAGAAGGACTTTAAATGAAAGATGGGTAACAAAGAATTTTAAACGAGTGTCAGAGATTGATGCTACAGGTAATAAGAAGACACTGGACTTTATCGAACAAAAGAGTAATATGTCAGGCTTGTGCTTCAGGAAAATTACTTTGGCAGTTTGAGTGCGAATGGATTAGAGAGAGGAGGCACTTATGACAGTCTGAATTACTGGGTGGTGGTATATAAATAGAGAAAAAGGTATGAATGCAAGAGATTTAAAGAAAGATTTGACAAAATATGGCAACTGATTGGATACTGGAAGTGAAGAGAGAGCTGCTAAGGCTGACATTGAGGTTGCAACCTAAATAGTCAGAAGGATGGTGATGCCCTTGAAAGAAATGGTGGAATCTGGAAGAGGGCTATGTTCTAGGTGGGGGAAAAACAAGTTATCTTTGATACATAATAACTTTTAGATGACTGTAGGAAATCCAAAAAGAATTGCTCAGTGTTGGTGAGGTGAGCCTGGAGTTCAAACGAGAGATTTTTGCTAGATATGCATATCTAAGAGTTATATGCATAGAAATGATAATTATCCCCATGAAGGCTGATGGTCTCACCACGAGAGTATCAAGACAAAGAGAAGACAGCCCAAAATAGAGTCTTAAGTTTCACCCACAGAAAGGGGCTGGTATATGGATGGTGGTCCTTCAAAGGAGACTGAGGAAGGAACAGACAGGTTAAGTGAAGAAAAAAGAAAGAGCATCATCACCAAAAGAGAGAGGAGAGGATCATTGATAATAGCATCATATAACTTAAGAAAACAGGAAGGATAAGGATTGAGAGGATATCAGATTAGGAAAACAAATCAGAGGATGTTTCATTCAGCAGGAAGTAACACTTAAAATTAAGTTTTTAGTTAAAGGACTTTTGGTCAGCAAAGATGATAAGGGAAAAAGTTGACCATGAAACAATGAACCTTTCAGTTTTGGCAATTCAAAAGATGAAAACTGTTACAATAGTGAAAGAGGAAGTACTAATAGGGATGATTTTTTTTGAAGTATCTTGATACTTGGAAATAAGTTATTATGAAATGAAGCTCTTCCAGACTCCTCTACAATTATGCTAGTGTTTAATGTATGTATATGTGTGCATATTTGTGTGTGTGTGCTTGAAAAATATTTTTCATTTTTGGTGGTAGCTTAGATTTCTGACATGTCTAATACTGTTATTAAGAATTCCAAGGTTAATTTTAAGCATCTCTTCTAGGAGGAGAAAAAGAAGAGAAAATTACTGTTGTGATTCTTAAGTATTATTTACAACAAAACTCGTTTTGCCATCATAACTCTGATTTGCAGAGTAGGAATTCTAGTACCTGGAGCAAGCAAGGTTTCCTCAAATTACTTAAAAAAAAATAACATCAGTTAAGCAGGGAATAGAAGAAAAAAAATAACATCAGTTAAGCAGGGAATAGAAGAAGAGACCTTGTACCTTGAAACACATCTACATGGAAAGAGAAAGAGGCCAGAGCCCTCAAACTGCCCTGTTGGAGGGAAACAAATATAATGGAACACTGAAAGCCCTTAATGGGCAAAGACCCAGGGACAGAATAAAGTACTGACCACATGGGAACAGAAAGGATTCAGGCCAGATCTGAGATCACCTGGATACAAGAGGAAGTGTGCCACTATGTAATTTTCTATTTTAACTAAATACTCATGTTAACTTGGTGCTAAGTGTAACTATTTCTACTTACTAAAGAGGTAGAAGTGCTATCAGCAAACAGCCTCTAAAATTCGGTGTCCTAATAGCAAGTCCCAGTTACCTTTCCCTAGTTTTGCAGCTTTGTTACATCTTTTAAAACTTTATCATCTCTCTTTTAATCTGGTTTGCATTTCAAACAAACCTGAGGAAGTTGGTGTGGATAATTAATAACAATATTAATAAATAGACAGCATTTATACAGCACTTAAAGTTGTAAAGTGCTTCACAAATATTATCTCATTTGCTATTCATAAAAACCCTGGGAGGTAGGTATTGTTACTAAACCCATTATACAAATGAAGAAACTAAGGAAGATAGAAGCTAAGTGACTTGCCCAAGTTCACACAGTTAGTAAGTGTCTAAGGCAAGATTGGAATTGAGGCTTTCCACACTCCAGATTTAAGACTCTACCCGCTGTGCCTCCATTACCTAAAACTCTTCAATGCAAAACTGGATGGTTACTCATTCGGAAAGTTGTAGAAAGGATTTTTGTTCATGTATGGGTTGGGCTAGATGGCCTTTAAACTCTTCCCAATCTGAAATACTATGAAAACCCAGACCTTTGGTCAGACTACTATTACTACTACTACTACTACTACTACTACTACTACTACTACTACTACTACTACTACTACTACTACTACTACTACTACTCTACTACTACTACTACACATGGCAATAATAATAATAAAAATTATAATAATAATAAAGGCAGAGGGTTACCTTTTTTTGTTCCTCTAACTCATAGTAAAATACCCTATAGGTAGATTATATAACAAAAACAAGTTAGGACTATACAGGTATTTACCAACATTACGAAGTGTCTAATAAACCCTTATGTAAATTTTTTCTAAAAAATGAAACTTTCTATCTCATAATTTTGCTTAGAATGCCAGTAGTTTCAGTTCGGCCTTTCTTAAATACTTGCCTGAAGGAGGGCAAGAAAATGGGTATATACAATACTTCCACTGGAATTCTGCCTTCTCACTTCTTGATTCTGACTGACATTGTTGGGTAAGTCAATCTCACCTCTCTTAACTGGCATATATTAAAATTCACTGCTCACACATACATATTCATCCTTTATGAACAATCTTAGATATATCACAGCTGAGGGACAATCAATAGATGCATGCATTCTCTTTAACAATATCACACAGGATGAAGCCCAGGTGTTTCTCTTTTTTTTCCCAGAAGTTAAGCAGATTATTTTTTTTCTTTTCTCTTAGCTCAGTAAAAATGGCTATTTCTTTTGCTCTTTATTAAAAATCTTTCCTTAAAAGTGAAAAATGTTTTTGTTTGGCAGTTTTGTTGTTTGTTTTAGGAGAGTGAAGAATCAACTTTAAATCACTCGAAGATGCAAAACAGATGTCACTTTTGTCCCTAATCCTTCTAGCCAATTGTGGGGGGAAAATGAACTTTTCCCCAAAGGAGTCCACCAAAATGAATACTTCTAATTTAACCAAGCTATCTAAAAAATTGTCTTACTTCAAAGCCAAGTGTTGACACAGGAATATATTGAGACTAGCACAATCCTCTTCAAAAAAATCCTTCATTAGGCTGCTAAAACACATCACACTAAGCACATAAACACCTTCCAAAGTGAGCACCTTTAACTATCAGTCATTTAAAAATGTGGCTCCTTCTGTTAAGTTTACTCACAGTTTCCAATAAAGACAGGGATTTCTGTAATACTAACACCAGACAGTTGCTAGTCAATAGACAGCCACCACTTTAGAACCATAGAATGTTTAATCTGAGGAGGGATTAAGGGTGTTTTATCCAACACTATAGATGAGGAAACTGAGGGCCAGATGGGAAACCTGACTTGCCCAAAGTTATATATGATGAGCTATAGGTAAATCCAGATATAGAAACCAGGTCTCTAATATCCTGATCCAGAACCCTTTCTACCACATTTTATGATACATAACTTCTTTTTTTCCAAACAGATGATTCAAGGAAAATTAAAATTATTTAATATTCATGATTTTCAATTGCTGACATTTAAGACAATACACAAGGAGACAGGTGCAGTAAACAAAAGTTATAGCCTTGAAAGGACAATGTATCCCAGTTCTATTTGAAAGATCTTTCTTGAAGGACTAATATGCCATTCTTTGAGAAATAATCAAATAATGTGATACAGATCACTTTAGATTCAGAACAGAATATCACAAATATTTTCCCAATTCAAGAAAAATACTCTCATCTCATTCCAAAGGCTCCTCTTATCAGAACAGGATGAGAGTGATGATTATTATATTGTTTTATAATTAAGAAACATTCTAAAGTTGGTCAGTTAGTAGACAAAAAGGTAAGTCTGGAATCAAGAAGAGTCACCTTCCTGAGTTCAAAACTGGCCTCAGACACCTGTGCAAGTCACTTAACCCTGTTTGCCTCAGTTTCCTCATCTGTAAAACAAGCTGGAGAAGAATATGGTGAACCACTCTAGTATCTTTGCCAAAAAAACTCCAAATGGGGTCACAAAGAGTCAGACACAGCTAAACAGCAACCACCAAAGGTAATCTTTGAATGTAGCAGTCAATTTTTGGTCATAAGTATTACCAAACAAAATTAAATGCTAATTTCTACTTGACAAAAGTCTAATGTTAACCTCAAAACAAGAAAAATCACTAGTCTAACACTTTTTAAAATAATAAATACTGTCCCATTTACAAGATGATATTCATTCTCACACCTTTAAAACCCCATGATTTTTCTGCCACAGTATTTAGGTCAAGAAATGACACCTCACCTTAGCTGACTGTAAATTTTGACTAGAATAACTCTGTATTGTGGCCACCACCAATTCACCAGATAGATGAATATGAAGTGAAGTGAAATAAATTAAAATTTGGATACTTTATATCAAATTAAAGTCAGTGCATTTTTCATTGAGGTTCTGTTATAATCCCTTATTGTGACCTCAATTTAGTTCACTAATACTCCTTTGTAGTCTTAAATTTTAGTTCCATGATGAAATCATCCAATGATCTATCTGGGTTTTTCTAAGTTGTTATAAGGGGCAGGAAAAATTGGAAAGGATGTCTTAAACTTTAAGAAGTTCCAAAATACTACTGTGGCTTCAGCCTGTCTCTGTGTGCACAAACATATGTGTGTGTGTACATATACTATATGTTATATATGTGTACATATACATGTATGCATGCAAATGTACATACAAATATGTAAGTAAATATCTAAAATTCTCATTTCACTTTCCTCTGATCACCTAATAGTTTATGACTTAAAGTGGTTCAACTTGAGGGAACACCCACACTAGAAAAGTTTTGATTTGGGCAGTGAAATCTAAAGTGTAATATTTTTTTTAAACTAAAGTATTCTCATAGGAAATGAATTTGGTTCCATTAGGAAATGTGACTTCTGCCCACATTCAGCAAATTCCAGAATGTCTGAGGAACTTGGTATTATGTTTAAGCAAATGGTCTGTTTAGTTGATGGTACATAAGGATTACCAATTTTAATAGAATTAATGTACAATTAACTACACATCTTAACAACTGTAATTTTCATTTCATTTTTCCTTCATGATTCAGAAGGCACTTTGCTTATCTGTATCACTTATAATTATAATACAGTATACAAGATAAATTCTGATTCCTGCTGCCCCCCAACCCCCAATTTCTTGCTTTCTTGCTTGGGGAACAGGTAATTGTATTTTGAGTTCACAAGAACATAGGTCTTTTAAATTATACCATATGTGATAAAATACTTTGCAAACCATAAAATTCTATGCCAGCTGTTTTGTTGCTGTTATTTTCTTAGGGGTAGAAGATTGCCTGATGCCAGCCTTTGGCTCAACTGGTCAATGTTGTTAAATTAATTATCTAAGCATCCCAAGCCTCCTTGCTATTTATGTGGTTAAACCAATTTGGAAACAAGGATCATACACCTCTATTCTGCCCACCAAATACTACCATCTCATAAGACTCAACTGCTAGGTGGGTTTTTGGGAATAGGACTAATTCAACTGTCCAGCAATTAAATGTGGCTTCCATAGCTGAAATACCTGTAACTTTCCAGAGTGAAGAACCACAAGAAGAAACAAAACCTTCCCCTCCCTCCCCCCGCTTCCCCCCTGCATCTTAGATCTGGGACAATGTTATTTATAATACATGGCAGCAGTATTCCATCATGGACAGCAGGGGGCACTCTTGCATGAAGCAAAAAACCCCAACAGGGCTCCTTGGGTCCAGAATGCCAAGGCTTTCAATGGAGCTTCCTGTATGTCTGAAGGGGTATCTACTAAATAGTACGACACTCAATAAATCTACAAGCTTTGGAGGTGAGTCATGATGCAGGAATAAATGGAGAAGGCATATAGTTCAGTGCTTGCCTGTGACACTAGGATACTCAAGCTTGATGATTGTGGGGGTGGGGTATGTATGGAAGTAACAGAGCAGGTATAACAGGAAATCAAAGTGTGAGGAAATGGTACCAAGAGTCATTCCTGTGTCCTAAGAGCATTAGGATTCCGAGGAATTCAAAGGTTTGCTGCACGGTTTGGTTAGGGTTTATTTTTGTTAAATGCCATCCTCCCCCTCCCCAATGCCAAGAGCGACTTTGAGAACATCTTCCCCCTCCCCGAACACCAACTAGTCAAGTCACTGGAGAATAACATATGCATTTTGTATGGGTGGCTGTGCATATGTTTTCTGCATGTGTGTTTTCACTCTCCTTTATAACAATTGTCTGGTATAGCTTTAAAGGAAGCTTCATCCAGGAAGGGGGGAGGGAGATTTGGTGAAAGAGAGCTGACTCTTTTACCAGGGAGTTTTCATCTTCTGCACAGAGGGTTCGGAGGAGAAATCTGACTTCCCCCTTTCTTCTCCCAGAGCGCACCCCACTCCCATCCCCACCCCCAGATAATCAGTAACATCGGAGGCTTCCGGAGGGAGAAAGAAGACAGACAAAACTAAATACTCACCATATTGACTTCTGATACCATATCTATGCTGGCTATGTCTATATTCATGCCCACAGCCACAGGAGGACCTGAAAAACCAAGGAGATGGCAAGCATTGTGATCTCTAAGAACTTAATTCATTCTTAGGAAGTTATCTCTTCTCTCCATGGTATCAGCACAATCCTCTCCCTCTTTTCCCTTCCCAACCCCCAAATCTCTATCCCTGAGTCCTCCATGTTAATTTGCAACAGTGAAGATTCTTCAGTTGCCTGAGCCTTGGGGGCTTCCCTCTAGGAATTCTTTATATAACCTGCACACACGTGTTGGGAATGGGTGACAGGTTCCAGATATGTCTACACGTGTGGTCACACCAGGATATGAATACACACATATACAAGCTGCCTTTACTGGTATATTGCCTTGAATATCACCATCACCACCACTCCTTCCTCCTCCTCTTTCTTTCCCTCTCTCCCCTCTCCCCCTCCAAGCATGCTTTAACTGTTTCTGTCCCATACAAGTCAGAAGCAATGCTGAATTTGCGCCTTTCCCTTAGGCACTAAGATGATGGCTACAGAAGGTTTTTGTTTTTGTTTTTGTTTTTTTTGGGGGGAGGGGGCTACTCACTGGAATAGGAGGAAAGGTTGGGGGAACACTAAAAGGAGTAAGTCTGGCTTTAAGGACAAAAATAGAATGAGCAATGCCTAAAGAAACTGCCAAGTAAAACTCTTCAAAAGTAGGCAGGCATAGGGGGTTAAATACCATCTTCTAATCATTTGTCAGCACATCTTGCCCTCAAAAATGCTTACTGTATCCGGGGATATATTTATACTTTGGACCCAAACAAAACAAACTTATAAGACTTATATGTTAATAATTCCAATAAACATCAGGACATGAAATCAGATAAGGGAGAAAAAAAATCAAGAGTGACCAGTTACAAAAATTCAGTAGTATTCAAGGATCACAGCAAGACTGTCCTGTGCTAAGAAAATTAAGGAACTTTAGACCAGACTGAAAACATAGTGACACAGAGAACACAAGCAACCAAAAACAATAATACAACAAAATAGCGATATTGAGAGCAAGAGAGAGAAGAGAAGCAAAACTGCAAAAAGAGCTTGAGAATAGCAACTAAAATGTCTTATTTTCAAGACAACTGAATTACCTCCAAAATCTGGCCTCAGACGAATGTCATAGCCTTTCAGCAGTCTATCCACCGTCTCTTTAACCAGGGACATATTGCTAGGGTCATTGGCACTAAAAATATAACAATAAAAGGAAATAGATAAGCCACCATGCACAGGTTTCTCAAGATCAGATCCACACTACACATTCCTATTAACTGGCATAGTCAGTGATTCAAAGTGAAGAGGAAAAAAAAGAAAGGGATCACTTACCTCTGTGCACAGACCACAGCTATTATTAAAAGGAATGTCCAAATCCCAAAGTAACCCTTTTTCCGGACTCTCCACATCCCTTTAGCTTTTGATATGATTTAGGGTTTCACTGAAGAGAAGAGATCCAACTTATTCTGGCCAGTGCAGTAATTCTAATGTGAGGCGCATGCGCACGGCGTAACAAAACATCAAAGGAGCAGCGGTGGCTGCTGGAGATAGAGCAAATTTCCTTGTTAAAAAAAAAGAATTAAAGGGGAAGAAGGAAATGTATTATTATTTTTTCAAAAAAAAAAAAGTCACACCACTGGAGCATCAAGAGTAAATTTTGATTTGTTGTCCTCGGATTAGGGTAATATAAACTACAACGTCTGGTGAGTTTCGGGAGTTACGGGATAAGGCAGTTTTTTCAGTTTGCCTTATGAGCCTGTGGGTTTTTCTTTTTCTTTCTTTGTTTCTTTCTTTCTTTTTTTAATGTGCAGAACAGGATTAGGAACAGAGGAGCTGTTGTAGGGAGAGTGAAAAGAGAGGGCAGGGGAATCTATGAGCCAGGGGGTGCAGTGCCTACATATGGCTTGACAGAGCAGGGAGGGGGAGGGTGTTGCAGGAGGGCGGGAAGGGAGTTTCAACTTTTTTTTTTTCTTCTGGAAACAGCATCATCTCCTACCTGGCGATTGAGGGATACCTAGGTTATGGGATAAAGGAGGAGGAGAGAGGAGGAAGGGAGGGAGGAAAGAAGGGAGTAGAAAAGGGGAAAGGAGGAAGCGAGGAGGGCGGACGCTGTGAAACCGGCTAGATTTCTCCTGCAAAAAGAAGAGAGGGGGGAAAAACGATAGTTTCTAGGAGCAGGGGTGAGGATCGATTTCCCTTTCTCCTTCCTTCTAGCAGAACATTTCTTTCTATTTCTTTTCCTTCATATCCTTAGACACCGGAGTTTTGGGGTCTTGGCTTCACACCGTGTGACGCGTCGGAAGGCTTTTCGGGGTTATTTATAGCAGGGAAATACAGAAAAGGGAGAGGCAATTTAAAAAAGCCACTGCGTTTTCGCACGGATTTCTAACTAATTTTGCGTTTAAGTATATGCATCGGTGGGACTAGCCGTGGAGAGAATGGCAGTAACCTGGGTGGGAGGTGGGAGAGTGGGTAGCGATATAAAGGGACTACGGGGGAGGGAGACTTAAACGTTAAAGGGGGCAGGGATGGGTGGGATGAGAGGAAGAATAGTGGAGGTTTGGGAGGCAAGTTCTTCAGCTGGACTTGTCCTAGACATACACACGCGCGCGCGCACACACACGCACCCCCGCGCGCGTACACATACCTCGTTCCCCTCCCCTCCTTGTCTTCCTAGTTGGTTCCCAGATTCATTCTGAACCCCTTCCCCTCTCTCGGGACCCGAACCCCCTTCTCTGCCTTCCATATGCAAAGTAGTCCTGCAGGAGGTGGCAGGCAAGGATTAACTGTAGGTCCCCCTCAGCCAAAAAACGGGGTTATGCCTGAGACCCGCAGAGGCAAGATACAAAGAGATAGATTATCAGAGAGAAGGGCAAAGGAGGCGGGCAAAAATGGGAGCGGGGGGAGAAGAATAAGGAGGGGGGACTCCTTTGACAGCTAATGTCGCCTCTTCCTTTGCCATGATTACCACCCCTTTTCTTCCTCCTTGAAGGTCCCTCTTGGACCCCAGTTGCTCACTGTCCCAGGGGCTGGGGTTGGCTCTGCGCCCACGGTCCTCTGAAGTTCCTGGATACCTGGGAGGGAGAGCTATTTTAATTCTTCAAATAATAAAATATATCCTTCATTTGCATTAGGAGGAGGGTCACAAACACACAGACGTGGTGGGAGGTGGCTCATGGCCCTAAGAATGGGCAAAAGCATCGTGTTGTGTGTTTCTCCTTGGCCATGAAAACAAAAGTGACTCTCCTAAGGTTTCCTTTGGGAACTTTCCCCTTCCTGTCTCCTTTTGGGCAGTACCCCGGCCCAGCCAAGTGTTGGGTGAACGAAGCCAGCCCTTCAGCCATGCATGCAACTCACGGTCTGCCACCAGACACAGTTATCTGGCATCTGACTTTTCCCTTTCCGCTCCTGTTGGTCTCCCCCTCCAACACTGCCCCTCCCCCGAAAAAAAAAGGCAATCTAGTTATGGAGTGCGGGTTGAGAGAGGCCAGGCTTTCTGTGGGCTAGTGGGCAAGTGGCTTGTTAATGAACTTGGGACCCCAGTTGATTGGAAGGTGCAGGAAGAAGGCATGCAGTGTCATCTGTTGAAATTGGGCTGGGCAGTAGTCCTTCTTGAGGACTTCCTAAATCTCAGCTACACTCATGACCTACTTCCCTCCTACCATTGCCCCCCTTTCACTTCATCTCTCACTCTGTTTGGTCAGTGAGTCACACCAGGGCAGTGTAAATGCTGAAGAGGAAGAAGAGAGGGAGTAGGAATCTGTGCTCTTAGGATGGGAAAGATGGGCAGAAGGTGAGAAAATTTGTTGACAAATTTAAAAGCAATGACATTCAAAGACTAGATAATCATAAATAAGAAAAAGGTAGGCTGATCTTTGCATTTCTATACCTTTGATGGTATCAGGCTATGGATCTGCAATATGCTTCTTCCCTATCTCTAAAGATCCATCTATGATAATTCTTTAATATATATGTAGGCCTCCACTAAAGTCCTTCTCCAGATGTGTTACTGTAAAGAGAAAGTGACCCTGGGGTCTTTCTGAAGGTTATGCTCTGGCAGGTGTTACCAAGCTGGAAAATCTTTCAATATTAGTCCTAGCAAAACCACAGGTATATTACCTGAGTAGCAAACTAGCTGTAATCAGAAAGGTTTATTAGGATGCCTCACCACCAGGTGATGAATTATTTTTAAGGCAGAGCAATGCATTTAACTCTATAAAAAATATAAAGGAGTTGCTATCTGCATCAGAAGAAGAACCACCCCTGTCCAAGAAATAAAGGATCATTAAGTTTTGTTTGAAGCATGTAGTCCATAATCCATATGTTCCTATATTTTTATATCTATAATGAATATTGGAGTCGGGGTGGGGGGGGAGTGGTGGTATCTATTCATGTATTTCTTGTTCCCTCTCCCTTTTACACAAGCAAACTTTTTCCAGAGAGAAAGATTGGCGTTTTACCAAATCATGAATAGTGTAGAAGCCTGATATACAGTAGCAGAATGAGCTACAAGCAAACCAGCTAGTGAGACACAACATCAGTAAGTCACTCTCCAGGAATCACCACAGACAGATTGCTTTGCAGTTTGGTTATTCAAATTATACTTCTTCTGTCTCTTGTCTAACTGGGCCGGTACCAGTTTGGACTGAAAGGAGAATTTTTGTTTTGTAATGAAATCTTCAGAAAACCAAACAAAAAGAACAGCACCCCTACTCCAGACTACCGGGCCAAGCATTACTTGCCTCTTATATACAGAATACTAAGGAGGCTGGGGTATTTAAAAAGTGGAAAATGTCCTCCCACCTCTATATGATATGCTTTGTATTTTTCAGAGACCCTAAACTTAGACACATGGAACAATTTGAAAACAATTGAGAATCAAGAGTAACTGCATCTCAACTTGTGTCCTTCAGACATGTTTCATTTGCTTTCTATCCCTGTACTTTTGCTCATATAATTCTATTGTGCTAGAATGCCCTTCTGAATATCCTGAGATTTTAAGAATCATATTCTCACCTGTTGTATACTACCTTTCCTTCAAGACCTAGTTCAAAGTGTCCTTCCTGAGGGAAATTTTTCTTAATTACTCAGTTTGAAGTGACTTCATGTGAATTTGTAGCATGTTATAATCATCTGATATATGTGCATACAACTTATTTGTATTTTTTTGTGTAGATGCTTACTTCTATTTAAATGAAAATTCCTTGAAGGCAACTTTTGTTTCATATTTATCTTTGAATTTCTCTCAGTAAACTAATAAAGTGCTTTGTCCATAAAATGTTATACACTTTTTTTGAATGAACAGCAAATGTAACCATTGAAACTGAAAACAAGAATGCAGAAGGTAGCCATTAACAGAGATTGTTAATCTCAGAATAATTCTAGGAGGTGTGAATTTGAAGTTATATTCCAAGGAACAAAATGAAAATGAATTTTGCAGTGAAGAGGGGAGCACATTTCAGATAGCAGGTCAGATTCAAAATCTAGTCAGTGACAAAAAAGGAATTTTTTTTTTAATCCTTAATTCTGAAAGAATGGTTGAGATAGATATGTGCTGATAACCTTTTATCCAAGGTTAGAATCAAAAGCAATGGTAATGAGCTTTTGATCATTCACCCTGAAAACTGAAATGGTTCAGTGATTTGTACTGGTTTCTATTCCATAAAAATATGCACACACATTTAATCTGAAAGAACATTGCCTTGAAAGTTAGAACTTGTTTGAAATCCCACCTCTGTCTCAAAGTCTATTTGTGAATTTGGGCAAATAACTTCTCTTTCAATCTCATTTTTTTCATTTGTAAAAATAAGAGTATTGGACTATATTTCTAAAAGTCCTTCCACCTCTAATAATCTCTGGCCCTATGAGCTTATCTTGCTATTTTTTTTTAAAAAAAGAAACCATACAAGAATAATAATACAATGAGGAAAATAATTGGAATTTCAAAGATCTCAGTTTATTGGTGTCCTTTCTTTAGAACCTCAAAGGATTCACACAACAATTGACGAAACAGTGACTGGGGACTAAAATACAGAATGATAATGACTTGATTTAACTTGGTCTAGAAAATTCACAACTTTGCAATGCCAGCCAATTTCAGAATCAAAAACTCTTCTTCATTCTGAAAACATTCAGAATGGGGAAATAGGGAAATGAGGAAAAGGGGAAAATAAAAAGACCTTAATATAATTATGAAATTGTCCAGGCCTGCAATAGCTTCTTTATTGTTGAGACCAAGGGAGTAGGGGGACCCTGTGCAGGAATAAAAAAAAAAAAACTTTTTTGCTTCTTATTTATTACCAGAACCTTAGAATGTCCTTGTGGTCGAAAGGTGATGTATTTTACATAAAGAGTCCTATAAATCTCTAACTCATTTGTCTTCCCAATTCTTACTCACTTGGATGAGGTAATAATACTATTGAATTGGGGCAATGAAAACACTGCATGATAAAGCATCAGTCATTTTGAAAGGCTATTCTCAATTAGTGAAACATCCAAATTATACAAATCATTAAGAAGAAATTCAGTTGTATTACTTCCAAGTATATATGTTAACAGACTAATGATTCACAATGTTTCATTTAGTAGAGATTCTACTGAAACAAACAAAAGCATTGATAATTAATCTGTTAATTTTTATATGCATACAGGTGCCTTTTGAATGAATTTAACCATTATATAGTATTTAAAGAGTTATACATTCTTACTCTACTGTTATTGAAATGATATATTTATTTAGCAAAACTTTGTATCAGTTGTAATAAAAACAATTCTGTTTATGTTCATAATATCCAGATCACTAGACTCTGAATGAAAAGTTTTTGCAAAGCATCCTAAAAACCTAAACTCACTATCCACCCGGTTATGTTTCTTTTCTTACACTATATTGGACTCTTTAGTATACAATGCGAAATATTCAAAACTATCAATAAAAGTATAGGCTATCATAACATTAAGATACAAGTCTATTTAATATTCAAATATTTCATCTATTCTAGTGAACTGCTCAAATCTAATATATGTCTATGTGCTTATCAGCATCCTAATACCCAATATAGACATACTAGAAACACAGAGGTCATATATTCTTGATGTTCAAGAGCTGACAAGT
Organism: Bettongia penicillata ogilbyi; assembly: GCA_023548195.1. NCBI lineage: Eukaryota > Metazoa > Chordata > Mammalia > Diprotodontia > Potoroidae > Bettongia > Bettongia penicillata. Next base: position 868,675 of record JAJHZJ010000135.1, on the reverse strand, counting down.
ATGAATGACTAAGTAAAAATATTAATGGACTTAGGAACTTCTCAAGTAATTTCTTGGCTTTATAAAAAAAAAATCAATCCTCCTAAAGATTCTTCCCCCATTTAATAGCCCTTTACATGTTGCACCCATCAAGTGAATGAAATAGAGATTTTAAAAGTAACCCAGACAAGCAATCATTTCACTTTAGAAATCAAGTGACTGATAGGAAAAGGTTGAGAGCTTGAATTACTAAAGGTCTTTTAACTGAACATCCCTTTTAACACCATCTGAAATCAATCAATCTTAAATATATAGTATGCCTCAAAATATCAAATGAAATTATTGATGATACAAATGGAAGGAAAATGGTAATGTGAGAAATCCATCAATGCTATGGCCGTAAGGGAATACTAATTATATTTAGATTCCAAACTCAGGAGCCTAGGATGATGGTTAAATGAGATGTTATTGAATGCTGACAACTAGTATTAAAACACACACACACACACACACACACACACACACACATAGGAAGAGAAGAGGATAGGGTGGATGGGAGAGACTCCTTCAAATGACATCATCAGTAAACTAATATAATTGAGTTGTAGGCAGGAACTTGAAAGTTCTGAAAAGATAATTTTTCACTATCAATCACAAAACCCTTCCATATATCAGGCTTACAATAAGAAGTTTCTTTACAATGCTTCGGAATAGACTATTGTGGATCACTGAAAGTTGCTCAAAAAAATTTTTGTTTTAACCTTTTGAATTGAAAACTTTTCTAAAATTCCAGAATTTACTTTCCTATTTCTCAATAACACTAGTCTAGGAAACCTAAATTAATATTTAGGGACAATAATGTTTGAGAATCATTCAGGGTTCTCGGGTTATCTTTCTGAAAGTCAAAGCTCACTATACAGGACAGTAGGTAAAGAAACTATCAAAGAATGGTAGAAATGAGTCCTGGCATCAGGATATCATTCACTGACTTCCCCCTAAAAATCCAATTTATTTATTACTATTATGTTGACATTTCTAATTTAAAGGCCCATGGTTTATTTAAGTCTAATATTTTGCCTTAATTAGAACTTACTGACCATTAGAAAATGGATATTTTTAAAATTAGAAATATATTTGAACTATAATTTATAGTGGGAAAAAGAAATTGAAACTACATGGAAGCTCGTTTAACAGTTTATCCTTCTGGAAGAATGTTAATGAATTGGTGATTTTGGTTTCATTTTGCAGCAAAGGGCAGCAAGTATCATTTCATAACACACTTGATCATTTTGCCATAAAGTGTTTATAATAACCATCGTCAAATCCACTCCCAATAATACAGTTGCAGAGAATGAATCAGCAACTTATGCATATGATGAGCAAATAGAAAACTTTTTGGAGGACGAACTAGACAAGATCCTCCAAAGCAATTCAGCATATTTACTATTCAGTGATTTCAAGGCAAAGATGGGCACAGTAGAGTATGAAAAAAAAGTGGGAAAAGGCATATCAGGATGAAGCAGTGTAAAGGGCCCATAGCTCATAGACTACACACAGGTCTCATGCCATTATATAAATATTTTTTTTGAAGATGAAAACTTTGGAAACTGACAAGACCTCTTTGATCTAATGCAAAATGAAGTGAGCAGAATGAAGAAAACAATTTACCCAATGACAACAACACTACAGAGAAAAACTACTTTGAGATACTTTAGAACTCTGGCAATTGACATAATAAATGTCAAGTCCAAAAGAATGAAGATAAATCAAGCCACCTAACCAAAGCCAGAGACTTGGTGATCTTAAAATCCAGGAGACATGAAATTTTGTTGATGACCTATATGAGAATTTGTTTTGCTGGACTATGCAAATTTGTTGTATGTTTTGTTCTTTGTTTTTGGTTTTTCTTCCTTTTGATTTTTGTTCAATCAGCAGTGGAAGAAAGAGATGATAAATGTGTGGCATATTAGATAGAGTATATTATTTGGAGCTGGGAAGACCTGTGTTCAAATTCTGATTTACCAACTTCCTGGATGAATTTGGGCAAGTCAGTTTATTTTGAGTCTCAGTTTTCTGTAGTAAAAAGATCTAGCAAATATATAATGGGTTAAGAGTTATAATATAATTTTGAAATGTTTTTTTTTTTTATCTGATCACCCAACACTCCTGGAAGATTAGTTGCTCCTATTATCTTTATTTTATGTACAAGGAAACTGAAGCTGGGAGAGATGAGTTTGTTTGCCTAGGGTCATATGACTACTAGATGTCTGACGAAAGATTTGTACTGAGGTATTCCTCATTCCAAGATTAACATTCTATCCACTATTCTTGCCCATAATATGAAGAGATTGGAGTAGCTAGTATTTAGGGTTACTTACTGATCTAAATTTGTGACTAAAACATCCTTTGGTCATAACTTCCTTCTCTTGTCAAGTGGAATAATTTTAATGTCTATTCAACACAGTAGTCCTTGAATAGTTGAAGACAGCTATCACATTCACCCCATGCCTTGTCTTCTCCAGACTAAACACTTTTCAATATCAATTGATCTTCCTATGGCAATAATTAAGGATCTTCATTATCTTGATTGCCCTCTGGTGGACACTAGTCTATCATTCCAAACTTCAGCTGTAATAAAAATCAGGGCAAAGTTTTGGGTACCATTTGTATTTTCATCTCTTCTTGGTTTTGGATAATTTTTAAATAAATAAAAAAAAGATTGGATTTCTTGGCTGCCATATCACACCTTGAATCAAATTGTGTTCACAGTCTACTAAAACAATCATTTTCCCCCAGCTTAATCTGTGATGCAGCCATGCCTGTCCTATCTTGTACTAGTGAAATTAATTTTTTGGACAAAAATGTAAGACTTTCCCATTATTTTAATTAAATTTCATCTGATTAAATTAAGACTAACATTCTAGCCTGTAAATTTCTTTTTCAATCCTGAATCTGCCTTCCAATATGTGAACCCATATTTTTCTCATTTTTGAAATCAGCAAACCTGATAGGCATATCTTACTAGCTGTGTGACTCTGGGCAAGTCATTTTATCCTGTTTGCTTCAGTTCCTCATCTGTAAAATGATCTGGAGAAGGAAAAGGTAAATCACTTGTATTGTTAATGTATTTTAATGTATTTTTTGCATAATGGGAAGATCTTTCCCATCCATTAACAGGTCCATGTGACCTACCTGAATCACAGGGAAGCCTGAATCACACAAGTCTGTTACAGGAGGAGTTTACTGATGGGATAGAACAGCAAGGGATGGAGTAGGAAGGGTAGAGCAGAGCTAAGAGGAAGAGAGACAATTCAGATATGGAAAAGACAGAGAAAGCAAGCACCTGGCAGTGGGTGAGAGAAGGGCATTTTTCTTGAGGGCATTTGTTTGTGGGAAGGCCTGATAATATGTATAGACTTCCTGGTTATTATGATGGATTTGGATTTCTGGTATTGAGATTCAGCTTTCTGGTGTCTGAATAAATGTTTTGAGTCTGCCTTTCATATGGAGAGTCTGTTAGACTTTGAGATTCAGAACTACATGGCATATTCATGTTTGCATTGACGCTATGAATATATTGCCTCGGTGATACAGCACGCCAGTATCTTTGCCAATAAAATTTCAAATGAGCCCACGAATAGTCAAATATGAAAAACTGAACTGATTGTATACCTAATCTATTGCACTGATCTGTTTATTAATCCATACGAGATTATTTTGATTATTGTTTTTGTTTTATTTTGTATAACAGTTTGAGATCTTGTATTGCTAGGCCACTTTCCTTTATATATTTTTTTTTATTGATTTCTTTGATATTCTTGACCTTTTGTTCTTCCAAACGAATTTTGTTATTATTTTTTTCTAGCTTTCTAAGTTTTCAGTGGTTTGTTTGGGATTTCGCTGATTAAGTAAATTAATTTAGGTAGAGTTCTCATTTTTATTATATTGACCCTACCTATGAACAATGAATATTCCTCTAATTATTTAGCTCTTCCTTGATACGTGTGAAAAGAATTTTGTGACTGTGTTATATAATTCCTGCATTTGTCTTGGCAAGAAGACTCCCAAATATTGTATGTTGCCTACAGTTATTTTAAATGGAATTTCTCTTTCTATCCCTTGAGCTTAGGAATGGTTGGCAGTATATATAAATAGGCAATATTTCTGTGGTTTTATTTTATATCCTGCAATTTTGCTGAAGTTGTTCATTGTTTCAAGTATTTTTTTAGTTGATTCTCTAGGATTTTCCAAGTAGAGCATACAATCATATCATCTTCAAAGAATGAAAGTTTTGTCTCATCATTACCTATTCCAATTCCTTTAATTTTTTTTCTTCTCTTATTGCTATAACTAACATTTATAGAACAATATTGAATAATAATGGTGATAATGGGAATCATTGTTCCACCTCTGATATTATTAAGAAGGTTTTTAGCTTATCCCCATTACAGATAATGGTTGCTGATGGTTTTGTGTATACACACACATACATATATATGTATGTACACACACACACATACACACACACACACACATATATATATATATATGCTGGTCACTATTTTAAGGAAATCTTCATTTCTTTCTATGTTTTCTAATGTTTTATTAAGAATGAGTGTTGCATTTTATTAAAAACTTTTTCTGCACCTTTTAAAATAATCACATATTTTGTTATTTTTGTTATTGATATGTTCAATTATATTGATGGGTTTTCTTAAACATTGAACCAGCCCTGCAATCCTAGTATAAATCTCTCCTGATCATAGTGTATGATCTTTCTGATGTATTGTTATAATCTTCTTGCTAATATTTTATTGAAAATTTTCCTATCAATATTCAAAATTGATATTAGGGAAATTGGTCTATAGTTTTCTTTTTTTGTTTTTGTTTTTCCTAGTTTACATATAAGCATCATATTTGTGTCATAAAAGTAATTTGGTTGGACTCCTTCTTTGCCTATTTTTCTAAATAGTTTATTTAGTATTGAAATTAATTGTTCTTTAAATGTTTGGTAGAATTCACTTATGGATCCATCTGGTCCTGGGGTTATTTTCTTAGAAAACTCGTTCATGGTTTGTTCAAATTCTCTTTCTAAGAGGGTTGTTTAAGTATTTTGTTTCCTCTTTCTGTTAGGATAAACAACTTATATTTTTGTAAATATTCATCCATTCCATTAAATTCTTATGTCTATAAATATATAACTGGGCAAAATAGCTCCTAATAATTGCTTTAATTTCTTTTCATTGGTACTGAATTCATCTTTTTTCATTTTTGATGCAGATAATTTTGTTTCCTTCTTTTTAATATATAAAATTAACCAATGGTTTATTCTATTGTTTTTTAAAATAAACCTAGCTTTTCATTTTATTTATTAATTTAATGGTTTTCTTAATTTTAATTGTACCAATCTCTCCTTTGATTTTCAGGATTTCCAATTTGATATTTAACTAAGGATTACTTTTTCTAGAATTTTTTTAGTTGCATGACCAATTAATTGAACTGCTCTTTCTCCATTTTACTGATATGAGCATTTAGAGACATATATTTTCCCTCAAGTGCCACTTTGACTACATCTCATATATTTTGATATGTTGTCTCATTGTTGTCAATTTCTTTAATGGAATTATTTATAGTTTGTATGATTTATTCTTTGATCCACTCATTCGATGGGATTATTTAGTTTCTAGTTGATTTTAATTTATTTTCTACCCTTTATTGAATATAGTTGTATTTTATTGTAGTCCAAAAAGAATACATTGAATATTTCTGCTTTTCTGCATTTGTCTGTGAAGTTTTTTCCACTAATATCTGGTCAATTTTAGTGAAAGTGCCTCTTAATGTAGTATGTAAGTACATGTGTTTGTGTGTATACATATATCTATATATACATGTATAATACCCTTTTTTGTTTTTCTACTACAATCTTTGTATCTACTAGAATACGTGCTTATATGTGCATCTTCTCCTGACTTACCATTACAGAAGCTTATTTTAAAAATGAAGTTGATTTGTCATTACCAAGCTGTACATGGTGACATACATTTGTACTCTCTGCTACTGAGGAGGCTGGTAGATCACTTAAGTTCATGAGTTTTAAGCTACAATAGGACTAAAAGCTACTCAACAGTCTGAGCTAAACCCAACACCAATATGATAAGCCCCCAAGAATGAGGGACAAAGAGAATATCTAAGGAGGAGTTAATTGACCCATATCAAAAAAGGGTAGGCCAAAGTTTCTGCGCCAATCAGAATGGAGTTGGGCTCATAAGCAACTGATGTACTTCTAGTGTGGAGATATAAAGAGCCTAGTCTTAAAAAAGAAAAAAAATTGTCATGACTGACTCTCTTTCTCTCTCCATGTATATATGTCTATGTGTATGTGTGTGTGTATGTGTGTGTGTATATACATATGTACATAAGCTCTTAGTAATGGCTAATTCCATTTTAAAATAAATATAAAATGTAAAAAAAAAACACAGTTGGACCTTAGGGCTCACATCTATAATGTGGTTTCTCCAAGTCCAATAACTATCTTGGGTTTAGCCATCCAAATAATTCTAAGTGCTTATTGTTGTTTTACCGGTACACACCTTTCCATCTTTTCCACATATGTAAAGTGACTAATTCTTATCTTTGTCTTGTTTTGTTAAAAGCTAGCAAAATGTTTTAAAAGTCACAAAACAGACTGAAAGTTGCAGAAAATACTAGACTCCTACTTGTTTATCAATTATTGACCATAAGAAAGGATTTGAGTAGAACACAATTTATCATTAAATATTCTCATCCAATGAGGTATCTCATATTTTTTCCTAACCACGTTTTCTTGATGGATGAAATGACAGTTATTTTATTCAATGATGCTCTGATTATTAGAGTGAGAATGTCTGTTGAATCTAAATAATAATTCCAAAAATTTGTGTGACCGTGAACAAGTCATGACTGTTTTCATATTCCCCATTTGAAAACAATTCCTGTCATTTGGGGAATGGCTGAACATGTTGTGGTATATACAGAAGTGTGATAGAATACCACCATAATATAAGAAATGCTGAGACTATTGATTTTAGAAAAATATGGATAGACTTGCACAAAATAAGGAATAAAAATGAACAGAACCAAGAGTGTTGTATACAATAACCACAACATTGTTTTAAGAACAACTTTGAGAGAATAAGTCATTTTGACTATTATAAATACCCAAATAACTATAAAGGACCTAGGAAAGAAGACGCTATCTGAATCCAAAGAAAAACTGATAAATAGAAGAATGTATGGAATCATTTTACATATATATATATATATATGTGTGTGTACAAATACATGTACATGTACATATTTGTGTCTAATGGTAGCCATCTTTAGGGGGAAGGTGGAGAGGAGGGAAAAAAATGAAATAAAAGAAATTTATATGATAACTTTATATTTTAAAGGAATAGCAAGTTGTACATAACAGATTTTTGGTTTTATGTGTAATTATCTTTTTTTTTATTCTACCATGTTATGAAAATACTTCAGAAACCTCCTGCCAATACGCGTCCTTCTCTACCCTAATACTACTACCAGCTTGGTATGGGACATCATCAACACACCTGAACTAACAACTGCCATTTGGTTTCTCTAACTCAAGTTCTCACTCCAGTCTGTTCTCCACACAGCTGTCAAATTAATCTTCCTAATGTGGAGATCTGACCATGTTACTCTCCTATTCAGTAAAACCCTGCGGCTCCCTATCACTTCTAGGATCATAAATAAAATCCTCTGTCATTCAAAGCTCTTCACAATCTATTTCCCTTTACCTGTCTACTCTTCTTATACCTTACTCCTCCCTACATACTCTTCATTCCAGTGAAACTGACTTCCTTGCTCTTCTTCACGCAAAATACTCTATCTCCAGGCTTCATGCATTCTCACTGGTTGTGCTCTGTGCCTGGAACTTATGGCTATAACTGATACTTTTGACTTAAAAATGATCCCTGATTCACAGCAGCTGCTTATGCTTCTCCAAATTTACCTCTTAGTTATTTGCATGTAACTAATAATTACATGCAAAAGATAAAACAAAATTATGACATGATCCATCTCCTGGAAGGACTTTTAATTCTTTTTCTAAATTCATAAAGTAACCCTTTGGTAGTTCAATTGACACAATATTCAATAAGTAATTTAAGTTGTATTGTCATTTTTATTGTATTGGTTGAGCTTAGCCATGAATAATTAAAATTTCAGCAATTATTTAGGTCTTTCTCCTTTCGGATAAATATTATTTCATAGGTATATTCATAAACTCTGTAGTTACCTTAAGGATAATTTATCTATTCTTGCTAAAAGTATTTAAAATGATAATTTTGGCATTATTTTAACATATAAAGAAAATCCATGGAAATCATCAACACTTCTATTCAATTACCATAATCAAATAAGAATAGATAGAAAAATTCTTAAAGATTATTTTCAAGATACGTGTGTTTGTGTGTGTGTGTGTGTGTGTAGTGTGTCTTGATAAAATGTAGGTGCCTTGAAGATAGGTACTTTAATTTTGGTTGTGCTGTTTTTTATCATCAGCACCTACTGCAATGTCCAGAGATAGTAAGTGCCTAATTAATTACTGATTGTCTCTTCTCTGTAAACTACTTGAGAGTTGGGGGTTTTCCTCTGGGAGGGGGAAGGCAATATGGACTTATTGATGGGTCCCATGAGATGCATAATCATTGAAATAAATACAAAAATTAAAATGATCTTGATAATTGGAGATTATTGTAGTACAGGTAGGTTCCATGAATGATGGTGTCTGTTATAATGGTTCTGTTGCTGGGAGCAAAAGACTAAACCCAGGTGATGGCATCAAATAAGAGGCAAAATGATTTTCCCTGCCCAAGGGATATGCCAAACAAGACCCAGATAAGCAATACAAATAATAGCCATTTGATAGTATCCAAAAAATTCAATATATGACAAAAGTTTATAAGAACTTTAAGAAAAATGTTAGTAATGTAATGAAATTATCTGTTTCTATTCTTTGTAAATTTGTTTCACTTTTATATTTTGCTTTAAAAAAGATAAACCATTAAAATAAAAATGAATAATTAAACAAATTCATATATTAGTCATGTCCAAAAATTACTTTATTATGCAACCTGAGTGTATCATTTCTCTTGGAAGATATGAGCATCATGCTTCATTATTAATCTTCTGGAATCTTCGTTGATTATTGTATTGATCCTAGTTATAAAGTTTTACAACACAGTTGTTTATGATGTTATCATATAATTTGTCCTTTTGTTTCTATTAACTTTTACTCTGCATTAGTTTATATTTTTGCAGAAAATATGATGATTTCCTTAGAGGACACTAGAATCAACTATAATTATTTTAAATAATTTCAACAACATTTAAGAATAAAAGGTTGATTCTAAGACTTCCCATGCCAACATAGTGGACTGAGAAAGGAACCCCCTGAAGCCCTCTAAACTACTAGAAAATGATCTCACAGTTGATCTAGGAGCAGGGAAGTGGCTTACAAGAACAGAAGGGAAAATTTGTCTCACTGACGTGGGAGAGAAGCAAGGTCCAAGAACAGCAGCAGCAGCCAGCCTCCCAGCTGGGGGCCTGAAGCAGGGCTATAAACCTGAGGCAATCCATCAGCAGAGTTCCGCCCTCTCACAAACCAGTAGACCCCTAGACAAGTGAGTAGTCTGTGAAGCACAGCAAAGTCCCACCTCAGCAAACCACCCCAGAACAAACCACCAGGGAGGCCTTGACCCCACTGCTAACCAATAATGGAGCCCTGCTCCAGGACTGGCCAACAGGGTGTCCCTACCCCTGGGGCCAGCCACCAGAATGACTCTGTTACCCTACCCCTGGAGCAGGTCAGCAGCTAAACCATGGGAGGCAAACAGGGAGGTTCCATTCCCCATTACAAACCAGAAAGGAAGCCTAGCCTCTAGATAAAACAAGTAGATTAGCCCTGTAGCCCATTGAAAGCCAGCAATAAGGGGGACAGAGTCAATATGGTGGAGTAGAAGCATGGACCTGCTAAAGCTCTCCCCCTAAACCGCTGGAAAAAAAAATGTGTAAAAATGGCTGTAAAACAATCTGGAGCAGTAAAAGTCACAGAATGATGGACTGAAGCAGATTTCCAGCCCAAGACAATCAGAAAGATCAAGAGTAAGGGTCTATTGTAGTTACCTGGAAGTGGGGCACAGTTCAACATGGGCTGCACTGGCTTGGAAGAAGCTGGATCAAGACTAAGGAGACTGAATCTCTGGCAGTTGCTGCTGTTTCCAGACTTCTCACCCTACAGAAGCCAGGGAGAGATTTGGAGATCAGAGGAAAGTGTCTCTCACCTGGCTGGGAGGGGATAGTAGTTCAGACCCAGTTTCAGTGTGGCTGCAGCCACTGCTGAAATGGACACTGCTTCTGGAACCCAACACTTAACAAAGAGTTCAAAATCAAGTAATTATCTGGGAAAATGAGCAAATGGGAAAAAAAAACAGACTGTAGATTCTTACTTTCTCAGTAAAGAGGTATTTTCTTGCATCACTAACTGAGGAAGATCAAAACATACAACCAGAAGAAGACAACAAAGTCAAAGCTCCTGCATCCAAAGTCTCCAAGAAAAATATGAATTGGTCTCAGGCCATGGAAGAGGTCAAAAACGGTTTTGAAAATCAAGTGAAATAGAGGAATAATTGGGAAGAGAAATGAGAGTGATGCGAGAAAATCATGAAAAATGAGTCAACAACTTGCTAAAAGAACCCCCTCCCAACATGCTGAAGAAAATAATACCATTAGAACTAGACTAACCCAAATGACAAATGAGGTTCAAAAAGTCAGTGAGGAGAAGAACATCTCAAAAAGCAGAATGGGACAAATGGAAAAAAAGGTCCAAAAACTCATGGAAGAAAATAATTCCTTCAAAATTAGAATGGAGCAAATGGAATCTAATGACTTTATTAGAACTCAAGAAATTATAAAACAAAACCAAAAGAATGGGAAAAAAAAGACAATGTGAAATATCTCATTGGAAAAACAACTGACCTAAAAAATTGACCCAGGAGAGATAATTTAAAAATTTTTGGACTACCTGAAAGTCATGATTAGAAAAAGAGCCTGCATGTCATCTTCCAAGAAATTATCAAGGAAAAAATTGTCCTGATATTTTAGAACCAGAGGGTAAAACAGAAGTGGAAACAATCCAACAATCACCTCCTGAAACTCAAAAGAAAAACTCCTAGGAATATTGTAGTCAAAGTCCAGAGTTCCCAGGACAAGGAGAAAATATTATAAGCAGCCAGAAGAAACAAATCAAGTATTGTGGAAACACAGCCAAGATAACACAAGATTTAGCAGATTCTACACTAAGGGACTGAAAGTCTTGGAATATGATATTCCAGAGGTCAAAGGAGGTAAGATTAAAACCAAGAATCACTTATGTGGCAAAAGTGAGTATAATGCTTCAGAGGGAAAAATGCAACTCCAGTGAAATAGAGGACTTCCAAGCATTCTTGTTGAAAAGACCAGAGCTGAATAGAAAATTTTACTTTCAAATATAAGAATCAAGAGAAGCAAGAAAGGTAAAGAGCAAAAAGGAAACCATATGGGACTTATTAAATTTGAACTGTTTGCATTCCTACATAGAAAGATGATATTTGTAGCTCATGAAACCTTTGTCAGCATTAGAATAGTTGGAGGGAATAAGTGTGTAAGTATGTATGTATGCATGTATGTATATGTATATATATACATGTGTGTATGTATATATATGTAAGTGTGTATATATGTGTGTATATGTGTGTGTATGTGAGAGAAAGAGACAGACACAGAGAGACAGAGAGACAGAGGGCACAGGGTTAGCTGAATATGAAGAGATGATATCTAAAAAAGAAAATTAACTGGAATGTACTAAGAGAAAAAGGGAGAGGTAGAATATAGTAAATCATCTCACATCAAAGAGGCAAGAAAGACCTTTTACAATGGAGGGGAAGAAGGAGAAGGTAAGAGGGAATAAGTGAGCCTTCCTTTCATCAGATTTGCCTTTAGGAGAGAATAACGTACTCGCTTGGGTATGCAAGTTTATCTTAACCTACAGAAAACCAAGGGGAAAGGGGATAAGAGAAGGGAGATAATAGAAAGGATGGTTGATTGGGGGAAGGGATAATTGGAAGCAAACACTTTGGTAGAGGAAGAGAATAGAATAAAGGTCAAAGGAGAGAATAGAATAAATGGAGAACTGGACAGGATAGAGGGAATGTAGTTAGTCTCTCACAACATGTGGAAATGTTTTGCATGACTACACATGTATAATCTATATCAAATTGCTTTCCTTCTCAATGAGAATGGGTGAAGAGGGGTGATGGGAGGTAATGTGGAACTCAAAGTTTTAAAAATTGTTTTTACATGCCACTGGGCATTAAAGTATATAGGTAATGGGGTTTAGAAATCTATCTTACCCTACAGGAAAATAAAAGGGAAGGGGATAATGGAGGAGGGAGAGATAGAAGGGAGGGCAGATTGGAGGAAAGGATAATCAGAGTACATGCTGTTCTGGTGTGGGGGTAGGGGAGAGATGGGAAGAAAATTTGAAATACAAAATTTTGTGGAAGTGAATGTTTAAAACTGAAAATAAATTTTAAAGAAAAAGAAAGTCATCAGTACGACCTGGAGCCCCAGGACAAAAAACTTGGGACAGTGCAGTATTGGAGTCCAACTCTCATATAAAAACACTGTCACAAAAAAAGGCAGAAAAACTAAAACAATTGCTTGTCTATAAAAAGTTTCGATGGTGACAGGAAGGATCAAGGCATAAACTTAGAAGACAATGGTGTTAAAATGGCTACATGTGAAGCCTCAAAGAAAAATGTAATTTGGTTTTAGGCCCCAAAAGAATTCCTAGAATATAGAAAGCATTTTTAAAAAAATTAGAGAAGTAGAAGAAAAATTTGAAAAAATAAATGAGAGTATCACAAGAGGAGGATGAAAAAAGGGTTAATAGAAAGGGGAAAGATATACAAAAATTTGTTAAGGAAGATAAGTCCCTTAAAATAGAACAGGTCAAATGGAAAAAGAAGTATAAAACCTCAGTGAAGAAAATTATTCCTTACAAATGAGAATTGAACAACTGGAAATTAATAACTCTAAGAGGAATCAAGATGCAATCAAATAAAATAAAAAAAAAAGTTAAAGTATAGTAAGACAAAATGTGAAATTTCTCACTGGAAAAGGAACTGACCTGGAAAATAGATCCAGGAGAGATAGGACTATCTGAAAGCCACAATAAAAAAAAAAAGGCCTGCACAATATCGTCCAAAAAATAATCAAGTAAGCCACCCTGATATACTAGAACCAGAGATATACTAGAACCAATCACCACCTGAAAGAGATCCCAAAATGAAAACTCCTAGGACATCATAGCTACATTCCAGAGCTCAAAGAGATAGTACTGCAAACAGTCAAAAAGAACAATTCAAATTTCATGGAGCTATAGTATTTGACAGCTTCCACATTAAAGAACTGCAGGACTTAGAATACAGTATACCAGAAGGCAAAGAAATTAAGATTACAACCAAAAATCACATACCTAACAAAAATGAATATGATCTTTCAGGGGGAAAATGAAAAATGAATTTAATGAAATAGAAGAATTTCAAGAATTTCTAATTAAAAGACTATAAATTAATAAAAAAATGACCTCTAAACACAAGACTCAAGGGAAACATAGGCAAAAAAGAAACATGGAAGAAAAACACATAAGGAATTCAATAAGGTTAAGCTTTTTATATTTCTATATGGCAACATAATATTTGTTTCTGTTAATAACTGTGTCACTATAAGAGCAATTAGAAGGACAGTATGTAGAGAGAGCATGTGGACACAAGGTAACTTTGATGGGATGATGCCCTATTAAAATAAAGGGGTGAGGAAGAAAAGTGCACATGTAGAAGGAAGGAGGAGATTGAATGTAGTAAATAGCACAACATAAAAGTGGCAAGAAAAAAACTATTCTAATGGAGAGGAAGATGGGGGAGGCATGGTTCGCAAAGCCTAAACCTTACTTTCATCAAAATTGGATCAAAGAGATAGGTTGGTTACAGAAATCTATCTCACTCCAAAAGGAAGTTAAAAGGGATGGGGATAGTAGAAAGAGGAAAGGAGACTGATAAAAGGGAGCATATATTGGGGAATTTAGTGATCATAAGTAAAACAGATGTGAAGAGGGAGGAAGTAGAGGCTAAGAGAGACAGGGGGATGAACAAATGAAAAACAGCATGGAGGGAAATAAACAGTTATCATAACCATAAATGTGAATGGCATGAACTCACCCATAAAATGGAAGCAGATAGCAGAATGAATTAACAAACAAAATCCTATAATATATTATTTACAAGGAACACATCTGAAGCAGAGATACATACAGGATAAAGATAAGGGAATGGAGCAGAATCTATTACACTTCAGCTAAAGCAAAGAAGGCAGGTGCAGCATATCCTGATCCCAAAACAAAAGTAAAAATAGATCCAATTAAAAGAGATAAAAAGAAGAAAACTATATCTTTCTGAAAGGTACAATAGATAATGAAGTCATATCAATAGTAAACATATATGCACCAAATGTAATAGCATCTAAATTTTTGAAGGAGAATTTGGATGAGTTACAAGAAGTAATAGAGAGTAAAACTGTACTAGTAGAGGATCTCCCCTCTCAGAACTAGATAAATCTCATGAAAAAGGCAAAGAAGAAAGAAGTTAAAGAGGTAAATACAATTCTGTAAATTTAGATATGGTAGATCTGGGAAAAATGGGATGGAATAGAAATTAATATACCATTTTTCTCAAAAGTACATGACACTGGAAGAGCCAAGATGGCAGAGTAGAAAGACTCACTGTATGCTAGCTCCAAACCCACAGCCCATAAATTTTCTGTAAAAAGAACTCCCCACAAATTCTGGAGCAGTGAAAACCATGCAGGAATGCAGTGGAGGAGATTTCCGTTCCAGAGAGCCCTGAAAAACCTACCCCAAAGGTCCGTCACACACCGGATGTGGAGCGGAGCCCCTGTACTGCCCTGGTCATGCAGCCCCGAGAGGAGCAGATCCGAACAGGCTCTAGGGATGGAACCTCGGGCAGCCACGAAGGTCCCTCCACCCACAGGCGCTACAGGTGAGTGAGAGAAACTTCTAGGCTGGCCAGAGGGGAGCAGGGTGTCTCCATAACTCAGGCCCTCTCGGGAGGCAGCCGCGGAGACAGGGACAGCAGCAGATTCGGGCTCCCGGAGCAGACAGGAGCTTCCCTACATTACCGAAGGTCTCTGCACAAAGCCCTGAGGGAACTGAGCCTGGGAGGCAGCCCTGCCCCCACCTGAGCACCAGAACTTAAGCTCCCATTGAATAGTAGCTGCGCCCCCTGCAGAAACCCCTGAGGCTGGGGAGCAGCATTTAAATCTCAGACCCCAACCACTAGCTGGGCGGATCTAGGCGGGGGTGGAGAGGAAACTCAGAAGTCAAGTAACTGGCTGGGAAAATGCCCAGAAAAGGGAAGAAAAATAAGACCATAGAAAGCTACTTTCTTGGGGGACAGATGTTTCTTCCTCCTTTCATTTCTGCTGAGGAAGTACAATGCTTGCCATCAGGGAAAGATGTGGAGGTTGAGGCCTCTCTATCCCAGACATCCGAGGTGGATGTCCGGTGGGCTCAGGCCATGGAAGAGCACAAAAAGGATTTGGAAAATCAAGTTAGACAGGTGGAGGAAAAACTGGGAAGAGAAATGAGAGAAATGCAAGAAAAGCAAGAAAAATGGCTCAATAGCTTATTAAAGGAGACCCCAAAAAATGCTGAAGAAAATAACACCTTGAAAAATAGGTTAACTCAACTGGCAAAAGAGGTTCAAAAAGTCAATGAGGAGAAGAATGCTTTCAAAAGCAGAATTAGCCAAATGGAAAAAAAGAGGTTCAAAAGCTCACTGAAGAAAAGAGTTCTCTCAAAATTAGAATGGAACAGATGGAGGCTAATGACTTTCTGAGAAACCAAGAAATCACAAAACAAAACCAAAAGAATGAAAAAATGGAAGATAATGTGAAATAGCTCATTGGAAAAACCACTGACCTGGAAAATAGATCCAGGAGAAAAAATTTAAAAATTAGGGGACTACCTGAAAGCCATGATCAAAAAAAGAGCCTAGACATCATATTTCATGAAATTATCAAGGAAAACTGCCCTGAGATTCTAGAACCAGAGGCCAAAATAAGTATTGAAGGAATCCATTTATCACCACCTGAAAGAGATCCAAAAAGAGAAACTCCTAGGAACATTGTGGCCAAATTCCAGAATTCCCAGGTCAAGTAGAAAATATTGCAAGCAGCTAGAAAGAAACAATTCCAGTATTGTGGAAATACAATCAGGATAACACAAGATCTAGCAGCTTCTACCTTAAGGGATGGAAGGAAGTGGAATAGGATATTCCAGAAGTCAAAGGAACTAGGACTCAAACCAAGAATCACCTACCCAGCAAAACTGAGTATAATACTTCAGGGGAAAATATGGTTTTTCAATGAAACAGAGGACTTTCAAGCATTCTTGATGAAAAGACCAGAGCTGAAAAGAAAATTTGACTTTCAAACACAAGAATGAGAAGAAGCATGAAAAAGGAAACAGCGAAGAGAAGTCATAAGGGACTTACCAAAGGTGAACTGTTTACATTCCTACATGGAAAAACAACATTTGTAACTCTTGAAACTTTTCAGTATCTGGGTAGTTGGTGGGACCACACACACACACACACACACACACACACACACACACACATACACACACACACATGTACACACGTGCGTGCACACACATAGAGAGACAGAGAGCACAGAGTGAATTGAATAGGATGGGACCATATCTTAAAAGAAATTAAGGTAAATGGTGAGAGAGAAATGTAGTGGGAGGAGAGAGGGTGAAATGGAATGGGGTAAATTATCTCTCATTCAAGAGGCAAGCAGAAGACTTTTCAGTGGAGGGAAAAAGAGGAGACCAGAGGAAAAAAAAAACATGAAGTTTACCCTCATCACATTCGACTAAAGGAAGGAATAAAATGCACACTCATTTTGGTATGAAAACCTATCTTACAATACAGGAATGTGGGGGAGAAGGAGATAAGCAGGGTGGGGGGGATGATGGAAGGGAGGGCAATGGGAGGAGGGAGCAATTTGAAGTCAACACTCTTGGGGAGGGACAGGATCAAAAGACAGAATAAAAACAATGGAGGGCAGGATAGGATGGAGGGAAATACAGTTAGTCTCACACAACATGACTATTATCGAAGTCATTTGCAAAACTACACAGATATGGCCTATATTGAATTGCCTGCCTTCCCAAAGGGAATGGGTGGGGAGGGAGGGATGGGGAGAATTTGGAACTCAAAGTTTTAGGAACAACTGTCGAGTATTTTTGTTGCTACTAGGAAATAAGGAATACAGTTAATGGGGAATAGAAAGTCATCTGGCCCTACAGGACAAAAGAGAAGATGGGGACAAGAGAAGGGTGGGAAGATAGAAGAGAGGGCAGATTGTTGATAGGGGAAATTAGCATGCTCGGTGTATTGGGGTGGGGGGAGGGGATAAATGGGGAGAAAACTTGGAACTCAAAATTTTGTGAAAATGTATGTAAAAAATTAAATAAATAAATTTAAAAAATTTAAAAAAAAGTACATGACACCAACACAAAAACTGACCATACATTAAGACACAAAATCCTCACAACCATATGCAGAAGATCATGAATTGTAAATGTATCCTTTACAAATCACAATACAATAAAAATTCCATCAGCAATAGACAATGGAAAGATAAATTAATATTTATTGGACATCATCAATCTAATCCTAAAAACCTCGTAATTCAAAAAACAAATCGTAGAAACAGTAAATAATTTCATTGAAAAAAATGATATGACAGGATACCAAAATTTATGGGATTCAGCCTAAGTAGTATTTAGGAGAAAAATTATATCTCTAATTGCTTACATCAATAAAATAGAAAAAAGTAGATCAATGAATTGGGCATGAAGCTAAAAATACCTACAAAAAGAATAAATTAAAAATCCCCAATAAAATGCCAAATTGGAAATCCTGAAAATCAATTGAGAGATTAATAAATTTAAAGTAAAAACATTGAACTAATTAATGAAACTAGGGAGTAGTCTTATAGAAAAAATTATGATAATTATGAGAAGTTATTTTGTCTAGTTATATGCCCATAAATCTGATAATTTAAATGAAATGAATGATTACAAAAATTCCCCTAATAATCAGAAGAAATAAAATACTTAAATAACCTAGTCTCAGAAAAAGAAATTCAAAAAGTCATCAATGAACTTCTTAAGAAAAAATTCCCAGGACCAGATGGGATTTACAAACAACTTCTATCAAACATTTAAAGAACAAGTAATCTCATACTATATAAAAACTATTGGGGAAAATGCCAAATTCCTTTTACAAGTATGATGCTGATACTCAAACCAAGAAGAACAAAAACAGAAAAAGAAGACCATAGACCAACTTCCCTAATGAATATTGATACAAAAATTTCAAATAAAATATTAGCAAAAATATTATTACAATATATCCCAAAGATCACACACTACAAGCATGTGAGTTTTATACCAGGAAAACAGGACTGGTTCAATAATAGGAAAACTATTAGCATAATTGACCATAGCAATAACAAAATGAATAGAAATCATATGATTATTTCAATAGATGCAGAAATATTCTTTCACAAAATACAGCACCCATTCCTATTAAAAACACCAGGGAGCATAGAAATAGATGGTAAGTGTCATCTATCTAAAACCATCGGCAAACATATCTAATGGGAATAAGCTAGAAGTCTTCCCAGCGCAATCAAATGTGAAGTAAGTATGCCCATTAAAGTCTATATCTGATTGCTTACCATCTCAGGAAGGAGGAAGGGGAGAGAAGTAAAAAGGGAGATAGAGAATCTGCAAACTGAAACTTCAAATAAAAATGTTTTGAAATTTTTTAAAGGTAATTATGCGAAAATCAGCACTTTTATTGTACTATCAAGAAAATCTACCAAAAACTGACAGAGAAATAATTTTATCATAGCTACAGAATCTACAAAATGTGCATGTACCTACCAAGTGCATGTACCTACCATACATACAGGACTTCTATGAACACATCTATGAAATAATATTTATACAAATAGTGACCTAAAATTACAAAAATATTAATTACTCATGATTAGTTTGAACCAATATGATGAAAACAACAATACAATTTAACTTACTTTACTTACTGCATGTCATGTCAGTTAAAGGACCAAAGGGTTACTTTGTAGAGCTAGGAATAGAATTAAAAGGTCTTTGAGGAAATGGATCATGTCATAATTGTCCTTTCTTCTTTATGTTTATCTGCACATTGTTTTGTCTTAAAGAAAGTTAACATATAGTGAATAGTATTGATGATAATGAACATTGCTGATTTACCCCTGATGTTATTGGAAAAGTTTAAAGTTTATTCCCATTACATATAACTCTGGTTTTTATTTGTAGGTAGGTTCTATTTATATTTTTTATTATTTTTAATAGGAATGGATGGTGTAATATTAAAAATATTATTGTATCTTAATGCCAAATGACTTATACTGGTCTTCTTATTGATGCAGTATGTTATAGTGATAATTTTCCTAGTATTGAGCCAATCCTGTAGTTTACTCCTGTAAATCCAACCTGATCATAGCTAATACATTAGTTGTTCTGCTATTTTTTAAACAACTCTTAATTTTATATCCCATTTAAATATTTTACTTTAAATGTATTAACCCATTCTTTCAGTTTCAAAATTTTTATTTTGGTGTTTAGTTGGGATTTAAAATACATTGTTTTTTTAGCTTTGTTAATTGTACATCAAATGCATAGATCTGGTCATTCTCTGTTTTATGGATGAAAGAATTTAGAAATATACATTTCCCCCTGCTTTGGCTTGATCCTGCTTTGAATTGTTGTGGCTGAATCACACAAATTTTTTTTGTTGTTGTCATTATTTTTAATGAAATTATTGTTTCTATAACTTGTAATCTACTAATAATTTATGATTAAATTATTCTTTAATTTTTAATCTTTTCTTAAGGGACTTTAATTTGAATATATTTTTTCTTGAACTTCTGTGTTTAATATTTTTGCTTTCGTTCATTTATTTGTGAAGTTTTTATGCCCTAAATGTATCTACATGGACCATTTTTACAAAGGTGGGATGCACAACTGAAAATATGTTTTTCTAGCCTCATTCAACAACCACCAGAATTCACCTACTTTCTATTCCCTTTCAATAATCAGTAGAGTTGCATCATATCTAACTTTTCATAAATTCTATTTGGGTTCTGAACTTCTTTCCTTAAACATATGTTTTGTTAGATCTATCTAGGTTTACAAGGGGGACTGTGCTATTATTGTTGGAAGCTGAAGTGCTTTAAGAGAGACATTTTCAAACATAAGTTTTTGTGAAAAGAAAATGCTTGTTTCTTTAAGCCTCATAACTTTTAACCACACACACACACACACACACACACACACACACACACACACACACACGCACACACAGATTTGCCCTGCATTCTCTTTATTTTTTTTCTTTTTAATGTAGATATACTTATATCATACTGGAAACCAGGCATACTGACTTGGGCAGCAGCTGAGAGTGGATCTGGTTTATTTTTTTAAAACTTAAAATATTATTATTAATCTTTTGCCATTCTCCTTTCACATTTTCTTCTCTTTGCCTTCTTTAGGATTGTTACTTCTCTTATGAAACATGGTCAGTTAAGAAAATGAAGTCCAAACTCAGAATATACAATGAGTAGTACAGAGGTATCAGGTAGTACTACACAGAGTAAAGAGTCATATAACAAGTTCTTACTTGTGGTAGAAGAGAACAAATTCATGCTACATGAACTGGATTACCATGGTATATTATAGTAAAGAACCATGAATCATAAGTGGAAGTAAAAGTATGTGGGTGTGGTGAAATTATATTTTCAAATTTTTTTCTGTGATTGATTTTTTCTTCCTCTTTTTCTTTCCTTTAAATATTATTAGTTATAACAAATGATTCTCTGGGAAGAGTGAGAAGAAAAATACCTGAGGAATTTTAGTTTATAATTTTTATTTTATTTTATTTAATATCAATTAAATTTTATTTTAAAAAAAAGAGACCAATGCTTTAGTTAGAGAGTATTTTGGTGAAAAATAAAAGAAAAATCATAAAATTTTCTCTCGAGAAAGCACTGGGAAGAAAAGACATATATTTTGAATTATATTTTTTTACAGAATTGCAGAGTTGGAATTTTAGAAGAATTTAGAGGCCATCTAATCCAATCTATATCTAAATTAGAACCAATTTTATATCAAGGCCAGGAAATGGCATTGCAGATTTTGTTTAAATGCTTCTAACACAAGACAACCTACATTTTTCACACAGTAGTCTGTTACAATTTCAGATAACTTGGTTAGGTAGTTTTTCTTTGCTGAAGCTCTCACCCACTGTTATTCATTTTGCCATCTGTGGCCAGTATAAAAAAATCTACTAATTCTTCTGTATGTTTTAATTCTATTTGAATATGTTGGTGAGAGTGATTATATACTCCACTGTTTTCTCAATGCCAACCCACTATTCTCAGTTCCACCAACTTACTCTCCTTTGATATCACCAATTCTCTGACTATCTTGGTTACCCTTATCTAGATCTTTAATCTACCATTGTTCTTCCTTAAAAGTTGATGCTGAGAAATGTACAAAATATTCTAGATATGATCTGATCAAGATACAGTCCAATGTTTTTTTTTTAAACCTTTCATGTTCAAGACTAAATGTCTCTATTAATGCAACCTAGAATTACTATTACCTTCTTGACTTCCTTATCATAAAATTGATTAGCTTGAATTTACATTGCTTCAAAACACTTTTAATAATCTTTTTCAGCTGAGCTGTTGACAGGAAGACTTTGTCTTCCTGTGTTATTCTTGAGAGAATTGATTTTGCTAACCCAAGTTTGGATCTTTACTTGTCTCACTATTTAATTTCATCTTCATAGGTTCATCCCATTAGCATAGATTGTAAAGATCTTTTCAGATCCTAATTGTCATCAGATATTAGTTAACCATCTCAGAATCATATTATCTGCAAATCTGATCAACATAACACCTATATATTGATCAAAATTACTAATAAAACATTAACCAACACAAAATCAAAGACAGATCCCTGGGTAATTTCATGGAAAATCTAGGCATGAATTGGCATCATCATTAATGACTCTTTCATTTATGCTTTCCTTAATATTCTATACCATTTTATCTACTTCAGCTATGACTTTCTTCACATGAGTATATCTTCTTAAAATGCAACTCTACTTTGCTATCTTTACCATCTTTATTATTCTTGAGAAAGGCATAGTTTTCCATAACTATTTTCTACACAGGACTCCTATATTACTATGACACACTGATGCTTAAAATTTGTTTCCTTACATTAGGATTTCAAGTTTACCCTGGTTATTTCCCATACTTTGTGCATTTTATCTATTTTATTTTATTATTTATTTCGTACATGTAATTTAAGGTGACTTGTTTTTCCCCCTTTGTGTACTTTTTGGATATTATGTTTTATGAACTCTTGCTGTCTACTGCTAATTTTTCTGTGCTATATTTGGTAGGGTGGACTTTCTCCCTACTCCTCCATTTGTGACGTAAGGCCTCCTTGTTCAAATTCGCAAAACTGAAGAAAAGAAATATACATACATATAATATATATCTATAATATATTTATTCATATATAAATTTATGCTATATATAATCATATTTATAGATATGCATATACATGTGTGTGTTTATCATATGTAGCTCATTCCAAGCCAAGATTTTGTCACTCTTATAAATTAAACCATGCGTTTGAAAGAAGAATAAAAAAACATTTTAAGACACTGTCTCCTTAACTTCTAAATCACTTCCTAAATCTCAATTTTTCTTCTGAATTGGCAGCTAGGTGGCACGGTGAATAGAGTGCTGGGCCCGCACTCATTAAGAGCCGAGTTCAAATCTGACCTCAGACACCAATTCTATGACTCTGGGCAAGTCACTTAATCACTGTTTGCCTCAGTTTTCCCATCTGAGGATGACAGGGATGATGGGGATAAGGGAGGTAATGAAGATAATGATAGAACCTTATTATGAGACTCAAATGAGGTTATATTTGCAAAATGTTTGGCACAGTGTCTGGCACATGGTAAGGAATATAAAAATTATTATAATTATTAATTGCCTACCTTTAATTGGTAGTATTGATAGAAATACCACCCACCAATGAAAGAATTTAGTTCATTTTCCAAGATAGTCTAGTACTTTGCAGTGTTTTCTAGGTTGCTTCAAAATTGCCTAGATTGATTCTAGGAATTATAGATAATGGGGCTTGCTTCTGGTACAAGAAAATTGTTGAGGAAATCATTAGGGGATAAAATTATAAAGCAGTTTGATATAAAAAGGTCAAAACACCCTGGCTTTTGAAAGCCTACATTGTACCTCTTAAACCTTTTATAATTTTGAGAAGAAGTTATCTTTTTGGATAAATAGAAGCCCAGAGAGATTGCTTTCCAAATGGTTTTTCACTGAGGAAATTTGACTACTAGAGGAAACTTGGCTATTTATGTTCAGATTATAATGGGATATTTTAGGGGGAAAAAGCTGATGTTTCCTATATAAGATACTCCAGATCTGTTGTAATATATTGTAAGGTATATTGAAAAATTGACATCCTGTCTTGCATCTAAAACAACTTTCCCTATTAATATCACAGTAATTCCATATCCCTTAATATGAATTAGTTGGAAATGAAAATAGAGGCACATTTAACAATATTTCAATTAACCAACATATTCAATAATTTACCCGAATCCTACCCATCTATAAAATTGACTTGGAGAGCAATATTTCTATTTAGAATAATGAGGTATTATTATAAATCCCCATATTCAAAATATAATTTTACCTTCAATTTTCTTTCCTCTAAGGCAGGAGTGGGGAACCTGTGGCCTCAAGGTCACATGCTGCCCTCTAGGTCCTCAAGTATGGTCCTTTGAATGAATCCAAACTTCATAGGACAAATTCTCTTAATGAAGGGATTTATTCTATAAAATTAAGACAGTCAAAAGGCATCATCCAAGGACCTAGAAGGTGACACATGACCCTAAAGCCACAAGTTTCCCAACCCTACAAGAAATTATTATGATTTATATTGGTTCTCAGTTACTTTCTGGAGGCACATGTCTCCCATTACTTCCAACATTTGGTAGATATTTAATCTTGGAGTGAATTAGAAATTGTCTGTTGAGTTTCTCTTTAAAGAACAAAAGGAATGTATTTAAAAGAAAAAAAATAGAATTACCAATCCTGCTGCTCTAAATTTATGGCAACTTATCAATAAGGTATTTAAGAATATATTGAGGGACAGCTAGATGGAGCAGTGAATAGTACACTGACCCTGGAGTCAGGAGGACCTGAGTTCAAATCTGGGTTCGGACATTTGACCCTTATTAGCTTTGTGACCTTGGGCAACTCATGTAACCCCAACTGCCTTGCTTTCCCCCCTCCAAAAAATAGAAGAAGAGTATATTGAGATCCTCTGCTTCATCTAGGCTAATCTTTTCACTCTCTCATTTCCAATACCATTTTTGTCACCATCAATTACACATTAGCATTCCACAAAGAATTGATTATGCAAATTAGTTCATGTAAAAACTTAAAATTGCAGGTAAGAGTCTTAGACATCACAGAAATCTTTTCACAGATAAATATATGAAGGAACAAAGATGGGAAGTGGCTTGCCAAAAGTTGCAAGAAAAGTTAGAGATTGTGTTAAGATAGGAATCTGTTTGCCCTGGCTATTATTCCAATATTGTTTCCAATAAACCAGTTTACCAATTCCAAATATCACTGGGTGAAAAACTGTAATTAACCAGATTAAGCAATAGTAGTAATAACTCAAAAAAACTTTGATGAATAAAATTTTGGAAAACATTGGAAAATTATATAAGAATGTATAAAGAACACTTGAAATGTTAAATATTTTTATAAGCCCGAATAGACCCAAAACATAGACCAA
Source organism: Bettongia penicillata ogilbyi (assembly GCA_023548195.1). Classification (NCBI taxonomy): domain Eukaryota; kingdom Metazoa; phylum Chordata; class Mammalia; order Diprotodontia; family Potoroidae; genus Bettongia; species Bettongia penicillata. Next base: position 843,543 of record JAJHZJ010000135.1, on the reverse strand, counting down.
AACATGGCTTATAGGAAAGGGAGGAAAGGGAGCATAGAATTCTTCTCTAAAAGAAAATGAACAAATACACACTCATATCTCTATAGAAAGAATGTCTATATAAAGAAAAAAAAAACAGCTAGGTAGTAGAGTGCTTAGAGTTCTGGGACTGGAACCAGGAAGACCTGAGTCCAAATCTGACCTCAGACAATTTCTGGCTTGTGACCATGGGTAAGTCACTTCGTATCTGTCTGCCTCAATTTCCTCAACATATCTACACCCTTTCTTTTTTTGCAAACATTCAAGTTGTCTTTAGATTATGAGAAAGAGTAGGTAAAAGAAAGATTATGACCTGTCTAGTAAAACCTCAGAGAACTGAACTTCAAAGAGATTAGGTGATTTGTCCATGTTTGTACATCTGAAATGGTCATTTAAATGGGAAAGTCTTTCCCATTTATTTGTATCCCCATGTGATCTGTCTGGGTCACATAGAAGTCTGGGTCACATGGAGCCTATGGTAGGAGGAGTTTGCTGAATGGATGAAGGCAGAGCTAGAGCAGAGCAGAGAGAAATTTTGGTCAGAGCAGTCAGAACTGAAGGATGCAGGCAAGCCTGAAGCTGGGTAGCATAAGTGAAAGAGCTTGTTTGTCATTTTGTTTAAGAGGGCCTGCTTGTGATTTGTTGAATGGAGCTGGTTTGTGGGAAGCCTAGCAGGGGGAAGGTTTGGGGATGGTGTTGTTCTCTGCCTTGTTATTGTGTATAGATTTTTGTTACTATGGTGGCTTTGGCTTTCTGGTGTCTGAATAAATGTTTTCTTTCTGTCTTCCCTGTGAGAGTCTGTTGTATTTTGCGATTCAGAATTGCACCCAGATATTCATGGCTGCTGTAGGTGCTATGAATATTGCATTGGTGCTACAACAGCTCATAAGTGTCATAGGTAGGATTTGAACTCTAGCTTATTAACTCTAAGTCTAGTGTTGTTTTCATTAGATCACAATGCTTCTAATTTAAGGCAAATAATTTATTGAAAGTATAAAATATAAGACATAAAATGATACTTGAATAAACAGGTAGATAACTTATGGAATTTACAATGCAAATATTTTATGAAACTTGATGTTTCTTGTCCTTCACTTGATAGGACAAAAAACTTCGCTTAAGAAAACATTTGTTTTTGTTCAGTTGTTTCCAATTCTTTGCAACCCCATTTGAAGTTTTCTTGGCAAAGATACTGGATTGGTTTGCCATTTCCTTCTCCAGTTCATTTTACAGATTAGGAACTGAGGAAAATAGGGTTAAGTGACTTTGCACAACTTGTAAGTATCTTACGTCAGACTTGCCAAATAATGTTTTTATGTTTCTCTGTATGAGTTCTAGGTTTCAAATGGAGCTTCAACATAGGATTATGGATTTCCAACTGAAAAGGACTTGAATACAATTTGCTCCAACTACATCATTCTGGTAACCATGAGGCCCAATAGACATTAAGTAATTAATAGTAAATTGAAGAATATGACTACAAACTCAGGTCTTCTGTGTTCTGACAAACCAGATACAATATTCTTCCTACTAAACCACATTGTTTTTGAATGTTTTAGTTAATCTCAGAAAACTTCCTCGAATAAAATGGGTGATGTCTGCTAATAGATAGTGACTATGGAGCAAAAACATAAATTTTAGAGCCTTGACAATTCCTTGGTGATAATTTAGATGTTTTCAATCTTTATTTTCTGAAATATTCCCTGCATTGAACTCAATTATAAAGCATAGCATCTAAGAAACACAATTTTGGAGACTGGCAAAGTAAGGTACAAAGTGACTGTCATCAATATAAATCTGAACCAAAATGTAGGAAGATAAGATATTCTTGAATAATTGAATTTCTGAATAATTCATGGTTACCTAAAAATCACAGTGTCATGTAGGGGATATAATTCTGGACATGGCTTCATGTGTACTCAAGGTCAAATCTTATCTCTAAAAATTTACTTGCTATGTGACCTTTGTCAAGTCAGGAAACTTTTCTAGGACTGACTTGAAGATATGTTTGCCTTGTGAAAGGGAGTTCTCATTCTCAGACTTGGAATTTCCTATTCTGGAGAAATCAGATATTTTTGTGGATGTATATGTTAAAGGCTAAAGAGAAACTTCTTTTTTTTTTCAATTAAATGTCTCTAAAATACAACATAAAGTCCATTTTAGTCCCTTATGTAATTATAGTCTAATGAACAGACGAAATCTTTAATGAAAATTTAATATCTTGTAGTGTCTCAGAATAATCAGTGCCAGAATCATTTCCAGGGGTCATCACTATGATAGGAATATGTAGGAAACTGGACTGGAAAAATACAAAGTTTAAACCATGCCCTTTGGAAATTAATCTTTTGCTTTACTTTCTTATATCAAGTCATTTAGTTATCATTTTCTATTCTAAAATTGCAACTGAACAAATAACCAAATAAATGAATAGGTGAAAATGGGCGAACAACTAAATGTTTATAGTAAGCTAAATAAAAAAAATAAATTTCACCCAGCCACGCTTGGTTGCCTAAAAGATGAGTTTCCATTTATCAGTTATAGGATATTCTACTTTTTAATTTTATAAACAAATAAGACTATTTGTACAATATTTATCTAGTCTCATTTATCCTGCATTTATTCATTTTTTGGCTGCTGTTCAACCCTGGAGGTTTATTTAATATAAATTTTTTACATTATGTACAACAAATATACAAATACATTATCTGAAATGCATAAATGCAAAACTTAATATAGAAACTTCTAGTATTCAATATATAGTACAGGTCAAGAAAGTAATTTATTTAGTATAAAATCAACTTTTTAGTTTCTTTAGGGTCATATTCTCCAAAGGCAAGCTGCTTTATGAGATAACACCTAGAAGCTGGCCCTTAACCAATTTCTAAAGGAGAAAAGAACAGGGGTAGTATATGTGCACATATGTGAATATATGTGTATGTGTATGTATGTGTACATGTCAATTGTATAGGCATCTAAATAGATATACATATATTTATGCACAAAGTATTGACATCATTGAGTATAGAGGTAAAATGAAAACTCTGTACTGCTTTCCAAAGCAATTTAACCCCAATAGATAAGGAGAGAAAAATTCACATAAGTAGACTACTCTAAGATCAGCTATAACTTGAGTTACAGTGGATATGGAATGAATTGCATAACTTCATGTCTTCTTGTCTTAAATAGTCAAGCAAGTAAATCATCAGTGTCAGATAAATCTAACTTTTCTGAGGTATATGAAAAAAATGCTGCATATTTTGGAAAGACAGTTTTCTGATATTTTTATCTCCTCCCTACCTGATTTGACTTTGCTGATAGCCTGCTTTTATCAGGAGTTGATACCAGTGAACTTTTTCTGAGGACTAGGAAAAAAATAATAGTCTTTTATAGGATGCAATTCTCTGCCCATAACTTTCCTATAAACCAAATTTAGTCCAGAGAAGTGTTTTAATTTGTTTTCTAGAAGCCATCAAGGATTAGGGAATACTCAATGCATCAGTCCTTCACTAGCTGGTGATGGGTTCCTTTTTTTTCCCTCTATTCTTTGTACAAGTGATATTATATTGAGTTTAATGGGATTTAAGTTATAGAGTAAAAAGTACAGCCTCATTTTATCGGGAAGACTTGAACCTGGAGCAGCTATCTATATCTGTAAGAGTTGCCTGTTCTCTTTATAAGTGAATGTTATTTGGCCCACCTTAGGGGCTATGATAACCTCTTCTTGTGAGGACTGAATGGTCTTTACTGGGGCCTGAGCCTTTGAGCCAGTCTAGCAATGGTTGTTATCACTTGACCATCAAACAATTCTCTATCCTTGGTTCTGACACCATTTCAGCCTCATCTGAAATTTCAAAATCCACTTATAAATAACTTTTGAATAAGTGGATTTATTCACCAGGCATAGAATACATTTTCCCCCAAGTGGGAAATATTATCTTTGTTACAATCCAACATGCACTATGGTAGGTTTTAATCAATGAGGTTTTCTCTTTGTATTCTTTTTTTGGGGTGATGGAATGGGGTTGGATTTGGAGCAGTTTCACTTCCTACATATCATTGTGTCTCCAGGGAGAGGTTGGAGATCCAGAACAACTAATAGAATTGGAGTTTGAGGTTATACTAGAGCTTCTGGAGCAGCTCAGCGCTAAAGAAGACCTAGACCCACTAAAAGCTAGAACCAGAGTTAGAGAGGAAACTGGACGCAGACCTGGAAGTACTGCTACTTCAAGGACTGGAGCTCCACTTAATGGCTTTATCTCTGACCAAGGAGTCCTTCCTTTCTTGATTCTGCTCTGGGCCTTTTTCTCTTTAGAGCTGTCCTTTAACTTTTGTCATCAGTTTAAGCTTTATGTTTGATGGGAGAGGAAATCATAGTTTGGGATTTAAAAAAGATATTTTCTGGAGTCCCTAAAGAAAGCTCTTTTTCATCTCTGACAAATTCATTCTCCCTTCTGAAGGTGTTTGAAGCAGTTCTGGGCATCCTATTATCTGAGCATGCACTTCTAACTCCTTGATTTTCAGAAAAAAAAATCTAATCAATTGCAATTTGCTCTATAGGGTAAAATATTTCAAGATCCATGGTTCCTCCTCTACATATTTCAGGTCTGGTATCCATTTGCCTATTTATTTGCTTTTAAGATAGCTGAATATAATTGAAAATTTAAGGTGGTACCTTCTGGGGTATTGAGTGCTTTTTACAACATATAATTCTTCCATCAATCCCGAGATTCTCTGCTGCCATCATGTTTGCTTGCTATAGAGGTCACAGGTATTTCACCACAGATCTCTGAAAGATATGAGGTATATGGAAATTACATAATGATTACTAAGCTTATAACACTGGCACACACACTCTGAGCAGAGAAAAACTAAAGATAGTGTGTGGACATCACAAGAAAGCAGTTGTTGGTCAATAGAAGAAAGAATTTTATAGTTACCTAGCATTGAAATAGACTGCTTTCTAAAGTTTTTCTTTAGCTGTTATCTCTGGAGGTATTCAAGTAGATTCTGGATGATTATATATCAGAGAAACAATTGAAAGAATTCATACACAACTTCAGATTGAGTGACCTCTATAGTCCCTTTCTAGTTCTGAGAATTCTTTATTTGCATGATACAAGCAAGCATGGTAGCTTTGCAATAGTTATCATTGTGTCTCATCAGAATAATTTGGAGCAAGGGATAATGAAAGTGGGATAGGAAGTCAAGTTTAGCAGAGATAAAGTAAGGATGGAAATAAAAGATAGGTGATGCTTTGGCCTGAGGAGTTTCTAAAAGGTGATGGTCAAAACAGAGTCAGGGACCAGAAGTTGTGGTTAACAATCAGACACCAGGGAGTGCCCTAGTATATAGCTACCAAAAGACAAGGCAAGCCAGGAAGTTAGAAACTAGGAAATCCATCAAGATACCAGTGATAAGAGGACCTTAAAATTGAGACCCAGTTCTATCTTTCATCTGCTTGCAATAAACAAAAATACATTTTGTTCAATTTTTGCTGAGGGAACATATGAGCCAGCTATATTAAGGAAATACTAAATGGCTGAATTGCATTGTCAAGAGAACTGTAGGGTCAGAGACTATGGCATGTTGTCACATGATACTTGTCATACCTAGCTGTTGTCCATAACTGAGACCTTCAGCACTCTGAAAAGGTAGGCCCTTTTGGTTCCATAGAATCTATTTGTTATTTCTTTATTACTTTAAGTCTAGAATTTGGAAAAATTGGCTTATTTACATGAAATTGGGACCCAGGGAAGGTAAGAGATATGTACAACATCATATAGATATTTAACAAAACTAGAAATAAAATTTAAATCTGATCGTCAGGCCAGTTCTCTTTTATTGCACTCTGTCTCTTTAGTTTGACAAGTTCCTATATAATATTTGTGGAAATCAAATCTGTTGTTAACTAATTTACAATTTGACTAAAATACTACTGGTGTATGCAGAAACAATCTGTATTTATGTTTACAATGTCTGGGGAAACATATCCAATTTAACTTTTATAGTAAAATAGAAAGAATTATGTACAAAAAGAAAACCACAAATAGATCCTGGGATATGGTGTTATGTGTGCTTTACACACACAACATACATACATATTAATTCATATGTGCATATTATATGTTGAAGTATATATGTGCCCCAAGTCCCAAAGCTGGAGAAAGTAATTATAATTTCTGTGAATTACTTCCAGGTTCCACAGAGCAACCCTATTATTGGTTTCTTTTTAAGTGCATGACCTTTTTCTTCCCAAATTGATCAAAGGTAGCATTGCACTATGATGCCAACAAAGTGGGGTCAGTATTAGCAAACACATAACATAGAAGCCAGAGAGAGAGAAAAAAAAATTTTAGAACTAGATGTACTCTCTTCACACTTGTTATAAATATCTTTAAAAGCTTGAAACATCAAAATAGTTGGTCAGTCTCTTTGTGCTAATTCAGGATGTTCTGTCAAATGTTTCTAAACCTCTGATATTTGTAGCAATGTAATGTGATTTATTGTGAATATACTCCCCACCTCCCAACATAGCTCATGAAGTCAGGGGAGGCAAGAGCAAAACACTATCCCAGGTTACCAAAACTTTAAATGGCTCTCAATAAATAAATCAACCACTTTGACTATAAAACCTCAAGAATCTCTAGTTGTGTTACCAAACATTCTTTGTTATGAGAACTCCTGATATCTGTTAGAGAGCATGGAATATAGAATAAAAGAGATAATGCTAGAAGAAAAAAAAATTTTGGGGGGGTAAGTTTATCAAACTATAGAATAACAAAATTTATAGTAGAAAAGGACCTTAGAGGTCATTTAAACCGATCTTTAGCAAGTAGTGATCCAACCCTTGTTTGAAGATCTCTAGAGTGGAGACCCATCACATTTCAAGAAAACCTATTACAATTTTGAACAGCTCTAATTGTTGAGATTTTTGTTTGTTTTCTCTCTGTCATCAAAACAAAATTTAACACTTTAAAATTTAAAATCCTGCCACTCATTGCTCTTGGTTCTCCCTTTGGGGACCAAACAGAATAAGTTTTCTGCATGATGATCCATTTTAACAGGATGATGCTTCAAGTGATGGAAGACAACTATTGTGTCCACATTAATTCTTCCCTTTTTTCAAGCTAAATATCTCTAGTTTCTTCACCATAGTCATCTATGAGATTTTAATAATAACTAATTTTTTGTAGCCCTTCAAGACTTGAAAAGCACTTTATAAACATTATCTCCCTCTATCCTCACAAAAATCCTGTAAGAAAAGTGTTATTGTTATCTCTATTTTACAAATGAGGAAAATGAAATAAGCAAAAGTTAAGTGACTTATCCAGAGTCGCATAGCAAGTGTCTGAGGCAGAGTTTGAACTCAGGTCTTTCCAACATCATTCTCAGTATACTACCTCACTTCTAGTAGATAAATTCAAGGTCTTACATCATCCTGGGTGCCTCTTTTGGATATTATCCATCTTATTAATATCCTTCTTAAATAGTAGTAACCATAATTAATCATTCATGTCATATTCTTTTCCTTGAATTTGGGATTCTAGAAGTAACTATATCACTTTTGTAGGGAAGAGTCAATGACACAGTCACATAATATTCACATGAATTCTGTATCAGACAGTGACACAAATCACAACATTACTAATGGAATATTTATGTCATCCATTCCTGGAACAATGTCCCTCCTCCACTCCCCCTACTGACTTCCATGTTTTTCAAATAAAATCCTATCATTTAAAGGAAACTTTTCCCAACTCCTCTTAATTCTGGTGCCTTCTCTAATTATTTGCTATTTATCCTGCTTATGGCTTGCTTTGTATATATTTGTTTGCATTTTGTCTCTTTTATTAGATTGTAATATCTTTGAAGGCAAAGAATGTCTTTTGACTCTTTTTCTATCCTCAGTATCCTAACATAGTACCTGACACAGGGTATTTATTAAGACTTATTGATCGACTGATTGATTTTATTAGAAGACCTGGCTTGACTTGATAGAAACCTAAAACTTTAGAACATGGAAGTTTTGTACTTCAGAGTACAAAACATAGAACTGTAGAATTCATGAAATGTAGGGCTACAAAATTCATTATGAAGCTTAGCAATCAATAGTAAGTAAATGAGTTGGACCATTTGTCTCTTAAAATACTTTATCTTACCAAATCTTACCACTTATTTAGAAGAAAAAGACATTTGACAACTTCACACAATATGTAAGAAACTAAGAAATCTATATAGCAGAACCAGTATCTTACATCACAGAGTAAAGAACCATGAATATCACATTACTAATTCTTACAGAAAGATGAAAATGTTTGCTGCTCAGTTCAATTCCTATCATTTTGTAAAGAAGCAAACACATTAACAGTAAAATATTTAGTATCATCTACTAGATGATAGAGTCTGCAACTCAAACTCTCTTCTCATTACTGTTTTTCTCTTGATTATGAGGGAAGGTCTCATGGTGTGCATGGAACAGGAGGGGATGATTACATCTAGAGATTATTGATAGAAAAATGCTTAATAAAAACAACATTTGCTAATTTTAGAGGGGATAGAAACAAGATGGTAGAGAAAAAGAAAGGACTCACCTGAGCTCTCCCAAATTCCCTTTCAAACAACTTCGTGGGGGATTGATATCCAAAGAGAAGAAGACTTTCAAACATTCCTATTGAAAAAACTAGGGCTGAATAGAAAACCTGACTTTCAAATACAAGAATCAAGAGAATCATAACAATGTAAATAGGAAATGGATATCATAAGGGACTTAATAAGGTTAAACTATTTACGTTACTACTGGGAAAACAATACTTGTAACTCATAAGAACTTTCTTACTGTTAGGGCAGTTAGAAGCAGAGTATATAGACAGAGGGTATGGGTATAAGTTGACTATGTTGGAATGATTTAAAAAAAACAAAATTAAAACGTGAGAGAGAGGGGATGCATAGGCAGAAAGGAAGAGGTAAAATGGGGGAAATATCTCACATAAAAGAAGAAAAGGCTTTTACAGTGGATGGGAATATTGGGGAGGTGGTGGGGAATGCTTTAACCTTACTCTTAATGGAATTGGCTCAGAGGGAATAACAAACATATTCAGTTGGGTAAAGAAATTTATCTTACCCTGTGGGAAAGTAGGAAGGAATGGGCATAAACAAAGGGAGTGAGGCTGATAGAAGGGAGGGCAGATTAGAGGAGGTAGTAGTCAGAAGCAAAACACTTTTGAGGAGAGACAGGGTAAAAGGAAAGAGAGAATAGAATAAAGGGGGAAAATAGGATGGAGGAAACAAATTTAGCAATCATAAATGTGAAAAAAAATTTTGAAGCATATTCCTCTGATAAAGTGTCTCAGATATAGTGAACTGAGTCAAATTTACAAAAAATAAAAGCCATTTCCCAACTGACAAATGGTCAAAAGATATGAACATTCAGTTTTAAAATTAAGTAATCAAAGCTATCTAAAAATGCTGTAAATGACTATTGACTGGAGAAATTCAAATTTAATAATTCTGAGTTATTACCCCACATCTACTGGATTAGCTAAGAGGACAGAAAAAGAAAATGACAAAATGTTGGAAGGAATGAGAGACACTAATGCATTGTTAGTGGACTTGCAAGTTGATTCAACCATTATATAGAGCAATTTGCAACTTTCCCAAAGAACTATAAAACCATATGTACCCTTTGACCCAGCAATACCACTATTAAGTCTGTATCCCAAAAAACAAGTCCCCACCCACCTAGCACAGAGTGGATTTAAATATTAAATAGTGATTATTTCTCTTTTATCCAGGAACCCTGAAGGTCTTCTCCTCCCACTTTGAGTTTTTTTTTTTTTATTAAAGGGGCTCATCCCTTGAATAAATACTTAAAGAATTTTATTCATTCATTCTCAAAGTCAGAATGCTATAAGACCTTAGACTGAAAAAGTCAGGGTCTTACATTGCATCATGGGCCATCTCCAGCCTTCCTGATGAATATCAGGCCACTGGATCCAGATGGCTCATGAGAAGAAAGTGGGGCTGGTGACCTTTCACAGCCCTCCCTCACTCAAATTAAAGTCAACTGTAAGTCATGTCATCATCTTGATAGCATGGTCCTCTTTGAGAATGAAGGATGAACACAACAATAATGCCAGAAGAGAAAAAACAAAAACAAAAAGGGAAAGGACCTATATGTGCAAAAATATTTGTAGCAGCTCTTTTCTGGTGGCAATGAATTGGATGCTCATCAACTGGGAAAGGCTGAAAAATTTTTGGTTTTTAATTATGATAGAATATTATTGTACTATAAGAAGTGGTTAGCAGGATATTCACAGAAAAACCTGGAAAGAATTGTATGAACTGATGTACAATTAAATGAAGAGAAACAGGGGACCATTGTACATAGTGACTGCCATATTGTAAGATGATTGACTCTGAATGACTCAGTAATGCAACGATCTAAGACAGTTCCAAAGGGCTTATAATGAAAAATACTTCTAGAGGAAGAATTTATGGAGTCTGAATGCAGATTAAAGCATTCTTTCCATATATTTTATTTTTCTGGTTTTTTTTTTTGGGGGGGGGTTGGGTCTGTGTTTTCTTCTACAATATGACTAAATTGAAATATGTTTTGTTTAACTGCGTATATATAACCTACATCAAACTCTTTGGCTTCTCAATGAGTGGGGAGACTAGGAAGAGAGGGAGAAAATTTGGAGCTCAAATTTTAAAAAAATGAATTTTAAAATATTTTTCCATGTGAAAAAAATAAAACATAGAAAATAAATAAAATTTGCTTTTAGTAATAAAGAAATATAGCTCATTCTAAGATAAGCAGAGCTATAAGATGACCTGTTTTACAATAGTAGCATAACCAGGAACTGGATCTCTCTCTCTCCCTGAACCAGAGTGCATTCATCGGCATATTCAATGAGGGGAAAAGGGACTAGTCACTGAAAGAGGTACTAACAAACATGAGCAGAGTGTGCAGCTATTGCAGTTCCCATGTGGAGTCTGGAGCATGTGTAGATACTCTGCAACTCGTTCTGATGTGTTAACCAAAAGGTGAAAAACTTTTTAATTGGCATGGAACTGAGTATGAATTCCAAAATCATTTGTAACCCTTTGTCTGTCCCTTCCATTCAGGTGATTTCTTCCCGTCTGTATTCTGGTGAGAAAAGAAGAGATGATGCTATATGAGGAGGGGCTGAAGAGCCTTCTCACTCAAGGTTGACATGTAGCCCATGAATACTGGTTGTATCTCTTTTCATTGACGTTTGTTCCTTTGTTTTCAAGTCAAATAGATTAGAAGCTACAACCTTGTGATTTTCCTAAAATAAGAAAAGGGTGCCAGAAGAAAGTCTGGAGTATGTGCTGAGGTTTGCAGTCAGAAAGTTAAGCTTTGAGACCCCAGGAATTGAAGAATGACTTCCTGGACCCAGCCCAACCATAGGATTTTGGTGGTTGTGAAGAGGCCTTCACCAATAACATTATTTACAGTTGGATTAGAATTTGATGAAACCAATGCTATGCAAAAACTGTGTCAAATCTGAGCCCACCTTCCTAGGGACTGAGGTAGTATGGGGGAGAGTGTGCCCCCTCTAAGTTGGTAGTGGTAGAGGGAATGTTTGTACACCTGTGCTTGCTATAGCTTTTGTAAAAGATAATTGACATCAGTTAGTTAGATGGAAATGGAGTGCTAGTTACTGATGGAGGAACCCCAGTGGAATGGGGAATTGAGCTAATGACAAGGAGAAGACCTGTGTTGACCCCTTCAGGCCTAGAGACCTGAGAAGGACCTCACTCTAGAAGGCTACCAATAATTTCCAAATTAATTATATCAGTTCTCAAAAAGTTTCCTAGAAAATTTGAATGTGACATCACTTAAGTCCCCAAATAATTTGAAAATGTCATTGGATGTTTATATTCTATAAGGCATTTCTGAAACTATCATACATACAATGGAACTTATTATATTATAATTTTAACAATAATTATTTTAGTTAGGATCAAACAGATAAACACACGCTTTCCAAAAATCCTCATTCTGCCTACAAATGGATTAACTGAAAAAGTTGTTATACACTGGAGATTGAGAGTCAGTCAGTGTTGTATGGTGGATAAATGATTGACCTTGAAGGCAAGAAGATCTGTCTTCAATCCTGCCTCTGACACATACAGACTGTGTGACTCCAGGTAAGTCATTTAGCCTATAAGTACTCTACATTACTTGTAAATTGCAGATCAAATTCGGTTCTGCATTGGTAGGAGTTTCTTTACCTGGGAATTCCCTATACTAATGAAACTACTTTTCTACTCCCTTTCTCCTGCTGGAGATTGTAATTGTTTAATTATTTGAGATTTAGTGACTAAAAGGAAAATGTTGGTCATGAATTTATGCAGTAGAATATTGACCCAAATGTTTATTAGCAAATGAGCAGACTTACTAAATCTGACTGAATTATCTACATACAATCACCCGGAATTTTAATTATAAAGTGAGGTGGTGCATTGTACGGAGCATAGAAGACCTGAATTTTAATTCAGCTAAGACACTTACTGACTGTTTGACCCTGAAATAGTCACTTAACCCCACTGCCTCAGTTTCCTCACCAGTTAAATGGGTATAATAATAATAATAACATCTCTTTCACAGGATTGTTCTGAGGATCAAATGAATTAATATACGTAAAGTGCTTTGCAAATGTTAATGTACTATATAAATGCCAGCTATTAGCTATTATTTAAAAATTAAATCTTTGCCAAAATGTTTCAAAATAAAATATCCTGGAAAAAAAGATTGGAAAGAAAAAATAGGAGAAATACTACTTTTTCACATCCAAATGCTGTTTGTGACAATGGCTTTGCAGTGAGAATGTGTCAGATTTCATATACACTTTATTTGCTTATTCTCCTGAACAGATAAGAAGGAAAAAAGAAAAAGAAGTACCACCCTAACAAGGCTATTCTTAGATAATTCTCTCAGGTAGGTAATCGCCGGAATTAATTAGTGTGCGGATAGATAATTGGGGAGCTTGATCATGCTCTTTGAATCTTAGTTTTACATCATTGAACAAACTCTAAAATCAACTGAGATTCATATATCTTGCCAGCTGGGGAGTGGAGATCCACATCCCACCAGTCTAGCCAGCAGGAGTCAGGCTCCATTTACTCAGATAAAAGTGATTCTAACATCCTTTCTTCCAACCCACATTTTTCTCACCGACAAATGCTAAGGTTCTCTGGGCCCAAATGTCATTCTAGCCACAAATAGCTCTTTTCAAAAACTCTGCCAGAGATTTTACACCTGCAAAAAGTTGGATCTCTCATTAGAAATCCTGCCCCCAAACAGTATGCCTTTGAGAACAACTGGTAATCTTAATCCTTCAAATGGACATTTAGTTAGATAGTTAAGAAATTAATATCCTTAGAAAGATTAATATAATTAAAGCTTGAATGTGCCTTTGAAATTGTTAAGATAGACCTCTTTCCTTCTACCCAACTTTTAGAAATTAAAACAGGTTTAGAGGAGGTATCTGAAGGCAGCCATACTCAACAGTCTTTCCTTAGTTGTTCCTAAAGTTAAAATGGTGCTAAATGGCTTGTGTTTCCTATCAATGGTATGAAAAATATTAGGATTAAGAAGACAATGATGACATTCAAAGTAAATATGTTGTATCTTGGTTATTCTCATCTTTGACTGATTTCAGGAGCATCAGTTCCCCGGATTCAGAATTCTGTGATAGGTATTCTGCAATGTCAGAAAGTTAAACAAATTTGAAAGAGAAAGTTGTCTTTGTTCATGCATATCTTACCCAAGTGGAATAATAAGGGTGGGACTTGCAGAGAGTTTTATGAATTGAAAAATGCTTTATGGAGATTTATTTTTATTCTTATGAGGTAGCTTATTTTATTATACCTATTTTGTAGATGAGAAAACTGAAACAGAGAGAGTTTATGATCCAGACAGGTTAAACTGCTTGGCCAGAAATACACTAGCTAAACAAAACAAATCTAATCCATCTTTCACTTAATAAATTTTCAACTGTAGCATGCCCTTCCTCAATTATTTCTTCTCCAGACTATACATTACCATGTCTTTCACTCTTCCTATGAAATGATAAAAATTCCCTTCACTATCATTGACCCTTTCCTCAGGATGGATTCCAGTTTATCAGTATCATTTCTGAATGCTGGTAATCAGAACTGGAGAAAATATTCCACATGCTAGTTTAGAGGATGTGATAAAGTGCAGTGAGATTATCATTTCCCTCAAACTGAAAACCATGTTTTCATTAAGGTAACTTGTGGTTGCACCAGATTTTTGTTTTCCATGCCACATGGGTAATTCATATGGAATTTGCAATCTATTAAAACTTCAAGGTCACTTTCCTATGTAATGACTATCTTGCTTCTCTCTCCTCTTTCCCCCTCCATATGTATAATATATATGCGTGTATATATATGCACATATGCATATGTATGTATATATGCATACATTTATATATGTATGTTTGTGTATGTGTATATATGTAAATATGTGTGTATACATGGGTGGCTAGTTGTTTTCCTTCATTCTCAAAGAGGAACAAAATGACCACTGTTCTAGAGTCAAATTACACTGTGTCCAACTGTAGCTGATCAGACCAATATGAGTTCGGAATGCTCTACCACAGGTCGGGCACAAACAATCCATGTGAACATTTGGGGTGAATTCGCTAATTTGTGCATCTTGCATTTCTCTTGAGCTATTTCAATTCTGCTTTGCTCACAGAGCACAGCACCTTTTCTGATGAAGGTACACCCCATCCTGAGCAGTCCTATGCCAGTGTCTCCCATGTCACACAATCAATTCCAGAGTTCTTAAAAGAGAACTTGAGAGTGTCCTTGTGTCACTTCTCTTGACCACCACATGAATGCCTGCCCTGTGTGAGTTCTCCATAAAAGTCTTTTGGCAAGCATCAGTTTTGCATGTGAACAATGTGGCCAGTCCATTGCAATCATGCTTTCAGAAGAAGTATTTGAAAGTATGGCAGTTTCATTCAAGAAAGGATGTCAGTGCCTAGCATCTTATCCTGCCAGGTGATCTTCAGAATACACATACATACACACACACACACACACATATATATATACATACATGCATGTGTATGTGTGTACACACATATAAATACATACATATATAACAATTTAGTGTTCAGATATTTCAGTAATGCCCAACTTTGTGTGACTCAGTTTAGGATTTTCTTGGCAAAAATACTGGAGTAGTTTGCCATTCCCTTTGCTAGCCCATTTTACAAATGAGGATATAGGGTTAAGTGACTTACTTGGGGTCACACAGGTTGTAAGTGTCTAAGGCTGTATTTGAAGTCATATCTTCCTGATTCCAGGCTCAGGACTCTATCTACTGTGCCACCTAGCTGCCCATAATATGTATGGTATAAATACAAGAGAACATTGTGTACAGTAACAACAATATTGTTTTAAGAGCATCTTTGGACAAATAAGTTATTTTCACTATTATGAACACTCAATTAACTCTAAAGGACGTATGAAGACAAACACTATATGCATCCAGAGAAGGCACTGATAAATAGGAGCACATACAGAATAATTCATACACACACACACAGACACATCTATTTGTGTGTAATTGTAGCCATCTTTTAGATGGGGGAGAAAAAAAAAGAAAACCATTTATATGGTAATTTTGTTGTTGTGTTTGTCCTTCATTTTTGAAGAGGACCATGACATTGGAGAAATGATGGCATGACTTGCACTTGACTTTGCTTTGAGTGAGGGAGGGCTGTGCAAGGTCACCAGCCTTGCTTTCTTCTTCTCCTGAGCTGTCTGGTTCCAGTGACCAGATATTCATCAGGATGACTGGAGAAGGCCCAGGATGCAATGGGAAACCTTGGCCTCTTTGAACTTGGTGAGTACCTATGCAGGTACTCACTTAGGGTGAAATATTCATACAGTGAATAGGCCTGTTCAAGAAGTAGTAAGAGTGGCCTCTTTAATAAGCAAAAGAGAAATAACTAAATCAAGTTGGAAGAGAAGGGAAACAGTCACAACTGATAATCACTCTTTAGTCAGGAAGGGTCCAGGACACAGCCCTTAAGTGGAGTTTGGGCAGGGACCCAATCTATGGGCTTCAGAGTGTGGTAAGTTTAAGGGGAGGAGGGGAAAGGACAGGAGAGGGCAGGAGAGCACAGGAAAGCTAAGCAAAGCAAAACTGGCCAGTAAGTCCCAAGTTAACTGGGAATGTCTGGCCATCCAAATTTACTGTCCTTTGGAGAGGAGAAGGAAGAGGAGGGAGAAACAGATGGGAGAGGATGAGCTAAGTTCTCCAGCTAGCTGGGTCCCCATTCAGGCAGTTCAGTCTGTTCACATGCAGTATTTGTCCTTTGGTTTAGAAGAGGACCATGACATTGGAAAAATGATGTTTCAGGAGAAGAGAGTGAGGTTGGTGCCCTTGCACAGCCCTCCCTCACTTGAAACAAAGTCAAGTATGAGTCAATTTTGTTGTATATTTGAAAGAAATAGCAAGTTGTGCATACTAGATTTGCAGTGTCATGTGTAATAATTTTTTATTGTACTGTTATAGAAATGCTTTTATTTCATAAATTAAAAATTAAATTAAAAAATAAATTATATATCACATATTTAAGTATGTAATAAATATGTGTGAATTTTATCTATGTAATATGTATACACTATGTATATATACAATATAGATATATACACTTGTGCATTTTTAAAATACTTTACATTTCTCCTTTATGTTTCTCTTTATTCAATTTCATCTTCTTAGGCTTGGTTTGTTGTTCAAATCTATTGAGGTCTTTCAGAATTCTCATTCTGTCATTTGATCATCTTTTCTTTAGATTTAAGTCATTGATAGAAATATTAACTAGAAAAAGGACAAAGTGAGTCTTTGCTGTTTTCTACTTGATATCTTCCACCAAGTTTTTATTGATCTACTTGTGTGTCCTGTGTATTTTGAAAAATTATGAATCCACTTAACTGTATTAACATAAAATCTGCCTTTCTACAACCTATTGACCAGAACATCATTAGGGACTTTGACAAGTGTCTTTTTATTTCCATAGCATCCTCTTGATCTGTCAAGTTCAAGATAACACTGTCAAGAAACAGTATTGAAGTTGATCTAATATGATTTGTTCCCAATGAATTCATATTGGTTCTTGATAATTGTCACTTTTCTTTTTTATTAATTACTCATATAATACCCCCTTATTAATGTATTTTAAAAGCTTAATATACTTACAATGTATAAAATTCATTTATTTATGATACAATATATTACAACAATCATACTAATTGTCACAATATCTCTTTATAGTAAAGAAAAAATAAGTATAATCTTGAATAAAGGATATGAACACTTGCTAGATCACTTTGTATTCTGTTCACATTATCCCATTTCTTTTTTCTGATTCTCCATACTCTCCCTTTCTTTGTGAAATGATCAAGTTTGGGCTATGTGATTACAGCATAAGATTTTTGAAGTGAATGATTTTTTTTCTGGATGTCTGTCTAAAGTTGTCAGATCAAAAAAATAGTTCCCCCATAAGAATGATAGCCTCATAATTCTGGCCCACAAAGTCAGATCTGGTCTGTAGCGCAGCAGATGCCAATTTGTTTGAAAATCATCCCTTCAAAACATTTGAAATTCCATTTTGCAATCAGGAGCATTGATAATTTTTCCATATGAGTAGTCATTGTAATTGTCTAAGCCAAAAATAGAATTGATTAACATTAACATAAAAAGCAGCCTCTTTCAAGTTTAGATTGCAAGATCTCAGCAGGTAAGAAAATAACTCAGACCTGGTCCCAGAATATAATATTTAAAATAACATTTATTTATAACCATTTTAAAGAATGTTACTGAAAATTATGGAACATTTTCTGAAGTGGTAGATTATCATGTACCATATAGATTTGTCAACAATAAAAATATAAAAGTATTTTTTGTCAAAAATAAGAGAAATTATATTTAGTTAAAAGTAAAATTGCCTACAAGATAAATGGACATAAACTTACTCATTGAAAAAAGTTTCCTTCATTCTAATCCTTATATAGTTAGGTTTGACATAGGAAATATATGAATTTGGTCTTATGTCAGTTATATTGGAAAACTTTTGGAAAAAAACTAATGTTACTTCTTCATATTAAAAAGTATCACAGTCTCTTCTTCTGTACAGCATCTTTTCTTGTAGAGATTTTTGTCCTAAGATTCCTATTTTCCATATTGGTTATATAACAGTCTTCATTTCTGCATATACTCAATGATAAATTAAGGATATTTATCATGTTTAATAGTATGTTAGTGATACTCTGATCTCTTATTCATATAAAACTTTACAACTTATAAAGCACTTTAGCAATCATTCTAAAACTTCATTTCATCAATCAATCAACTTTATTTATTAAATGCCTTATAAGTAGCAGGCATTATACTAGGAGCTGGGGATAACAATACAAAAATAAAAGAGTCCCTGCCATCAAAATGATGAAATTCTATTGGGAAAAAAATGTACACATACATATACATACACAACATATATATATGAATACATATATGTGTATACGCATATACACATATATGTTTTTATCTGTATATACACATGCATGTATATGTGCATATATACACACATACACATTGACAGAATATAGAGAAAATGAAATTAATATAAGATAATTTTGGGAGAGAGAGCATTGGTGATTAGGAAGTAGGGTGGAATTAGTGAAAGCTTTGTACAAAAGAAGATGCTTGAATGAATCCTCAAGGTCACAATTGCTTCTAATATGTAGATGAAAGAAGGATAGCTCAGGCTTTGGGGATAAAAAGAATAAAGGCATGGAGAGGAGGAATGGGAATTAATGCACAATAAGGCCAGATTATAAAGAGAAGCAATACAAAGCCTCTATAATTGACTGAATAAAGTAATGTTATGGTCAGAAGAGGATAGGATTTTTTTTTTTGGTAGAAGAAGTTAATGCA
Organism: Bettongia penicillata ogilbyi; assembly: GCA_023548195.1. Lineage (NCBI taxonomy): Eukaryota > Metazoa > Chordata > Mammalia > Diprotodontia > Potoroidae > Bettongia > Bettongia penicillata. The sequence continues at coordinate 824,516 of JAJHZJ010000135.1, read as the reverse complement.
AAACTAATTTAAACATTTTTTTTATAAAATAAAATGTGAAAACAAAACTGGCATCCAGAGCTTGTTTTATTAAAAGGTTTTTTGAAATTTATGGAACATTTCTAATAGTGATAGATTTTCATGTAACATAGAATTGCACTGATCAACGTATGTTCAGATTCAAGTTATTTGTTATCCTTGATATCACCATCATCACCATCATCATCATGCTTCAACTAATGAAAATGATATTGGTTCATGTAAAATTTTATAATTTATAAATATTTTACATCTACTATACTCTTTGTTTCTTACCTCAATAAAGAGTTATCAAATACCTGGTTATTGCCTGGCTGTTACTGAGACTATAAACCAAGGAAGACAAAAATGATGGTGGTACTCTCTTCTAAAATAAGGAAGTTCAAAAGAGTGAAGAGTTGGAGGATAGAGATAAAGTTTTATTTTGGACATGTAGAGTTTGAAATGAATATGGAACATCCAAATTCTAAACGTCCAAAAAGCAGTTGGTAATGAAAGATTGGAGCTCAAGAGAGAAATAATAGCTGGATGTATGGACTAGAACTCATCTACAGAAGCATGATAAGTAAACCTGTTGTTGTTGATAACATCACTGAGACATTTTAGAAAGCAAAGAGTAGACCAATCCAGAATATGTCTATCACTAAGAAGCATGGTATTGATAATGAACCAACAAAGGAGATTGAGAAGAAGTAGTTAGAGTGATCAATATCAGAAATACCGAGAGGAATAAGGGTATGCAAGAATAAAGGATGATCTATGATGTCAAATAATGTACATATGCTGGACTTTAGAGATTGAGAAAATCCTATTGGATCTGCAGTTTTGGAATAAGCACTTTCAATTTAGTAATGAAGTTAGAAGCCAGATCTAGAAGTTAGCAAGGAAGAGAAAGGGAAGCCAATGAGAAGACAGCTTTGAAAGGGTTGAAAAAATAAAGGATGCTAATTTTAAGAGATGGTAATGTATAATGAGTTTTTTTATTGAAAAGACTTAGACATGTTTATAGGAAAGCAGAAATAAATCAGTAAAAAGGAGAACTTTAAGACAGAGAGGGTATCAGTGAAGAAGCAAAGTGCCAGAGAAAGTAGGAGGTGATTCATTTATGCATACATTCAGTGTAATTGTTAGAGCCTGGGATAAAAGATGATAGGGATGGTGTTAAGGAAATTTGTGATAGAGAGAAAAGAAAAGGGAATTCACAACAAAATGGTCACGTTTTCTCAGTATTGTATTACATATCATACTTTCACATTGATCCTATGGGACGGGTAACTCAAACATTATTATCCTCATTTCACAGGTGAGGAAATTGAGCCTGAAGCATTTAAAGTAGCTTTCACATATCCTCATAATCAGGCCTTTTGGTGTTTAAGACTGGTGTTCTTTCCCCTATTTTCATGTTCAAAGCAACACCATTTTGACAAGGTATAATTATCACTAGAAAAGTCATTTATATTTTGTCTATCTTAAATAGAACATTCCCAGGGTCATTGGTAATAATTTTTAGTTCTCTTTTTTGTGACGGTTATTTTCAATAACTGAAACCTTTCTAGATTTATTTTCTTTCCCATTTCAGTCTTTTTAAAAATATGCTTTTTTCAAATTACTAGTACTGGTAACTTTTTGAGTTACTGGTACTTTTACTCTTCATTCATTATAATGAGTAATTCTGAAAAATATGCATGCAGGCAAATATGTTTAATATAGATATGATAATGTTTTAATTTAAACATTTTTCTTAAAAGCTCAGCAATCTCATAGATAGTATTTCCCTCCTCCATTTTACAAATGAAGACAATGAGGGCCTGAGATCATTTCCCCAAGATCAGTCAGTGTACTTGCTTTTATTAAGTGCTTATAGTGTGCTGGGTTTCTTGATTCCTATCCTATTTTCCCTTCCATGTAGAGAGTATCATGGATGGAATTAGTAGAGAATGATAAAATTTGTAGCTTGAAGATTAGATATAATCTTGTCCAGATCCTTCGTTGTAGAGAAGAGTAACAAAGCAAATGAGAGTCTAGATTTAAACCTATGTCTTTGGATTTTGAATCCTATGTACTTGTCACTACATTATTTTAATCTCTTTGAAGTACGGGTGAATCTAAATTTGCTATCTGGATCCTTGATCAGTTTGATGTTGGACACAGAGCATGAGGGAGACAAAAGCACTTCTCTGAAAGACAACTTTGGTAATTCATTCAGGAAAGAAAGTGTGTATCCAAATTTCAGGTGTCAGACACCATACTAATTTGGATCATAACACTTCTCTGTCTGGAGCAAAATGGTTTTAGTAACTGTGTTAAACTCATGTGTTATATTGTTTTCCTAGATTTTTCTACCTCCTCTGCATCAGTTCTGTTACTCAATGATTCTGTACTTGTTAATGAACTATGTCAGAATGATATTTCCTGCCTTCATTCACATTTTCAAAGGATACATTGATAGGAAAAATATCACTGTAAACATATGAAGATACAGGAATGGAGGGGTACTGAGTCAAAAGAGAATGTTCACATTTTACCTCTGATATGTTCTACTTGGATTACCTGGGGCTATAGTTGGGGAACCTGTGGCCTCAAGCCTGTGGTTTTCTAGGTCCTTGGGTGCATACTTTTGATTGAATCCAAGTTTTACAGAACATATGCTCTTATTAAAGGGATTTTTTTTTTCTGTGAAGTTTGGATTCAGTCAAAGGGCTGGACTTGAGGACCTAGAGGACCACATGTGGCCTTGAGGTCTCAAGTTCCCCACTCCCACCTTGGGCAAATCATTAAACCTTTCTGTGCCTGTTTTTCATTTGTAAAATTAAGGAATTGGATTAGATGATGAAGTCCCTTCTTTCTTAAAATCAATGACTCTATGACCCTTATGTGATCTTATAAATTATGTTATTAGTGTCTAAATATTCAATAGAGTAGATGCATATTGTACTTTAAATTACCTCTTGTCACTACAAAATTTAAGTCCTCTGCACCCAATTGATAGCTTTTATTTGGGAATATGGTAGGATTTAACTCTTATTATATCTAAGGACCATAATGATTTTAAAAACAAAACAGAACAAACTACTCACAACATAATTAAATTTATTTCACTTCAATCTAAACAATAAAGACAAACTTTGCTGACTTTTCTGTACAAAAACACAGTGAGTGAAATATGAAGTTATGTGTCATAATAACAAAGCATAATTTTTAATTAAGCAGAAAATTTTATTAATATTTGCCCATTCTTTCCTTTTCTAAACAATAGGCCCTCATGTTAGAAAAAACAATAAAAGGCTATCCTGAATATGGTATGGATAGGGCAACAGAGTGGCATAGAGGTTAAAGTTGGGCTTAAAATCAGGAAAACTCAGGGAGGAGCCAAGATGGTGGAGTAGAAAGACTCACATATGCTAGCTCCAAAACCACAGCCCATATATTTCCTGCAAAAAGAACTCCCCACAAATTCTGGAGCACTGCAAGCCGCGCACCAATGCAGTGGAAGGAGATTTCCGTTCCAGAGAGCCCCGGAAAGCCGTCCCCAGGGGTCCATCATGCCCTGGAAAGCGGAGCCCATCCCTGTGCTGCCCTGGCCACGTGGCCCCAGAGGAGCAGATCCGAGCAGGCTTCAGGGACGGAATCTCCAGCGGCCGGGAAGGTCCCTCCACCCACAGGCGCTCCAGGTTAGTGAGAGAGACTTCTGGGCTGGCCGAGAAGGGAGTGGGGTGTCTCTATGACTCAGGCCCCCTCGGGAGGCAGAGGCAGCGACAGAGGTAGTGGTGGTGGCCCAGGACTCCCGGAGCAGCAGGCAGAAGTTCAGGGCCATTACTGAAGGTCTCTGCATAAACCCCCTGAGGGAACTGAGCCTGGGAGACGGCCCTGCCCCCATCCGCTCCATTACTGAAAGTCTCTGCATAAAGCCCCTGAGGGAACTGAGCCTGGGAGGCGGCCCTGCCCCCACCCGAGCACCAGAACTTAAGCTCACATTGAATAGCAGCCACGCACACCACAGATAGCCCTGAGACTGGGAAGCAACATTTGAATCTCAGACCCCAAGCACTAGCTGGGCGCATCTAGGTGGGGGTGGACAGGAATCTCAGAAGTCAAGGAACTGGCTGGGAAAATGCCCAGAAAAGGGAAGAAAAATAAGACTATAGAGAGTTTTTTAGAATGCTCGGTGTATTGGGGGTGGGCGGGAGGGGATAAATGGGGAGAAAATTTGGAACCCAAAATTTTGTGAAAATGAATGTAAAGAGTTAAATAAATAAGTTTATATTAAAAAAAGTTTAAAAAAATAAAATAAAATGGATTTAACTTAAAAAAAAAAAAAGACGTGATTTTTATACAAACAAGAAAACCCATCCTTTATCTCAAAGACTGGATGTGTAGAGATAATTCAATGGTCCTGGGTCTTCCAGAAGGATTCATCAAGTCAAATCACCTGAGCACCACAAAGACCCAGAGAAAGACTTTCACATATAAAAGAAAAGAAATGTGGACAATTTGAGACCTTTTCGTAACTAATAGAAATCATAGAAGAGAATTATTAATGTATTTCAAAGAGCAAAGGAGTACAAGATGCAATGCAATATGACATACCCTGCAAACCTAAGCCAAATCATCAATGATAAATAATGGTGGTCAATAAAATAGTGTCATTTAAAACATTTCTACCAAACAGAACAACTTCCCCTCAAAAAAAAAAATGTGAACATGTTATTACTTTGGAAACACTCCAAACAAGAACATAAATACAAGGTGAATACATACAGCTACCAAAAGGTACCTACAAAAGAATAAATTACCCCAGAACAAAAAAAAAAAAAAAACTAGAAAGAGAAATATACATATGGAGTTAAAAACAGCTACAATAACAAAAAAAAGTAGGCACACAGGGATCATTAAAACATTTTTCTCTCTAAGTAAACAAGGAAATAAAATTGAAAGTAGTACATAAATAGAAGTGATGGTGAATGAACAGATCTACAAAAAAAGCAAAGGCAAAATGTTATCTAAACAAAATGTTTAGGTGAAGCAGTGATTTCTATAGAATAGGAGAGAGTCTCAAAGGGAAGAAGGGAGGAAGAAGATAGAAGGAAACATGTGGTGTACTCTAATCAAATAAATGTTAAACAATGAAGGAGAAATGTCTCCTAAAGTCTCACATGAACAGGGTTTTCTGAATGGATAAAGTGGCAAAGAGAAGGAAGGGAAAAATTTTGATTTAATGGTGGGAGGGGTCCTACTTAAGAATATTCATGTGGAGGAGAAGGATGTATTTTGTGATGATCAATGAGGACACTATAATAGGTGTGATCTGTTGGAAATACTACTTACAGAAGCCACTACTTTAATGATAGTGTGTTGTTTCAAAGGACAGCATTCTCCTTCGGGAGAAGGGGAAAGCAGAAGTCATGAAGGAAACCAGCCTGAATCAAGATGGGAGGGCATAGGCACAGAGAGGATATTTTCTTAGCAACTGGGAAAGAAAACGATCATAGGGAGGATAGGAGTTAGGAATGGGCCACATGATCAAGGATCTATGGAAATTTCTACCAGGGAATACTATTTCTTTTCTCTTTATCTTCTGTAGAAATAGATAAGGGTATAGTACAACAGGAAAAAAAAGTGGAGAAGGAGCATAAGGCAATGACCTAGAAACTGTTTAGAAGAGGGAACTCAGAATAGGCACTGTTTTCCATAAGGAAAACAGATGACTGAAGAAGGAATAAATAAAAACAAGCAGCATGAATTAAAGAATAAAAAAAATAGAATAGAGAGAAGGAAAGAGAAATAATGAAGAGGAGGGAAAGATATACTTTTTATAAGTGCAGATTTTTTTTAAAAAAAGCTAAATAGGTTGACTAGAAAGAGATGACTGGGGATTTTACTAAACTGAGAGGAAAAAAGGAGACTGGAAGAGCATTACAGAACTATATAAAAGGAAGAGAGGAAAATGACCTAATAAGTAATATACCAAAGCTAGGAAATAGTGTGACAAATGGAGGAAGTACTTGAGGATGAAGGGAAGAGACTTGTGGAATGATTGCCTAAAGTAAGCAAAAACAAATGGAGACAAGACACTGATTTTAAAGAATAAGAGAAACAAATAAAAATCCTAATTCAGAATAACAATGTAATCTGTCAGTAATTGGTCTCTGTTACTATATGAATAGTCCACTTCCTATTCTGATCATAGATTATTACAGTTATCCTTTATAAAATTTGTCTCCAAAAAATCACTACCTAATCATACCTACTCTATTGTCCTTGGCTAACCTACAACTTGGATTTGTCAAATACTGAGATAGTCTGTGACTTACTAGCCTCAAAGTATCTCAAAAAGAATATCGATATTAAAAGAGAAGCCTTTCTTTCAAAGAGAAACTTGGCGTCTTTCAAAGCACAACTCTATTCTCCAAAAACAGTCTAGCTTCCTCTTATTCAATTCTAGCTCTATTTCACTGTCCATCTTACCATATTGGTCTAATACATATTATATATGTATACACACACATATATGTATACACACACACACACACACAGACAAACCAGCCTCATGGACTGAACTCTCAACTATATACAATAATCTAGATAAACACATATTTCTCCATTTGGTTTTCCCTATATGGCCAGGAGAATGTAGCTGAACTAGGCAAGATGTCAAGTGATCATATATTCTTGTTATTTAACCTCCCAAGACCTCATTTTTGCATCTATAAAATGAGTGGTTGGAGTAGATTGTCCCCAATGTTCCTTATAGCTCTAAATCTGTGAGCTTATATTGCTTTTAGAAGATTTTGCAGTTTTTCAGGGCTTGATGAGATCAGCGCATTGTTATTTGCAAACAGGAATATCTTTATCTTCAGGGAATTCATCCTGGTTTTGGACTCTGGGCTGGACATCCTTCATGGCAATGCTCTCCACCTGCCACATAACATAAATTTCCACCTGATATGGGATATGTCTTTGTCATATAATGATCTACATGAAAAGATCTTTAAAAATGATATTCAATCATTTTGATGTTTTTACCTATCAACTGCCTCTAGGCCCACTTTAGTCTTATACTGTCTTTAAATATTACATTAATGATATATTTTATAACATTATGTTACATGAAATTATATATGTACATTTGCATTTACATAAGCATGTATATGTGTATACATACACATACATACATATATAAGTATATGCCCATGTGTATATACATATATACCTACATATGTGTATACATATATATGTAGATAGTATTCCCATGTAATTTATTTCTTGGCAGTCTCTTTTTCATTTTATATTGTAGATGGGACTCAATGGGTAATATGAAGTACAATGATAGAGTGATTGATGTGATGGGGGCCAATACTGGGCAGGGGCAGGGACTTTGATTCTTATACACAATTGTGCACATATTCAAAATAATGGAAATTTCAAGTCCAGTGAGCATTAAGAAACAAGAAGCTTCTCTTTGACTAAGCAATACTACTTGTAGTTCTGTATCCCAAAGAGATCATAAAAATGTGAAAAGGACCCACATGTACGGAAATATTTCTAGCAGCTCTTTCTGTGGTGGCAAAGAATAGAAAATTGAGGGAATGTCCATCAACTGGGGACTGGTTGAACATGTTGTGGTATATGAATATAATGGAATACTATTGTGCAAATGATGAAGAGGCAGATTTCGGAGAAACCTAGAAAGACTTATATGAACTGATGCTGTGTGAAGTGAGCAGAACCAGCAGAACATTGCGCAGAGTAAGAGTCACATTGTGCAATGACTAACTTTGATAGACTTAGCTTTTCTCATCAATGCAAGGATCTAAGACAATTTCAAAAGGCTCATGATGGAAAATGCTGTCCACATCCACAAAAAGAACTATGGGATTTAAATGCAGATTAAATGCTCTCTTTGCTGTTGTTGCAATTATCTTGTTTTGCTTCTTTCTTGTGGTTCCTCCCGTTGATTCTAATTATTCTTTACAACATAACTAATGTGAAAATACGTTTAATATAAATGTATTTGTCAGATTGCACACTATTTTGGGGATTGGGAAGTAGAGAGAGGAGAAATGAATGCTGAAAACTAATACTAAATTAATTTAAGAAAACTAGAAAGCTTGGGGAAAGAAAGTAAATCTAAGGGCAGATAATTTGGTTGCTTTTATGACAGTTATAATGATAATTGGGTGAATGAATAAAATTTTTAAAAATTTTATTGTTATGTTATGTAACACCAAGCACTGTGTTAAACACTGGGGATAAAAATAGAAAAGAACACACAGTTCCTGCCCTCAAGAAACTTACATTCAAATGGGGAAAACAAACCAAGTAGGGAAGCAGCTGTTAGGGATGTATTTTTTTTTTCCCCAGAAAAGTGACAGGGATGGTGAATGAGGCAATGGGTAAGTAGATTGACACATTCCTTGCAGGAGCAATGGCAGGGTTGATTTGAAAATGGTTCCCTGTTGTTCCATAAATTGGGAGTTGGGGGTGGGAAGGAGAGATTAGAGGGATTGGAAAAGGATATGCTTATAATTGCAAAGGGGTTCACAAAGAAAAGACCATAGAATCTTACTATGAGGACAATGACCAAAACACAAATACCAAAGAGGTCAGCATTGAGACTGTACTTCCATTTCAAGCTTCAGAAGGGAATATGAACTGATCTCGAGTCCAAAGAACATTCTTGGAAGAGCTCAAAAAGGATTTTAAAAGTCAAATTAGAGAAGTAGAAGAAAAACTGGCCCACAATTTCAAAATTATGAAAAAGGAATTCACTGAAGAGAACAGGTCCTTAAAAAGGAAAATTGGATAAATGGAAAAGGAAGCATAAAACCTAACTGGAAAATATAACTCCTTAAAAGGAATAATTGGACAAATGGAAAAGGAGATGCAAAAGTTAACTGAAGAAAACAATCCATTAAAAATTAGAATTGGGCAAGTAGAAACTAATGACTCTATGAGACATCAAGAATCAGTCAAACAGAATCTAAAAGATGAAAAAATGGAAGAAAATGTAAAATACCTTATTGGAAAAACAACTGACCTGGAAAATAGATCCAGGAGAGAAAAAGCTAAGAATTATTAGCCTACCAGAAAGCCATGATGAAGAAAAAGAGCCTGGGCAATATCTGCCAAAAAGTCATTAAAGAAAACTGTCCAGAGGTCCTAGATCCAGACGACAAAACAGTCATTGAAAGAATCCACTGATCACCTCCTGAAAGAAATCCCCAAATGAAAACACTAAGGAATATCATTGCCAAATTCCAGAACCATCAAGCAGAGGAGAAAATACTGCAAGCAGCCAGAAAGAAACAATTCAAATATCAAGGAAGTACAGTCAGGATCACATAGAGCCTTGCATCTTCTACATTGAAAGATCAGAGGGATTGGAATATGATATTCCATAAGGCAAAGGAGTTGGGGCTACAATCAAGGATCAGTTACCGAGCAAAATAAGCATAATATTTCAGGCAAGGAGATGGATATTCAATAAAATAAGGGATTTCCAGACCTATCTGATGAGAAGACCAGAGTTCAATAGAAAATTTAGTCTTCAAACACAAATCTCAAGAGTGGCATAAAAAGGTAAATGGGAAAAAAGAGCAAACTTGATATTCAATATGGGCAAACAGTTTACATCCCTGTAAGGGAAGTTGATGCTTGTTAATTTTGAGAATTGTATATTTATTATGATATTTAAAAAGGATATACATAAAGTGAGTGGATATAAATTAAATGATGTGATAATAAAAATGTGATTTAAGGGTGCAAAGGGATTGTAATGGGAGATGTGAAAAGGAGACAGAAAAAGGTAAATTACATCACAGGAAGAGGCACAGAAACATTACAGAAGAGGGAAAGAGGGGAGGGAGATGAGCACTGTTTGAGGTTTACTCTCACCTGATTTGGTTCAAGGAGGAAACAACAAACTCAGTTAAGCATAGAAATCTAACTAACTCTATGTGTAGTAGGAGGGAAAGGGAGGGGAGGCTCAAAGGTAGTGAGAAATAGTAAGGGAAAAGGGGAATAAAAGGGAGGGGGCCTGAAATAAGGGAGGGAAGACTGAGGGAGGCAGTGGTCAAAAATTAATTCTCCTCTGTTGTAGAGGGGAGGGCCAACTAAAAGCATAAATGGGGGAAATAGGATAGAGATAGTCATCTTAACTGTGAATGTGAATTGGATGAAAGAGAGATTAGCAAAATTGAAATTAACAAAATTATTGAACTAATGAATAGAACTAAGAGTTGGTTTTATTTGATATTTTTTACTGGAGTCATTGGGAGCTTTATTGACACAAAAGCAGCAGACCTAATATTTAGCAAGGAGTTAAACAAAGGCAGTGATAGAGGAAAAGGACCAAGCTTATACAGAATGATTTTAGGGTTTCCTTATAGGGGTTGGAGGTCTAGGATAAATCTTGCAAGATAAAGAAGTCTTTCAAGATAAAGGCACAGGGTGAGAATTATGAATATCACAAGATAAGGGAATCCCATTCCCCAGGATGAGGGGTGGGGACAGGAGATTTTATGTTTCCCCCAGGATGAGGGGTGGGGACGGAATCTTATAGCCCAGGATAAGGGGAAGTTGTGGTAAGGGGAGACTTTGGGGCACCAAGGTCTTCACAAAGTCAATCAATATTATTTTAACTCTTAGGGCACTGTTTCTATCCACATCATTTCCCCATTCAACCACTAGGTAGGAGAATTCTTTTGGGGGAAAAGGGGTGAAGGTCATTGTCTTCAGTAGCTGCTTCCCGCTGAACACGGGCAAAGAGTCCACTTCAAGGGCCAGAATAGGTTGGGTGGCACGGTTGGTCAGTTTGCAGTGCAGAATGCAGTGCCAACTGAGTCCAGAGTGGAGAGAGGCAAGCCACTTGGTGACATCAAGGGCAGGGGTTGGTACCCTAAAAGTTGCTGCCGATGAGAAGACACAGATTGAACCAGGAGTTTAAACAAACAAAGACCAAGTATGAAAGCAAGAAAAATGTCCAATAACAGGGTGACAATGAGGGAAAGAAGGGAGAGAAACCACGACCCAGGAGGAGGTAGGGGAAGGTATCAGGCTTTTATGAAAAAATCAATAAAATTGATAAACCTTTGGTCAATTTGATTAAAAAAAAGAAAAAAGACAACCAAATTGCCAATATTAAAAATGAAAAAGGTGAACTCACCCCAATGAGAAGGAATTTAAAACAGTAAGTAGAAATTACTTTGCCCACCTGTATGCCCATAAATTTGACAATATAAGTGAGATGAATAAATATTTAGAAAAATATAAATTGCCCAGATTAACAGAAGAGGAAGCTGAACACTTAAAAAACCCCATCTCAGAAAAGGAAATTGAATAAGCCATCAATGAACTACCTAGGAAAAATCTCTAGGGCCAGATAGATTTACAATTGAAGTCTATCAAACAATTAAAGAATAGTTAATTCCAATACTATATAGAGTATTTGTGAAAATTGGTGAGAAAGGAGGCCTACCAAATTCTTTTCATGATGCAAATATGGTTCTGATACCTAAACCAGAAAGAGACAAAACAGAGAAAGAACATTATAGAGCAATTTCTTCAATGGATATAGATGCAAAAATTTTAAATAAGATATTAGCAAAAAGAATACAACAATTTATCATGAGAATAATACAATATGATCAGGTAGAATTTATACCAGGAATGCAGGGCTGCTTCAAAATTAGGAAAACTAACAGCATTATTGATCATATCAACAATAAAACTAACAGAAACTACATGATTATCTTAACAGATGCCTAAAAACCTTTTGACAAAATACACACTCATTCCTATTGAAAACACTAGAGAGCACAGGAATAAATGGAGCCTTCCATTAAATTAATAAGCAGTATCTACCTAAAACCATCAGCAAGCATTATATGTAACAGGGATAAGGTAGATGCATTTCCTATAAGGTCAGGGGTAAAGCAAGGATATCCATTATCACCACTATTATTCAATATGGTTTCTATAAATATTAGCTTTAGCAATAAGAGAAGAAAAAGAAATTGAAGGAATTAGAATAGGCAAAGAAGAAACTAAGTTATCACTAAGTTATCACTCTTTGCAGATGATATGATGATATACTTAGAGAATTCCAGAGAATTAGGTTAAAAAAAAGTACTTGAAATAATAAACAACTTTGACAAAGTTGCAGGTTACAAAATAATCCCACACAAATCAACTGCATTTCCATGTATTACTAACCAAGTCCAGCAACAAGAGATAGAAGGAGAAATCCCATTCAAGGCTATGGTAGACACTATAAAATATATGAGAGTCTGCCTGCCAAAGCAAACTGAGGGACTATATGAACACAATTACAAAACACTGTCACACAGTGAAAGTCAGATCTAAGTAAGTAGAAAAACATCAGTTGCTTGTGGGTAGACTGAGCTAATATAATAAAAATGACAATTCTACCTAAATTACTTTACTTATTCAATGCCATACCAATCAAATTACCAGATAATTATTTCATTTAGCTAGAAAAAATACCAGAATTCATCTGGAGGAACAAAAGATCCAGAATATCAAGGGAAGTGAAGAAAAGAAATGCTAGGGAAGGTGGCTTAGCCCTACCAGATCTTCAATTGTATTACAAGGAACAATCATCAAAACTACTTGGTACTGGTTAAGAAATAGAGTGGTAGACCAGTGGAATAGGTTAGGCACTCAAGACACAGTCATCAATGAATATAGCAAACTACTTAAGGTGCCCAGCTTCTGGGATAAGAATTCACTATTTGACAAAAACTGGTGGGAAAACTGAGTAACAGTGTGGTGGAAACTAGGCATAGACCAATGCCTGACACTGTATACAAGAATAAAGTTCAAATGGATACATGATCTAGGTATAAAGATCGATACTATAAACAAATTGGGGGAGCAAGGGATAGTATATTTTTCAGATTTATGGAGAATGGAGAAATTTTTGAACAAATAAGAGATAGAGAACATTATGAAGTGCAAAATGGATAATTTTGATTGTATTAAATTGAAAAGTTTTTGCACAAACCCAAGATAACCAAGATTAGGAGGGAAGCAGAAAACTGAGGAAGAATTTTTGCAATTAATGTCTGTGATAAAGTCCTCATTTTTAAAATATATAGAGAACTGAGTCAAATGTACAAGAATACAATCCATTCCCCAATTGACAAATGGTCAAAGGATATGAAAAGGAAGTTTTCAGAGGAAGAAATTAAAGCTATCTATAGTCACATGAAAAAATGCTCTAAATCACTATTGATTAGAGATACAAATCAAAACAACTCTGAGGTACCGCATCACACCTGTCAGATGGACTAGCATGATGAAACAGGAAGATGATAAATGTTGGAGAGGATGTGGGAGAGTTGGAGAACTAATTCATTGTTTTTGGAGCCGTGTTGATCCAATCATCCTGGAGAGCAATTTGGAACTATGCCCAAAGGGTTAAAAAAATGTGCATACTCTTTGACCCAGCAATATAGCTTGTAGGACTACATCCCAAAGAGATCATAAAAATGGAAAAGGGTCCCATATGTACAAAAATATTTATAGCAACTCTCTTTGTGGTTGCCAAGACCTGGAAATCAAAGGGATGCCCATCAATTGGGGAATGGCTGAACAAGTTTTAGTATATGAATATGATGGAATACTATTGTGCTACAAGCAATTAGGAACAGGAAGACTTCAAAGAGGCCTGGAAGGACTTATATGAACTGATGCTGAGTAAAAGGAACAGAACCAGGAGAACTCTGTACACAGTAACAACCACAGTGGGCGAGAAATTTTTCTAGTAGACTTAACCCTTCACCGCAATTCAAGGACTAAAACATTCCCAATGGACTCTTGGGGTAAAATGTCTTCCACATCCAGAGAAAGGACTATGGAATTTGATCACAGAATGAAGTAGACTATTTTTTTCTTGTGTTTTGTTTTGGTTTTTCTCATGGTTTCTCCCATTCATTTTAATTCTTCCATGCAACATGACTAAAGTAACAATGTATTTAGTAAGAATGTATATGTAGAACCCATATAAGATTGCATGCCATCTCAAGGAAGTAGGGCAGAAGAAAGGGAGAAAAATAGGTAGGGAGAGAGAGAAAAATCTAAGAGGTATGGAAGTGATTATAGAAAGCTGAAGACACATAAATTAATTAAAAAAATAAAACCCGCCAATTGGTCTTTTATCCTCTCATTCATCTGTTTTCATTCCAGATTATATTTTGTTGCCAGATTAATTTTCTAGATGAACCTAATTAAGTAATCATCACCACTCCAATTCCTCTACTTAAAATTTGTCAGTGGTTTCCCATCAACTACCAAATTATGTGCAAACTTTTCAAGTCAGCATTCAAAGTCCTGCAAAATACTGTAATATTTTGAAATAAGGATGTTAATACTAATAATATTTATGCAGTGTTTTAAGATTTGCAAAGTGATTTGCATATAGTGTTTCCTTTGATTCTTGAAATAGCCATATGAAGTAAATAGTATTATCATCCCAAATTTACAAATGAGAAAACTAGAACTGAGACAATTTTTATCAACTTATTCAGGGTCATATACCTAGTAAGCATCTAAGACAGAATTTGAACTCAGGTCTTCCCACCCCTGCCCTCTGTTTATTACACCATCTAGCTGCCTCCTAAATTCTTAGCTTTCACTGTTTCTTTATACAAACTTTGAGTCAAAGAAACTGTGGATAAATTGTACTTGTTTACTGATTACGTGACCCAAAATAAATTATTTTATTTCTTAGAGACTGACTGCTCCTTTTAAAAATGAGGTTATCATTTCACTCTTGAATTTACAAGGTATATTGCCCTCCAAAAAGAATGACAGATGGATACTTATGATGTGTACTCACTAAGTTAAATTGCCCTGAGTAGTCCTATCAAACTCTTACCAAGCAAAAACCAGCTGCATGGAGTGCTATTCTCATTTCTGACAAGCTCTCTTCAAAGCAACCTGTTATAGTAGAGCTAGCTCCGCATTTGGAGCCATAAAACCAGCATATATATCTGCCTCTATTATGTATTTTCTGCATGGCCTTGAGTAAATAACTTATGCTACTGGGATGTCACTTCCTTCATCTATAAAATGAGAAGATTGAAGTAAATTATACTTAAGGTGCTTAAAAGTTCTAAATCTGTTTCTCTGAGTAGTTGGTTTATGCTATCCTTTTCAATTCTCTAATTCTGTCTTGGGCCAAGGTAATCTTCTCCTTTTGTGTCTCCTTCATAGTCTTAGTATTCCATCAATGCTTTTTGGAAGAATTTATACTCATAATGAATTCTCACATTTTATCCAGCCATCTTTTTGTTGTGCTACAATTTCAAGTTGTCTTGTGTAAGCATCCTGCTCTTAAAACCATCACTTTTCACCTTAATGTGTATAAATAGGTACATTTCAAGCACCTGACTTAGCTCTTTTAAATTGAAAATCAAAGTTAAATTTGGGCTAGAAAATTGCCACAGGTGAGGCAAATTCAGGCAGTGTTAGCTGAACCAGTAATTTCTATTTTTATAGTTCCTGATTTTTTTTTATTATTTTAATCAGTTTGGCTCAGCTGTAGTCTTTTAAGACTTCACTTGTGATTGGGCTAACTTTAACTTTTCTTCTTCTATTAAAAATAAAACAAAACAACAAAACGTTTCAAATCTAGGTGCCTAGATTAGTTCTAATAAAATGCCTCTGATTTTTTTACTTCTTTGCATACTGAATAAGGAAAAAATAAAGGTTTGTTTGGGAGTCAGAGAGGAATGATAACATTAGAGAAATAAGGTGAGTTGTCAATTTCTTTCTAGAACTGCCCAG
This sequence comes from Bettongia penicillata ogilbyi, assembly GCA_023548195.1. NCBI lineage: Eukaryota > Metazoa > Chordata > Mammalia > Diprotodontia > Potoroidae > Bettongia > Bettongia penicillata. Next base: position 808,688 of record JAJHZJ010000135.1, on the reverse strand, counting down.
GGTACAAAGTTAGTACCCTAATAACAGTCTTAACTGCACCATAAAATCCACTGGATCTTGGTGAAAGAATAAGTCAAGACTTTCCTACTTAATGAAGGCCATGCTTCTGAGGGTATAGGACAGTTGACTCTGGTTCTAAGATATTGGTTTCAGCAGGAGTATGATGATAAATGTTTAACAATTGACTTTTTAAATGTATACAGGACACTCAAATTCAATCTCCGTTATTAACATTTTCTTTGTCACTTTCTTAAATCTAGACAATCAACAAAACAACCAATCAAGCCCTGATTTGTTGCATTTGCAGATTTCTGAAAATTCATACTAAAAATTTTACAACTAGCTCTAGCAATCTGGTTTGAGATCTAGCAGACCTCCATGAAGCTTTGTGTGGGAGGGGTGAGGAAAGAAATATGGGCCTTCCATAAGGGAGCTTGTGTTCATACAGAGCCAATTCCTTCTTGGGGAGTCTAAACTTTCCTAAGAGGTTTCAACACATTTTCTATAACAATTTTCAATCTATGAGACTGCCATAAAGAATGGTAACCCAGGACTCTTCAAGACTAATAATTATAGTGAAAATATAATTCTTCATTAATAGATGGGAATTCCTGAACTGGGAGTTGCTATTACCAATCTATGGTATCGTCCATGGCGTCTGACATATTGAAGGTACTTAATAAATATTTATTGATTGATTCTTAAATAGAAGAGTTATTTCATCTCTTAAATTTAAAAGTTAGCTCAATGCATACTTAACCAAAAAAAGAAAAAACCCTCCACCTTATCAACACACTCAGGAGGTTCATATAACTCCTGAGAAATATAAAACATTTGAAGAAATAGGATAAATTCAATGTTTACTGATACCTGGAGTACACCTAATAACATGGTTTATTACATTTGAGTTTCAGTCCCTTACTGGACACACATGAGCATATGTACATAAGCTAGGATTTCACATACATGCAAAAGCAGATGAAAATTTCAGGGCATGCAAAAACAAATGAAACAGTGACTTAATTCCTCCCTTTCCTCTTCCCTCCCCTCCCAAACAGATCATACTTTGTTATCTCCTTATGTTGCATAAGAAAAAAATACATATGTAAGTAATGGCATGTGATATATTCCATTTTTTTATTTAATAATGAGAAATACACATAAATCACCCAGAAATCCCCATGTGACAGAATTTTTGTAGGACAATGCAGTTTATTTACAGTATTTTGCTATAACAAATAATCTTACTTTGGATATTTTGGTACGTATGGTACCTTTTTGTCATTGACCTCCTTGGGATAAAAACCCAGAAGTGGGATCGCGGGGTGAAAGGGTTTAGAATCTTTACACTTGAATAATTCTTCTTTTATTATTCTAAATTATTTTCCCAGAATATGTAGACCAATGTACAGCACCACTAGAGGCTGAATGCTGAGCTTAAAGTCAGGAAGACTCATCTCCTTTAGTTCAAATCTGGCCTCAGACACTTACTTACTAGCTGTGTGACCCTAGAAAAGTGACTTATCCCCATTTACCTCAGTTGCCCTATCTGTAAAATGAGTTGGAGAAGGAAATGGCAAATCATTTTAGTATGTTTACCAAGAAAATCCCCAATATGGTCATGAAGAGTTGAAAACAACTAAAAATGACTAAAAATCAACAACATAGTTCCACTAGCATTAAATCAACTTGTCTAACTTTCCCCACCACCTTCTGACATGGATTGTCTCTATTTTCTTATCCTTTTTCTATGTGAGCAGTCCAATACTATCTGGCCATGAGATGTATTTGAGCTACCCACTAACTCTCCCAGTTTGACCGACTCTCCTTTTCCCATAAAGAGTTCAAAAAATAAGAAGTGAGAACAGTAGGAAAACTTGATCCCATCTCTCAAAGTCCTCCTTTGAGTTAATCCTGGAGTGTTCCTATCTGATACCACTTTCCATTATGCTACTACCATCCTCTCTCCCCGCTTTATACAAGCTAATGTGGTTCATACCAAGTCTGTGAAGGATGGGGAGTTGGAGTAAAAAATAAGGAGCATCTTTATTCAGTTATCTGGGAGAGGGAAATCCTTGTGGCTCTTGGACCTTATTCTCTCATACTGAGGTATAGCACTTTTAGTTCAATCTTCAGCCAGTCTTAATGTCCTTTCATTTTAATAACCTTATGGACTAAACCCCCTCTCATTCATGGCCCTTTCCACACAATACTAGCTTGGAGTTCAGGTGTGTACATTCTGATTACAAGATAACTTACCACACTACTTCTCCTGCTAGCCATATTGCCCTCTGTAATATGGAAGATGCATGTTTCCTCAAGGTAGTACTAAAATGTAGCAGTTGACTGTTTTGATATTTTTGTCTGTGAAGGGACTTTAAACGAGGTAGCAGAGCCTATTGAGATATTATTAAAGCATTTGTAGATGTATTGGGAGCTCTGTGGTACCTCAGATCTTATGAAACTGTGACCCAAATGCAGCTCTCAGTTGTGAGGACTATTAATGATTGCTTCATCACCCCAAAATTCAATTCCTTCAGTGTCGATTTAGAGAATATGTTAATCCCCAAGGAACTAGATTGCCCAACATTCAAGGCCAACAAATTGAATGACGACATGTGCATGCCCTGTGAACAAGTATGAGCACCACTACTAGGCAGATACTTCCAAATGAATGAAAAACAGAGGGAAAGGACCTGTAGCACTCCCTACTTCTTTATTTCAAAAATTCTTTTGACAGAAATTTATTTTTGCTCCTTCCCACCTCCCATCCTCTTAAAAAATAGAGAAAAGGAAAAAAAAAACCTAAGTAGCATAGTCAAGAAAACAAATTTTCTCTTTGTGTGTGTGTGTGTATGAGAGAGACAGAGAAAGAGAGAGAGAGAGAGAGAGAGAGAGAGAGAGAGAGAGAGAGAGAGAGAGAGAGAGAGAGAGAGAGAGAGAGAAGAGAGGGGGGAGGGAAGGAGAGAGAAAGAGAGATGTGGTGGCGAGAGAGCCTAAATCTATTACCTCTATGTCAGTCAACATCATTTGTCTTCTCAAATCATTGATTATCATTGTATTGATCATAATTCTTGCAACTTTCAATGTAATTTCAACTTTGAAATGTTTTATAAATTATTTTCTTATTTCTACTCATATACAAGATGGCTTTAAAATTATTTTTAAAATATGTTATTCTTGTTCTATTTGCTTTACTCTACATCAGTTTATTTAAGAAAGATGTCTCAGGATTTCCAAGAGCAGAGCCAAGATGACAGAATAGAGGAAGCACTATAGTTGAGCTCCCCCAACATTCTCCTCTGAAATAATAGACTGATTTTGTTTCATTTTGTTATCAATCTTATTTGTAGTTAATTTGTTTTGTCCTATAACTGCTTTAGTAATGGGTCTCTATCTCTGAACTTAGTTTAGAATTAAGTTGACTTGTAATGGGTTATGTATAGAAATCTAGTTTTCTTATTAATCACTGTTTTATTCTTGTCTCAAAGAATTTGTCTAACCTTGGAGTATGTGACTTTTCCATAAGAGAGTAAGGTCCAATATTTTTGCTACACCTAGTTATCTTTTAAGGATGCTTGGCTTGACGTTCAAAATGTCTGGGTCACTATTTTGCAGATGGACTAAAAAAAAGATCACTTCTTAATCACAAGGGGAAGGAGGGGTTTTTTTTCTTAGCCCTTCATTACCAAACTTCTAATAAATCATATTGTTCCCCATGCCTCAACTATGTAACCAGTCATGTTTCCCTCAACTCCATAATGTCACCTACCATGTTCTGTTCTTTGTTCTGTACTCTCCATAACCTATAAAAGGGGAGATGGCCTTTGGCTTTGAGTCTTTGGCCAGAGGCAGAGCCACCAACCCATCCTGTAGTAATAGGTATGGATAACACTTTGTTAATAAACTATTATATTTCTCAGAGAAAATTGTCTCAGTTAATCTTTTTTTATTTTTTTAAATTTCACTCATGATACCTCTAAACAACCTTAAATATAATAGATTTATAATATATTATAAATATGATATATTTATAATATATATTACAAATATAATATATTTATAATATATAATATATTATAAATATATTATATACACATATATATGTGTATACACACACACACACACACACACACACACACACACATATATATATATTAGGAAGTCAGATATAGGGTAAGGGGCTAGCCTAGAGCTCATGTGATAATAACAGCTGTGGCTCTTGGAAACTGTGTCAGCAGCAACAGTTTCAGGAGTTCTTAGTTCAGAAAAGGTAGGGGTTTTGGTAACTGGAAAGAAAGATTTACAGGGGACTATATGATCACTAAGGTCTCCTCTGGCTCTAAAATTATGATTCCATAATCACCAAATTCACTTTAACCTTTAAATCCTACAAATTCTTACTTCTCATTCTTGACTTCTGTGCTGCATTTGACACTGTAGATCAGTCAATTCTCCTTGATACTCTCTTTGCCTTAAGTTTGCATGACATTGCTCTCGTGGCTCTTCTCTTACCTATATGCCTACTCTTTATCTGGGTCCTTTACTGTATCGTTTCTCAGATTGTTGCTGTTGTTATAGTTTAGTTGTTCTGTCATGTTCAACTCTTTGTGATCTCATAGATTATAGCATGTCAGGCCTTCTATCTTACACCATCTCTCAAAGTCTATCCAAGTTCATGCTCACTATTTCTATGGTAATATTTATCTATATCATCCTCTGTCATCCTGCTTTCCTTTTGCCTTCAGTCTTTCCCAAATCAGGGTCTTTCTAATGAGTCCCATTTTCTCATTGTGTGACCAAATATTTGTGCTTCAGAATTTGACTTTCCAATGGATATCCTGCATTAATTTTTTAAAATATCTACTTCTTTGGTCCCCTTGCTGTCTAAGGGACTCCCAAAAGTCTTCTGCAGAATCATAGTTCAAAAGCATTGATTCTGTGGCACTCAGCTTTATTTAACTTATATTCCGAGTACCTCACATAAAAGCCAAGATGGATGAATCAAAAGCCAGAATTAAGGGTTCTATGAGAAATATCCACAGTCTCAGATATGCAGATGATAACACATTGATGGCAGAAAGTAAAGAGGAATTAGCAAGCATCTTGATGAGAGTGAAAGAGGAGAGTATAAAAGCTGGCTTGAAGCTTAACATAAAAAAACCCCTAAAATCTTGACAATTTGTACCATTTGCTTCTTGGCAAATGGAGGAATAAGAAATGGAACAAGTGTAAGATTTTGCATTTGGGGTCAAAGTTTACCACAGATGTTAACTACAGGCATAAAATCAAAGGACACATACTTGTTGGAAGGAAAACTATGACAAATCTGGACAACATACTAAAAAAACCAGAGATGTCACCTTCTCAACAAATGTCCACATAATCAAAGCTATTATTTTCCCAGTAGCAATATATGACTGTGAAATATAGATTTTAAGGAAATCTGAGCACTGAAGAATCCATGATTTTTTAAAGATAATGGCCACTAATTGTAGGGATTTCCCAAAGGCTCTGAACTGATCACTTTTCTCATCTCTTTCTACCCTATTTCACTAGGTGATCTTATCAGCTCCCATGTGTCAATTATAATCTCTATGCAGATGGCTCTCAGATATACTTGTTCAACCATAACCTCTCTCTTAACACTTGGGATTTAATCTCCAACTGTCAATTATATATTTAAAATTGGATGTTCCATAGGCATTTTAAATACATTTTAAAGCTAAATTCTTATATTTCCCCTAACATCATCCCCTTTTCCTATCTTCTCTTTTACTCTCAAGGGTACCACTATCCTCCCAGTCACCTAGTCTAGAAACATGGGTGTCATCTTCCACTCTTCTCTATCATCTCTATGTAATCATTTGTTAGAGTCCAACTTTAACACAAAGTTAAAAGTCAAGAAATAGGTTAGAGAATGAGTGGAAAGACAGAAAAAAAAAGAATCTGACCTTTACAAACTACTATGTTGACAGGGAGGATAAAGACAGAAACTCAGAAGACAATGATATCAAAACAGCTACAGTCAAAGCATCAAAATTAAAATGAGTATTAGACACAAACCCAAGAAGAATCCCAGAAAGTATAAAATAAATTAAGTCAAATAAGAATGATAGAGGAAAGAAATCAGAACCATGGAAGAAAATTATGAAAAGACAATTAACAGCTTAAAACAAAGGCACAAAAATACTGAAGAAAAATACCTTACAAACAGAATTGCCAAAATGTTTTTTTTAGAAAGTATAAAACTTTTTTTAGAAAGTATAAAAAGCAGTATTGGTCAAATGGGAAAAGAGGTTAATAAGCTCACTGAAGAAAATAATTCCTTAAAAATTAGATTTGGGCAAGTGGAAACTAATTGCTAAATAAGATATCAAGAAAAAAATAAATTCAAAAGAATGAAAAATAGAAGAAAACATAAAATGTCTCATTGGGAAAAACAACTAACCTAGAAAATATATCTAGGTGAAATTATTAAAAAATTATTGAGCTAACTGAAAGCCATGCTAAAGAAAGAGGATAGACATTATGTTTTAAGAAACTGTAAAGAAAAATGAGCCAAATATCCCACAACCAGAAGGTAAAATAGATGAGGAAAAAATTCACTGATCACCTGACATAGAGCCCAAAATGAAATTTTGGGAATATTCCAACTGAATTCTGGTGATCTCTGGCCAAAGAGAAAATGCTTTAAGCAACTAGAGAGCTCATTCTGGTGCTGTGGAGTTACAGTAAGGTTCACACAAAATTTAGCAACTACAACATTAAAGAAGCAAAGGGCTTGGAAGACACTATTTCCAAAAGACAACAGATTACAACCAAGAATATCCTACCCAGAAAAAAAAAAAAAAGTACAGTCCTTTGGGGGGGGGGGCAGGGAGTAGAGAGAGGATTCATTCATCATTCATTCATGATGAAAAAAACCAGAAATGAATATGAAATTTGACTTTCAAATATAAAAAGGTAAACATGAAATAGAAATCGTAAAAGGCTCAATACTCAATAAGATTAAATTGCTTCAATTCCTATGTGAAAAGATGATACATGTAACTCCTACAAATTTTATCTTTATAACAATAGTTAGAAGGATTTTGTACAACTAGGTGGCACAGTGAATAGAACACCAGACATCGAGTCAGGAAGACGAGTTCAAATATGGTTTCATACAGTAGCTGTATAACTCCAGACAAGTCCTGTGACAGTATTTGCCTCAGTTTTCTCATCTGTAAAATAAGCTGCAGAAAGAAAGAGCAAGCCACTTCAGTATCTCTTTGAAGAAATCCTAAATTGGGTCATGAAGAGTCAGACATGACTGAAAAGGACTAAGTCAGCAGAAGGACTTTACATAGACCAAAGATATAGGAGTGAATTGGAGATGTTGAGATGATTTCAAAAAACTGTGAACAGGTAAGAAAGAGGGATGTACTGGGAGAAGTGGGAGAGTGGATGAATAATGGGGAAAATTAAAGTAGGCGTGCAAGGAAGAACTTTTGCAATGGAGGGGAAAATGAGGTGGGGCCCACAATGCTTAAACTTCACTCTCATCAATATTGTTCAAAGGGGGAATACACACACACACACACACACACACACACACACACACACACACACACACACACACACCCTTATTCAGTTGGGTGTAGAAATATATCTTATCCAACAGGGAAGTAGGAAGGGAAAGGGTAAAAGAAAGGGAGGTGATAAAAGGGTGGGTGAATTAAGGGTAGCAATGATCAGAAACAAAACAGACTTTTGAGAAAGGACAGGGCAATAAATGAAAGATAAGGATAAAAAGAAGAAAATGGAATAGAGAAAAAAATGCACATTCAGTAATCATGACACTGTTAATGGAATTTCCATAAAATGGAAATGAATAGCAGAAGGGATTAGAAACCAGAACCCGACAATATACTTCTTATGAGAAAAAGATCTGAAATAGATAAAACAAGCATAGGGTTACAATAAGAGGTTGAAGGAAGAATCTATGTTGCTTTAGCTGAGGTAGCAATTATGATCCCATACAAACTAAAAGCCAAATAATCCTAAGTAAAAGAAATAGACAGGGAATCTTTATCCTGATAGAAGATAGCAGAGACAATGAAATAATATTAATATTAAACATTATATACTGAGCACAATATCTGAATTCTTAAAGGAAAAAAATGAGTTATAGGAGGAAATAGCCTGTAGAGTTATACTAGTGGGAGACCTCAACTTTCCCCTCTCAGAGCTAGATAATTTTACCCATAAAGTAAATAAGAAAAAAATTAAGAAAATGAATAGAATTTTAGAAAATTTAGATATGATAGCTCTCTGAAGAAAATTAAATGGATATAGAAAGGAATAAACTTTTTTTATCACCTGTACATGGCAGCTTCACATAAACTAACCATGTATTAGAGCATAAAAACCTTACAAGTAAATGCTGCATAGCAGAAATATTAAACACACCTTCTCAGACCAAAATGTAACAAAAATTAAATTCAGTAATGGGTATAGATTAAAATTATTGGAAACAGATAATTTAATCCAAAGAATGAGTGGATTAAAAAACAAATCACAGAAACAATCAATAACTGTTAAAGAGGACAACAATGGGACAGTATTCCAAAATTTGTGGGATAACTGGGATGACTTACATAAACTAATACTGAAGTTAACTGAATTGACCATAACTAGATGATCATTATATACAGCAAGAGCAATATTGTAATGATGAAAGATTTAGCACTGATCAATATCATGATCCAAGATGATTTTGAATAATCCATGATGACAAATACTACCCACCTCCAGAGAGAGAACTGATGATCCAAGCTTTTGGGGCAATAATTCACCATTTGTCAAAAATTTCTGGGTAAACTAGAAAGCTGTTTAGCAGAAACTAGACATAGACCAATATTTCTCACCATATAACAAAATAAGGTCAAGATGGGTAAATGGCTTAGGAATAAAGAGTAATGTCATAAGCAAATTAGGAGATCATGAGAAAACATCTGTTAGATCTATGGATTAGGTAAGAATTTGTGAGTAAACAAGAGATAGAGAGGCTTAAAATTCTCAAATTAACTAACATGACAGCAAAGGAAAATGACAAATGTTGGAGGGGATGTGGAAAACTAGGCACACTAATGTGTTGTTAATGGAATTATGAACTGATTCAGTCATTTTGGAAAACAATTTGGAACTATATCCCAAGGTATATAAAATACCTCTGATAGAGCAATAGCACTGCTATGTCTGTATACCAAAGAGATTTTAAAAAAAAGGAAAGTGATTTATTTGTACAAAAATATTGATAGAAGCTCTTTTTTGTAGCACAGAATTGGAAATTGAGATGATGTCTATTAATTGAGGAATGACTCAATAAACTGTTGTATATGATTGGGGTGGATTACTATTACCTATCTGTGTGTGTGTGTGTGTGTGTGTGTGTGTGTGTGTATCTCTGGCTATAGATAGCTAAAGGTATAGATAGATGACAGGTAGATAAGCATAATAAAAAGAAAGAGTGGTAGATTCTGATCTAGGGTCTGGGTCCATATTCTCACTTTGCTATTTATTATCTGTGTGACCTTGAATAAGTTCCATAGCATCTTTGGATCTTAGTTCTATCATCTGTAAATGTGAGAGGACTGAAACAGATGTTCTCTTAAGGCCCCTTTCAGCTCGATATTTTTGATATATGTTTATGATCAGAGGATCATTGGACAAATTTATTTCTTCAAAGTAATTTTCAGTGATTTTGACAAATGGGAGAAACCCATTCTCCCATTTGACAAATGGGAGAAACCAAGCTAAGGAAGTATTTTGCTGAACCAAATAATTTTTTTAATAATGAACAAATAATAGGTAAGTATGGTCTTGCAATCTCTACAAATTTTAGCCAATCAAAAAATTATAAAGATGTTATCGAATAAATATTGCTAGTAAAAGCCTTTGTCTCTATTAATATGAATGAACTTAGAGTTTTCATTAAACATTTATTATTTGCCTAGTACTAGGCTAAATTCTATATAAATGCAAATGATTAATTAGTCCCTTTCCTCAAGGAAGTTATAGTCTAATTGGAGAAGACATCATATATGTTTCAAATTGAGAGAACTATATTAGTTTGGGAAGTTATAGTGATGGTGAATGGCACCACATGGGTGCAATTGATGCAACCTTTCTAGCAGTAATGGCTGTATCGATTTGATCATGTTTCCCAAACTGGAAAATTCTGCATGGGATTTGAGATATTGAATGGATTGACAAGAAGATAATAAATCCAGGGTGTTAGGTATACACAGCTGAAACTGTATAGATATGAGAATTTTGAGGCATTCCCCAATCAAGACAGTAAGGCAACAGGGCAAGAGTTTTATTGTTACTTGTTTTACAGCTGTGTCTGACTCCTCATGTCCTCAATTGGGGAATTCATTTAAACTGGAGCAATTCGCCATATCCTTCTCCAGATCATCTATCAGATGACGGCACTGAGGCAAACAGGGTTAACCGATTTGCTGAGCAAGTAAGGGGCTTAGATCAAACTTGAACTCAGGAAAATGAATCTTCCTGACTCTAGGTCCAGTTTTATAGCCAGTGTGACACTTAGCTGCCCAAGAGTTCTATAGCTGAAGAATTAAGCATGCAGGGACAGATGTCTGCACTAATATTAATATATAGATGATTAATGTATAGATGACTCACAATGATTTTGTATAGATGAGTAAGTGTAGAGATAGGCAGTTTCTGAGGTCTCAGTCACTTTATGTTTGTTTATATTAATAAGGTCTGAGTCCTCCCACACCAACCCATGACTTTATGTTTTTAAGAAACTTGATTGGTACATTTTTACTATAAAGAACACTTGATTGCCATCATTAGAGACAAAATATTGGGCTAAATGGATCATTGTTCTATTCTTGTATGACAGCCCTCATGTTAGTATTAAGTAGAGCAGTATAATAAGGGAGGCCAGTGTATTCCTAGACACATGAAAATGATTCCAAATCTAATGAATAAAGGAACCATGGTCCATGGCAACGGATTCCTCCTTTGGAATGATTGCTCATCATGTCAAATAAAGTACTTTCCTTTTGGGACCTATAATATGGTTAAGATATAGAAATATTTTTAAATTATTTAAAATAAAGTTTCTCAATCTGGGGCTATGAAATGTACATGTATTTGTATATGTATACAGCCATATATGCATATAGATATATATGTGTATGTGCATAACATATGTACATAGAAAAACAATATTAATTGGTTTTATTTGTAAGTGTATGTATTTTATTATATGCATTAAATCATTATTTGGAGAAGAGGCTCACAGACTTTGCCAAGCTGGTCAATGAAACAAAAAAAAAAATGGTTAATGGTCTCTATTCTAAGGTCACCCTATTCTATGGTATATATAAGGTTAGGATGACTAGAAAAGCATGTCAGTATCTTGTACATGTAGTGTGGGACATGTTACTTGACATAACCCTGACCCTCCTTTTCTTCTCTGTGGGTTGGATCACTTCTCCCAGGTTTTACTCATTCTCACAAATGTGAAGGGATTTTCCAGAATGAGGTCCAGTCATGGGTGGCCATGATATCTTTCTCAAATCCTGGAGTAAAACAATTATGGGAAAATAAATGGCTACACAAACAACTGTAGCTTTTGAACCCCTACCAATATACTTGATATTTATATGAATTAGTCATAATAGCACCATTAACTCAAACGTTATTTAAATAAACTCTTAAAAATGAGATAGTAATGATCTTAGAAAGACATGGAAAGGCTTGCATGAAATAATGAAAAGTCAAATGAAAAGAATCAAGAGAGAATTGTATGCAGTAATATTATTTTAAGAATGGCATTGAATGAATAAGTCATTTTGACTATTATAAATATCCAAATTAAGTATAAAGAATATGAAGAAAGATGCTATCGCATACAGAGAAAGAATTGATAAATCAAAGTTTGTATAGAATAATTATATATATATACACAGAAATATGTAAATATAGCATATATATGCATATGTATACACACATATGCAGACACTATCTGTCAGCTGGACTCAACTTCTGTCAGTTTCTCAGTTCTGTTAGGCCTTTTGCTTCAGGTTTTTGTGTTATATCTTGTGGATTCTGAAATCTCAGAAATATATATACATACATATACATATATATATATATATATAATACTTGTGTCTAGTACAAAAAATGCATGATAATTTATTATATATTTAAAAGGAATAGCAAGTTGTACATAATCGATTTGGGATTTCATGCACAATCATATTTTTATTAACTATTATGAAAATGCTTGTTTTCTTCCATAAATTAAAAATAAAATAAATGTAAAAAATAAAAACGAGGCTCCAAAAAATGAGAAAGCGCATACAAAAATGACCACAACATAGCATTTACTAGATAGGTGACATATGATAATTATGAAAACATGACAGTTCACACCATAAACTCCAGTCACATTCTCCCAGTAATGCATAGAGAGGACAGCACACAAAGAAAAATCTTGCAGAAAAGGATATGAATAGGTAAATCCATGTGCCTGGGATAACTCAAAACTTTGTCCTATAGGTCTCAATGTCCTTAATCTCCTTTGGGAACAATATGTTCCATGAGTCACCTGTTGGGTGTGATAGTACCTGTTCTTTCTGCTACTCTCCAGGGGCTTAAGGAATGCAGCCTTGAAGCTGGGATCTGAAGAACTTAATAGGTCTGCTACCTTCATGGTGCTCTGGAGTATTGGGGCATGCTTTCATTAAAAGTAATTCCCTTAATACTGAGATCTGTCAAGTTATCCAAATCTCTTCACTGGGCTTTGAAGGAACTCCCTTTCTTGAGCCATGGAGGGCAATACAAATACAATATAGGCCAACTAATGGGTGGTTTTCCCTCTCTCAAGATACAGATGGTGATAGAGAGCAAAGCAGCTCTCTGCCTAGAGTAGAGGTTTGACCTTTTTCTAAATAGGACCTTTTGAACAGGTGAGTTTTTCTTTAATCAAATTAACTCCCAACATCAGTTGCAGACACTTTCTGCCAGCTGGACTCAGATTCTGTCAGCTTCTCAGTTCTTTCAGGTCCTGTGCTCCAGGTTTTTGTGTTCTATCTTCTGGATTCTGAAATCTGTTTCTGTAAGAACGTCTTGAACCCTCAGGTGGATTTTAGTGATTGTCACCTTCCGTACTTCTATAATCTTCTCTTCTTCTATAATCACCAAATGAGACATCACAAAAGATGAACTAAATATATAATGATTCCTCTCTGACTTAGATTGAGAAATTTCAAACCCACATTTTTGTCACATAGGATGCAAATGGTCCATATAGAGTGGTCTCATATTCCCAGAACTTTCCAGGGTGGGGGTGAAACATCCAAATCCTGTTATTATTTGGCTTCTGGGAATCAATGCATTCCAACCATATTTATAGCTAGTCAATATTTTTTTTTTTGTCTCTGAGGGGCATGCTTTCACTCTGATAACACTTCTCATAATGTTATGTCTCTTTTCAAGTACTTTTTTGTCTAAAATTTTTTTTGTTTTGGTTTTCCTGGAAGCTGCTTTTCTTTGTTTCATACAAAGGTCTCTTTTCTCTCAGTTTCAGTAAATAAAATGTCCACATTATGAAAGGGGCGGTATCTGATATAAAAGAATGGTATCAGGAGGATAATACACACACAAGTCTTCCCTCCCTGTTGGATAAACTTATTGGGCTAATTTATTTTAAAAAAATTATAACAAAGGAATATTCTATGATGGAGAGCTATTGTGAAGGGACAGTATGTTCAAAAGCATCAATAAAATATTTTTTAAAGTAGTATCAGAAGTACTATCTCAGGATAATCTAAAGCTATCGAGGATAGCCGAAGACAAGAAAAAGGTCATTTATTTATTTTGTTAGAGTGGAGAAAAGAGGAGGATTAAAGAACAGATAAGATGGTTGCTAAGGGTTCACAAAGCAATTTTACCAAACAAGGAAAGAAACCAGAGCTACTCAATTCATCTTTTTTTGTATTGTTATTTTTCTCTCAAGGAGAATGATTTTGGGACTTTCAAGCAAAATAAAACTGGATAATAAGGAAGTGATAGATAAGGAAAGAGGTATTCATAACAAACGAACACTTGGTTGCCCTTGATAAGTCCAGTGAACTAAATTCCAGGGTCATGAAAAGAAGTGGCAGATGATATTTCAAAGCTAGATTTTTAGCTAAGCATGTTAAAACATTTCTCATGCTATTCCAGGGGGCAAATGAGAAATAATATTAATGATAAGTGAATTTAGAAGAAGGCAAATGGCAAGATTCAAAGAATAGTCTTTAAAAGATCAAAGATATAAAACTAGAAAGGATCCTAGAAGCAACCTAGTCCAAACTCCTCATTTTACAATTAGAGAACTGAGACTTAGAAAGGTAAAATAATTTGCCTAAGTTAACAGAGGAAATAGAAGGAAGACTGAAAATTCAAACCTAGGTCCTTTCTGTTCCAAATTCAGTTTGCTTTTTATGGTACACTTTGATTGTCCCCCCCCCCACCCAGTTTGATGTTAATTGGAAGGAAGTCTCTATTGGAGCGTTGAAGGATTCTCAACTTGGCTTTTGGCGATTTAACATTTTCCTAATAATTTGAATGAAGAAAAGTTGGGCATACTTTTAGGTGATATAAATTTTTAGGTGATATAAATCTGGAATAGATAGCTAACACATTGAATGACATATAAATGAACCAAAATGATATTTATCAGTTGGAAAATTGGGGTAAATTTAATAAATTTAGTTCTGATACTTTTCTTAAAATGTTTACTTACCAAGTTCAAGATTAGAGAATTATTTTTTTTATCTGCAAAAAAAAAGAAAAAGCTATCTGGAGACTTTCATGGACTACAAGTTCAACTTTAGTCAATAGTCTGTCAGGGCAATCAAGGTAGTGAATGCCAAAAGGTCAGAGGATCCAGAACTAGGGCAATGTAAGTTGTGTTGCATTTTATCTTGACCAGTGCAGTATTTGCAGTACTTGATATCCAATGTAGAATTTTCAATCCAGGATTACATTTCAGGAATGTTCTTGAAAAGTTGGGATGTATACAGAGTAGGTCAATCAAGATGGTGAAAAGTTGGAGTTAACACTACTTAGTCAGTAAAATAATGATATATTTAGTCTGCAGAAGAGAATATACAATGTAGGATATAATTACTATTTACAAGTATTTGAAGAGATGTCATATAGAAGAAAGAGTTTTGTTGTCTCCAGAGAGTGATCCAGAAGGGTTGAAAAGATGCGAATTTAACTGTAATGGTTAAAAAAAAAATAAAGAAAAGCAAAATTTCATTAAAATTAGAGTTATTCCAAAGTGGAATGGATTATAGTGGGAGATATTGGGTTATCTCTTCAAGCAAAATCTTAGCTATTTCTTTTTAGGTATATTATAAGTAGGATTCTTGTTGTAAGATTGACTGCTCATTTCTTGTATAGTTTAGATAACTCCAGTCTGCTTCCAACTCTGGGAGTCTGATTCTGTGACTTTGTTGTCTCTGTTGTCTATAATGTTACAGGAGTCAAACTATTATTCATTCCAGTGTTTCCTAGAAAATAGATACTTTTAAGGCATTTATGGAAATAGTATTTAAATGCCAAATAGTACTTTGGACAGATGTTTAGATAGAAGGTACTGTAAAAATACTATGTTTCACATTAATGAAAATTCCGTGTGTGTACTGCTAATGAAAATTTATGAAGAATTACAAATTGAATTTTACTCTTGAGACACTTGTAAGTTTTTGGCATTATTAAACTTGGAGATGGTTTTCCATTATATAACAAATGCAACTCTTTGAGGGGTATAGAGTAAAAATAAATTATTAACACTGATTTATATTATAATTTATTTGCATGAAAATATTTTTAGCCCAAAATAGTGTCAAAAAGTAAAATTCCTCTAAATTCTTTCATACTAGCAATGTTTTTATTGACTCATAATTGGACTATGCTTACTGAATAAAGTGATAATAGAATTCACAGATGACAGACAATATTGATTAAGTTTTATTTAATTGTAAATATTTATGAGGTTTCCATGAACAGTATATGTTAGCCCACAATTAAAGGCTTTAGTACAAACAGAAACTCATGTATATTGAGGCAATTTCTCTGTAAAAGTTAGTGTTTCAACCTCTTTCAAATAAAAAAAAAATCATTTAAAAGTTGCTTTGCTAAGTAATTGGTCATGAAGATATAAGAAAAGGTTTTAAAGAGAATTCCAAAAATTGAGAGCTAATTTTTGATAGGGAAAAATTAACAATCTTTCATATTTACATCCATTATCTTACGTTTCCTCATGACAATTCTGCAGGTAGTTTGGGGAAGGAATTCATATCTTTATTTGAGGAATGGCCAGGCAGTGCCATAGAGAGGCCAAAAAAAGGTAAAACAGCTAGTTAATGTCACAGTTCAAAATGAGAGACCAAGTTTTCTAAGCACTAAGGTCATTGTTCCTTCTACTAAATGCATTGTATTTGTTTATTAAATAGTCTGCCTAAATAGTCTCTTCCCAAAGAGGATGACTAGAAGAGCTAGAAAATATTGAAATTCTACTTTAAGAAATAGAGATATTTAATAAAAGGCAGGCTGAATTTGGTCTCTCTCTAGGGGTTATTTATTCATTGTCTTCTCAAGAGTTATTATAATGTAATTAAATATTACATTTATTGAGGAGTGATTTTTTTTCCAAGTGCCTGTGCTAGGTACCTATTTAATGGAATGTATGAAAAATAAGCCCTGTCCTCAAGGATCATATGTCAGTAGGGAGGATAAGACACACAAAACACACACACACACACACACACACACACACACACACACACACACACACACTTGGGATTCTTGGCAAGGTATCCTAGGAATAGAGAGATAGGAAATTTCCAAGAAGAAGAATAGAAGAAATTTTTTTTGGAACAGACTATCGAGTATATGAATATAAAGGTGATAAATTGTTTCATGGCATAAGCCATATGGAGAACCCTAAGTTAATAATAGTGAGTTGTAAGAAACTCTTAAGTAGAAGAGCTCTGAGTCTCAAATGAGGTAAAGGATACACAGAAATTTGCGAAACTTAAAGTGTTATATAAATGTTTACTGTTTGGTATGGTATTATTATTATTATTGCTATTCTTAATTGAATGGTCATGACTTCATTCCCAGAACCTGATACTACACTCCTAATGAGCGTCAAGAAACATTCATAGAACAAAACAGTGGTGGGCTGGTAAATGTTTAACAGTTGGAATGTTCAGAAAAAATGTGTACCACATGCGTTTCAATTTAATTCGTATTTTTTATATTTTGATAAGTCTAGAAAATCAACAAAACAGTAAATCAAGCTTGGATTTGTAGTTATTTTCAATTTCTGATGTGTAAATATCCACAAAAATTTAGCAATTAGCTCTAGTAAGCTTATTAGGGATGGTTCAAGCACATTCTTGACTGTAAGTAGAGAATAAGACTACTTAAACAAGATTGATAACATATTGAGTGAAAAATTTCAGGGAAGGATGACTGAGAGTCTTATCTTGCTTCAGTTGTCCTTCTATATTTTTTCTTATTGTTATTGATATATTTTTAGCATCAGTTTAATTTCTAAATCTATCGCTCCCCTTACTGGCATCCAGGTAGATATCTCTTGTAACAGAGGATTAAAAAATTAGAAAAATAAGTAGTTTATTCAAACTAATCAACATAAAAACAGGGTCTCACCTGAGCTCTTCCAAATCCCCATTCAAACACCTTTAAATTATGCCTCACAATGAATTCTGGAATGACAGAACCTACAAAAGAATGTGGTGAAGCACATTTCCAGCCCAAGGTAACTTAGAAAGACAACCTGAATAGTCTGTCACACCAGAGTGTGAGTGAAATGCTATCCAGAACAGACTGGCCCAGCAAATCAGTAGCAGGTTTGGGGGCAAATGAATCAGTGAATGCAACAACAACTTCCAGATTTCTTACCCACAAATGGTAAGCGTGTTTGACAACAGAATAGAAGAAGATTACAGGGGTCCCTTTGCTGGCACTGAGTGCAGGCCATACAAAGATCTGTTTCTCAGTTCTGGCTGGCAGTCCCTGGGTGACAAGGAGCATTAGCACAGAAAAATGTAGTTGCAAGGGAGTGGGGACCTTGTCATAGTACTGGGGTGGAGAAGAGTGCTTATGGTCTCTCATGGACTAGAACACAAGCAAGGAGAGTAATGACCACAACCCTCCTTAAATCTTACCACATTTGAAGAACTAAAGACTTATACACCCAATAAAATAGCTCTAAGACTAACAGTAAGGAAGTCATGAAGTTTGGGATACTGGCCCCTCAATCCTGGGAGAAAAGACCCACTCTGACAGAGAGCTGAAAATCAAGAAATAAGTTGGAAAATGAGCAAACACCAATCATACAAGAATCTGACTATAGATATTTATTATGGTTACAGAGAAGATGAAAACATACTCAGAAGTCAAAACTGCTAGCTACATCCAAGCCTCAAAGAAAAAGTGTGAATTGGTCTCAGGTCAAAAAAAAAATTCCTGAAAGAGTTCAAAAAGTATTTCTAAAAATCAGTAAAGAGTAAAAATTTGGGAAAAGAAATGAGAGTGTTACAAGATAATCATGAAAAAGGGGTCAACAGTTTGGTAAAGGAGGCAGAAAAAATACTGAAGAAAATAACACCTTAAATAGAATAGGCCAAATAGTATGAGACACAAAAACTCACTGAAGGAAAGAACTTCTTAGAAAGTAGAATTGGTAAAACAAGTACAAAAGCTCATTGAAGAAAATAATTTCTTAAAAATTAGAATAAGAAAGGGAAAGCAGAAGACTTTATGAGACATCAAGAAATAGTAAAACAAAATCAAAAGAAAAAATACAGAAGACAATCTAAAATATCTTATGGGGGAAAAAAAAAACAACTGACTTGGAAAATAGATCCAGGAGAGATAATTTTAAAATTATTGTTCTTCCTGAAATCTGTGATTTAAAAATATCAGTCCTAGACATCATCTTTTTAGAACTTATCAAAGAGAAATACCCTTATATTCTAGAACCAAAGGGCAGAATAGAAATATAAAAACTCACAAATCACCTCTTGAAAGAGAACTAAGAATGAAAACTCCCAGAAATATAATCATCAAATTCCAGTGTTCCCAGGTTAAGGTGAAATTATTGCAAGAAACCAGAAAGAAATAACTCAAATATTGTGGACTTATAGTTGGGATAACACAAGATTTAGCAGCTTCTACATTAAAGGATCAGAGGACTTGGAATATGATAGTATTACATCAATAATCATATAGCCAGATAAAGCTGAGTATAATATTTCTGGGGGGAAATAGACATTCAAGAAATAGAGGACTTTCAAACTTTCCTGATGAAAAGACCAGAGCTGAATAGAAAATCTGACTTTCAAATATATGATTCAAGAGAAGCAGAAAAAGGTAAACAGGAAAATAAATCATAAAGGACTTAATAAAATTAAACTGCTTACATTCTTACATAGGAAGATGATATTTGTAACTGCAAAGAACTTTGTCATCATTTGGGTAGTTAGAAGGAATACACACACACACACACACACACACACCACACACACATACATGTGTATATATATACACATCCAGAGCATGAGTTGAATAAGATGGGATGATATCTTTAAAAATAAAATTAAGATGTGAGAAATAGGAATGCACTGGGAGAAAGGGAAAGGTAGAATGGAGTAAATTTTCTCACATAAAAAAAGGTAAGAAAGAGTTTTTACGGTGGAGGGGATGGTGGGGGAGGTGCTAGAGAATTCTTGAACCTTACTCTAATGAGAACTATCTCAAAAAGGGAATATTACACACACTCAGTTGGATATAGAAATATTTCTTACCCTCCAGGAAAGTAGGAGGATAAAGGGATAAGAAAAGGGGGAGTGCTCTCAGAAGGGAGGGCAGATTGGGAGAGGTAGTAGTGAGAGGCAAAATACTTGTCAAGAGGGACAGGGTGAAGGGAAAGAGAGAAAAGAATAAATGGAGAAGGAAGGATGAACGGAAATGCTGTTAGCAATCATAATTGTGAAAAAAATTGAAGCAAGTTTCGCTGATGAAAGACTCATCTCTCAAATATATGGAGAAATTACTCACATTTATAAAAATAAGAATAATTCCCCAAATAATAAATCATCAAAAAATGTGAAGTTAGTTTTCAGATGAAGTAATCAAGACTATCTATAACCATATGAAAAAATACTGTGAATCATTATTTATTGGAGAAATGTGAATTAAATAAGTTCTGAATTACTACCTCACACCCATTAGATTGGCTAATAGGACAGAAAAGGAGAATGACAAATGTTGGAGATGTGGGAAAATTGAGACACTAAAGCATTGTTGGTAGAGTTGGTAATTAATTCAGTCATTATGTAGGACAAATTGGAACTCTGCTTAAAGACCTATCAACCATGCACACCCTTTGACTAAGCAATACAACTAATAGGTCTGTATCCCAAAAGAGATAAATCAAACAGGAAGAGGGCCTATATGTACAGAAATATTTATAGTAGCAGTTTTCCAATAGTAAAGAATTTGAAATTGAGGGGATTCGTGCATCAATAAGGGAATGGCTGAACAAGTTGTGATATATGATTGTGATGGAATGCTATTGTTCAATAAAAAATGTTAAGCTAGATGCTCTCCAAAACAAAAAACAAAACAAAAAAAAAACCTGGAAAGACTTACATGAACTGATGCAAAATGAAATGAATGGAACCAGGAGAACATCATACATAGTAACAGCAATATTGTAAGATGATCAACTGTGAATGACTTAGCTATTCTCAACAATCCAATGATCCAAGACAACTCTGAATTATGTATGATGAAAAATGCTATCCATCTTCAGATAAAGAATTGATGGTATCTGAAAACAGTTCAAAGCATGCCATTTTACTTTATTTTTCTTGGTTTTTTGTTTTGGACTATGTTTTCCTTTACAACATGGCTAATATGAAAATATGTTTCATATGTCCTACACATGTATAACCTATATAAATATGCTTTCCTTCTCAACAAGAAGCGTGAAGAGGGAAGGGTAAAATCATGAATTTAATTTTTAAAAAACAAAGGTTGAAAATTGTTTTTCTGTGTAATTCAGAAAAATAAAACATTAAATAAAAAAATAAAAAAGATAGAAGAGTCGAACCATGGTTAAGACCAAGTGATCTGGGTGAGTAGCTCATCCAACTTATCCTCCTAAAACAAACTACTGATGAGTTCATCTTAGGGGAAAAAACCAAAATCATGCATCTATCGTACTTCAGAAATTTGTAAAATATAAATAAGTTATATTTCCTTTCATTTTGCTCCACAGACCTCAGCAGGGAAGATGCCTCAAATTTCTGATAGAGAGTCTATTTTATCTCTTTCATTCTTTATGAGTCTAACAAGCCAATCACTGAACCCAGTCTTTACACCTGCTTCATAAGACAATAAAAAAAAAAAATTATTTTAGGCAGCTAGGTGGTATGGTAGATGGAACACTGGACTTGGAATCAGGAAGACTCATGTTTTTAATTCAAATCTAGCCTCAGACACCTACTAGTTGTGTGACCTGGACAAGTCACTTAACCCTGTTTGTCTTACTTTTCTAATCTGTAAAATAAGCTGAAGAAAGAAATTACAAACCAATCCAGAATCTTTGTCATGAAAACCCCAAATGGGGTCACAGAGAATCAGATACCACTGAAATGACCTAATAACAGCAACACTTTAATCTTAATCCAGCTTTTGATATTAACTGCAGAGCAATTTAAGCAAATTCTAAAGAATAGGCGAACTTTGGGCTTAAAATATGCTTTCTAAGGCAGCGATCATGACACAAGATTGAGGAACACAACTATCATCTGTGTTATCAACTGTTCCTAATAAAAATTCCAGCAACCACTGGACAGCCAGGCAGACAAATTTATCTGAGTCTCATATTTTATGGATTACAGTTCACCCACATTCCCACAGCCATCTCATATCTCCTGAGACTTCTCTAGGGCAAGAAGAAAATAGCATAGTCTCTTTAAGGCATTGTTCTCAAGTCAGTGTTTCACAGAGGATCAAAAGGCAACTGAAGAGTTTTATTTTGTCCAGATATCTGAACCCTTTTGTAGATGGGGTACTACACAAGAAACATTCATCTAGTGTCTATTCATTGCAGGGCATTGTTCTAGGCACTGAGGATGCAAAGATCCAAACCAACACAACCCCTGAATTCAAGATGGATGCAGTCTAAAGGAGATGATCTACACAGAGACCAAAGTATAGGAGGAGACAAAGTGAGAGTCAGCAGTACCATTTGCTTGATTACTAAGGAGAGTAATTTGAAATAAAATGGGAAACACAGGTTGGTATAAAACTTTGTGTAGTCTTAGTTTTCAGGTTAAAGAGTCTGTATTTTATTTTATAGGCAAAAGCTAAAGTTTTATCGGTTACTTCAAGGTTGTTTGGAGCAGGATAACAAGGATAAAAGAATCCCAGAATGTTAGAGCTGGGAGGAACATTATAAGTCATTATTATTCTATTTTAAAGATAAGGAAACTAAGGTTTTTAGATATGAATTATTTTGTACTATGTTCGTGATAGAACTGGGAAAAGAACAGAGGCCTTTTTATTATGTGACACTGGCTTTGTCATATCAAAGTGCTGAATATCAAATAGGAGGGAAAGAATATGTGAATTGGAAACTAAATAAAATAATGTAATCATATATCAAAAAATAATGGTCAAATATCTCACTTACAAAGACAATGCAATATGAAGGTGATGAAGAATGAGTTCAAATAGTTTAAAATTTCTGTAACATATATATACATACATATACACACACATATATATGTAATACACACATATGTACATATAAATCTAATCTCTGAATATAAAATCATGAGAAAATTATCCATATATCCATTCTCCATGTAAAATATCTGATTAACAAAATGGTTTTCTACCTAGATCTTTGTTTCTTTGTTCCAGCATCAGTTAGCTAAAAGGTTCATTTTATTCCCTCCTTTTATCTAATTGCAGAAATAGTGATTTGTACTCATTGGAAACAAGAATATTTTGTCATTGACTGCAGTTATTCTCCACACCTGGCTTTGCATCCCCCAGATCTTCAGAATCATTCAAGGTATCTAGGCACTTGACATGGTTTCTTTCTCTTTTTATTCTCCTTTGCTACATTGTATAAAAGATTATTATATAGCTTAGATATTAACTTTACTTTATTTAAAAACATGAAAATCGGGGAAAGTCCCTCCGCCCACAGAAGCCACAGGTCAGTTAGAAAGAAAGCTGCGACAGGGGAGGGGAGCGGAGCGCCTCCGTGACTCGGGCCCCCTCGGGAGGAAGCGGCTGCGGCAGAGACGGGGGCAGGAAGCGGCGGAGGCAGAGGCGTGGGCGGGCGGCTGAGGCGGCAACAGCCCGGGACTCAGGAATCCCCCAGCAGCAGGTAGGATCTTCAATACTGAAGGTCTTTCCAACCTGAGGGAGCCGAGCAGGGGAGACGGCCCTGCCCCCACCCTGCTCTACTGCTGAACGCCTCTGAATAAAACCCCCAAGGGAGCTGAGCACAGCAGGCGGGGCCCCCCACCCCCACCCGCTCCGTTCCTGAAAGTCTCTGCAGAAAGCCCCTGAAGGCCCAAGATTAGAAGGCGGCCCTGCCCCCACCCTTGTGCCAGAACTAAAGTTTGCCCCGGGAAAGCGCATTTGAATCTCAGAGGCCAAGCACTAGCTGGGCGGATCCAGGCAGGGGTGGAAAGGAATCTCAGAAATCAAGTAACTGGCTGGGAAAATGCCTAGAAAGGGGAAGAAAAATAAGACTTTGGAGAGTTTTTTCCAACAAATGCAAATGATCCCGACCTTCAGATCTGATGGGGAGGACGAGAACGTATTTTTCCCATCAGGGAAAGATGTGGAGGGCGGGGCCTCAGTACCCCAGACACCCCAGGGGGGTGTTGGGTGGGCTCAGGCCTTGGAAGAGCTTAAAAAGGATTTTGAAAAGCAAGTTAGACAGGTGGAGGAAAGACTGGGAAGAGAAATGACAAAGATGCAAGAAGAGTATGAAAAAAAGGTCAATATCTTGGTAAAGGAGACCCAAAAAAATGCTGAGGAAATTAACACCTTGAAAAATAGGCTCATTCAATTGGCAAAAGAGGTTCAAAAAGCCAATGAGGAGAAGAATGCATTCAAAAGCAGAATGAGCCAAATGGAAAAAGAGGCTCAAAAGCTCACTGAATTTAATAGTTCTCTCAAAATTAGAATGGAACAGATGGAGTCTAATGACTTTATGAGAAACCAAGAAATCACCAAACAAAACCAAAAGAACGATAAAATAGAAGAGAATGTGAAATATCTCATGGGAAAAACAACTGACCTGGAAAATAGATCCAGGAGAGACAACTTAAAAATTATGGGTCTACCTGAAAACCATGATCAAAAAAAGAGCCTAGACATCGTCTTGCATGAAATTATCAAGGAAAACTGCCCTGACATTCTAGGACCAGAGGGCAAAATAAGTATTGAAAGAATCCATCGATCACCACCTGAAAGAGATCCAAAAAGAGAAACTCCTAGGAACATTGTGGCCAAATTCCAGAATTCCCAGCTCAAGGAAAAAATCTTGCAAGCAGCTAGAAAGAAACAATTCCAGTACTGTGGAAATACAATCAGGATAACCCAAGATCTAGCAGCTTCTACATTAAGGGATCGAAGGGCGTGGAATAGGATATTCCAGAAGGCAAAGGAACTAGGACTGAAACCAAGAATCACCTACCCAGCTAAACTGAGTATAATACTTCAAGGGAAAATATGGTCTTTCAATGAAACAGAGGACTTTCAATCATTCTTGATGAAAAAACCAGAGCTGAAAAGAAAATTTGACTTTCAAACACAAGAATGAGAGGAAGCATGCAAAAGTAAACAGCAAGGAGAAGTATTAAGGGACTTACCAGAAATGAACTGTTTGCATTCATACATGGAAGGACAATATTTCTAACTCTTAAAACTTTTCAGTATCTGGGTGGTTGGTGGGACCACACATACACATGTACACGCATGCACACACATACACACATGCATTCACATGCAGAGACAGAGAGCACAGATTGAACTGAATAGGATGGGACCATACCTTAAAAGAAATTAAGGTAAATGGTGAGAGAGAAATGTAGTGAGAGGAAAGAGGGGGAAATGGAAGGGGGTAACTATATGTCATTTAAGAGGCAAGTAGGAGATGTTCTTAGTGGAGGGAAAAAGAGGAGAGCTGAGGAAAAAAAAACAAACAAACAAACAAAAGTTTACCCTCATCACATTTGACTAAACGAAGGAGTGAAATGCACACTCATTTTGGTATGAAAACCTATTTTACAGTATAAGAAAGCGGGGGAGAAGGAGATATTGGGGGGGGACGATGGAAGGGAGGGCAAAGGGAGGAGGGAGTAATTGAAAGTCAATACTTGGGGAGGGACAGGATCAAAGGACAGAAGAGAAACAATGAGGGGCAGGTTAGGAGGGATGGCAATTCAGTTAGTCTTACACAACACGACTATCAGGAAGGTCATTTGCAAAGCTACACAGATATGGCCTATAATGAATTGCCTGCCGTACCAAAGGGAATGGGTGGGGAGGGAGGGATGGGGAGAATTTGGAACTCAAAGTTTTAGGAACAATTGTTTAGTATTGTTGTCGCAACTAGGAAAGAAGACATACAGTTAATGAGGAATAGAAAGTCATCTGGCCCTACAGGAGAAAAGAGAAGATAGAGACAAGGGAAGGGAGGGATGACAGAAGAGAGGACAGATTGGAGATAGGGAAAATTAGATTGCTTGGTGTATTGGGGTGGGGGGAGGGGATAAAAGGGGAGAAAATTTGGAACCCAAAAAATTTGTGAAAATGAATGTAAAAAGCTCAATAAATAAATAAATAAATAAATAAATTAAAAATAACAAAAAAAAAAAAAACAAAACATGAAAATCATGGAGTTAGTCTGAGGGAGAGAATTTTCCAATTTCTTGGGGGCTGGGAAACTTAAAAAAAGAAAGCATAAATAAAAAGGTATCAGATTTGAAAACAGTTTCCAGTAAGGTAGAGCTTGTTAGTAGCTGGCATGGAATCCAAGAAATAAAGTCAAAAGAACATTTTAATTTTCATTCTGAGATTTAATGTCTATAGGTTAAAAAAAAACAAAAAAAACTTTTTAAAGTGTGATAAAACTTCCTAATTTCAAAGTAAATTTTCCTGTATTTTGTCATATTTCATAAAAGCCACCCATGAATATTTCAGAAAACATTGTTTTCATTAATTCATCAAAACCTAATTACATATAAAGATGTTTTGCAATATTAATTCTTCTAAGAACCCCAAAATACAGTGGTAATAATGTGAGTGATATTTTTTGGAGAAAATACACACTGTGTATACTAGACTGGAAAATGTTGTGACTTACACCTTCTCTAAATTGATGTGCCTATTGCCACTTTTCAAATGAGTTTTTTAAATTTGTTTCTGAATGTAAAATGCATTTTCTGGGGCTAATCAAAGTTTATGAATAAATTTTCCTTCTTTGTAAGTATATGTTAGAATGTTTATATTGTTAAAATAATGTACATAAAATTATGTGTGTATGTATTTATACATATATAAATATGTATGTCTATATATGTGTATATATATATATATATATATTCTGAACATGTATGAATACATAAATACTATCATTAACTTCATTGCTTTTCTTAGTTACAAAGAATAATGATCATAGATTTAGTTCTGGAAAGGACCTGTAGAGGACAACTGTTCCATTCCTCTCATTTCAAAGATAAAGAAAGTGTGACTATGGAGACTATTAAATAATCATACATGGCACCAGGAGTTGCCTTATGAATCACTCAACATCTGAAAGCATTATATTGCTTCTGATAGTCACTAGATGCCGGGGTAAATTACTAGTGCCTATGTTCCTAGTTAGACCAGGTGGCCATATCTCAAATAATTTATCCTTTAAAAGATAGTGTCAGACTTCCTGGGATGTCCAAGTTCCATCTCATTTGCCCCAGTCCCAGCACAGTAGCAGCTAAAACTTTCAAAAACTACCCTTATCAATATGCTCGTGCAATAAAATTTGCATGTTTTCATGACTTTGGGCAACTGTGCCTCTATATTCAGTCTTGGTATCTGTCAAACTCATCTCAAGACAGAGGTCTAGAGAGGTTAAATGACTTGACTACTATCACAAAGGTAAATGAATGACATAATTTGAACCCAAGTCCAAATTTAGCAGTTTTGACAATATACCACAAGGACTCCCCTTTGATGTCATCACAAGTAACATTAAACATAATTATAATTTGAAACTACAGGAAGACCTTCTTAAATGGATGTTTGCCTAAGAGAGTGATGTAGTCATATTCCAAGACATGAATTCATAGTGATGGGGTTCAGACTCTGGGAGCCTCTTTGAGTTCCCCTTGAATCTTCCCACTTAATCTGGTCTTTCTTATTCAAATCTAATCTTCCCATTTGTTCCTGCAGCCTCAGGTAGCCATGGCTTTTCATTATCCCATCAAAAAGTCATTCCCCAGGCTGCTGACCACTCCCATCAAGTTCTGTATTCATTCCCATATTTCCCCTATCAAGATCTCTGGATTGTCCCACCTGCTTCCCACTGAAGCCCTCCACAGTCTGATATCTCCTGATTGCCTCCAGTTGTTGCCAACACTTGACCAGTCAACCCCTCCTTGGACTTCTCCTCAAGGCCTTCCCTAAACCCCTCTTCCCATCATACTAGACTATCAGACCACCCCCAGATCCCTCCTATAGTCTTTTCTGTATTTAGTTCCATGTCCCCTCCAGGAAGGTACTCAGATTCAATCCAGCTCAGACTCTGTCTAGCTGAGATTCTATCTGGCCTGCTTGTTCAGACAAGCATTACAAATGCTTAGGCTCCTTAAGAGTCAACCCAGGATGGTAAATCTTTAATAACCTTTGTTTTTCCTTGGCTTTAAGAAGGCTTCAGTCAAATTCATTCAAGCAGGACCTGGCATGTAGGTATTTTGGGGTCCCCAGCATCCCTAAACCTTGTCAGCAGGATGTTAAAGACAATGTTATATGTCACCTGGTCCAATTCCAATGGTAACAGAATCAACTATTTCAGTTATATCCTTGGTAAATTCCTCTACAGTGGATGGGGTTAAGCTGTGTAGGGTATGAGTAAGAAGGCTAGCATTGTTCAAATCACCATTTTTTCTAAAGATTTAAGATTTCATTGATGTGGGTTCTTTCACATCTTAGTAGGTGAACTTTCTCATTTGTGTAATTAGAATTCTTGTATGCAGAATGAAATGTTTCATGGATGCAAATGCATATAATTATTCATTGAATGTGTGTGTGTGTATGTGTGAGTATGTGTGTGTGTGTGTGTGTGTGTGTGTGTGTGTGTATCTGTTGGGGGCGTGGTGTGGTGGTATAGTATGCTTTCTACCATACAGGAATAACCAACATGTTGTAAATTTATGCAACATGATGTAAACTGATAATTTTTACTTTTTGCCTATGACATAATGCTATTTGTCACAATACCTGTTCATACTGTAATGTAAAATCAATGGACAGAAATTTTCTTTTTTAAAGTGCTGTTTTTGCTAAATCAGGGATTCAAATATAAAGCCATTTCCTAATTTCTTGCCATCTTACAAGCCTTACTCACAAAAGGGTGATATAGCAATGTAGAAAATTATTCCGTATCTTAGCAGGGCTGCAAGGAATCTAGAATATTACTCCTTTTATTTTTTTATTCTCTTTTTGTCCTGTTTGGAATAGGCTTATTTGGTTGGTAGACTTGTTAAATCTTCTAACTTATCCCCTATATGTGTTGTGGTTTGGGATTCTGGGAACCCCAAAGTGTAAGGATATTGGGGGGGGGTTCTGCCTCAAAAGAATTTGACCACTCAAGCCTTCTTTCTATTAAAGAAACAAGGTTTATTGGTGATGCCAATAGAAGTGTGATAGATTCTAAGACTGCACAATTTAATGGGGGTAAGATTGGTACTTGAAAACAAGAAAAGCCAATGAGAAGATCTCATTGGGATTAAGGAATGGAAAATAGCTGGGGATCAACCTGGTACAGACAATGGAAGGAGTTAAATGGCCTGGGCTGGGTCAGAGAGCCACAATGAAACTTACAAGGATTATTGAACATCTAGGTAGGCCTGGGGTGGGCCAGATGCTTCAGGCAAAATGCAAGTATGGGAAAGTGTGGGGTACTTTCAAAGACATGGTCTTTTCCTTTTAGGGGTTCAAGTCCCATCACTCCATCACCATCAGTTTTTATCTAAATAATATTTCTTCTTTTCCATCCTCTCTTCATTAATCCTATTGATACTACACTTGGGTACATGCTTTTTCCTTCCTGGAAGGAAGGAAATCAGAGTATCTCTCTTATTTCACTGTCTCCCTTGGTATCTAAAATAGATACTTGAACATGGTAAGGACTTAATAATTTTGAGTTGAATTGAGTGTCCACATTTCAATATGGCAATTTTGTTCTTTCTTTTGGTTCTGACTCCAGGAAAAATTTTTTTAAGGTTTTCATAATTTCAATGCCTTTAACTGAAATTTCAAAAATTTAGTAGGAAACGTTACGATTTTCTGAATCATTAAATCCATTGATTGATTATTTAGAAAAATTGAGAAATATAGAGAGGCAAGCTAGACAGCACAGTACACAAAATGTAGAGTGGTATTAGGTGAAAATTTTAAGACCACTACATTGATTTAGGATCATGATATTTTAGAGTTTAAAATTGCCTTAGAAATTATCTCCGTTCCCTTCATCTTATAGAAACTAAACTGTTAGGTTTTTTTTCTTTCCCTAAGTAGTACATTAATATCATGAAATACGTAATCAAATATCAAGGGTTATCAACCCTGAGAGTTTGTTCTGAGAAAGACAAACAAATTGGGTTATTTGTGCATTTATTTCTCTCAAGCACATAAAGCGTTATCTCTATCTGTCTATCTATCTATCTATCTATCTATCTATCTATCTATCTATCTATCTATCTATCCATCTATCCATCTATCTATCATCTATGGAGCTGCAGTCAAAGGGCTAAGCTCCTGTTGAGGTTGGGGATACAGTTTATATGCCCTTAGAAAAATAAGTGTTTCCAATGAGTATCAATCAACTCTGATTGGTAAACACATTAAAATTAGGTGACTTAGGTCCCCTAAATCTTGACCAAAGAGATATCAATTCCCATATCACCTATCTTAACAATAGGGAGAATCAACATTTTCCCAGACCTGTCTGAGTAAATACAATGGGCAGAAATACACTCATTAGCCCAAACTTCAGGAATTTTTTGTTTTTGTTTTTTTTAACTCTCTTATTATGTCTCAGCCTGGTAAATCTTTAAGAAAGATTTCCCACATTCCCTCATTTCTGGATAATTCATTTTGGCAGAAATTCATGGAACACTGCAAGGATTACAGGTAAATCCAGCTTGAGGGGTGCTCAGTTTCCCTCCTGATTAGATGATTCTGATTCCCAGATTGGTTAAGCTTCCTCTAGAGAGCAATGAAACTCAAGCAAATCAAGGTTGTTAGTAAGCTCATTAACCATTCTACTTTCACAATTTTCATAATTTTTACAGGATAAAGAAATAATGGTTAAATAAATTGAGGAATAGCTAAGCAAAAAATCTCGCATAAATTTAATTGAATATAATTGTGTCATAAAAAATGATGAATATGAGGAATTCAAAGAAGCATGGAAAAACTGAGAGGGCTCAGATTTCTCCCTATGACTTCATTTACCATCAGCTACTATGCTTGATTTCAAACATCATACCCCATCACCTCCACTTTAGGAGTTCCCTCTTCCCCCTCTCTCATCACTGTTGTATGAATTATTTTCCCCTGTTATACTTTAAGCACCTTAAGGGCATGTATAAGAGTAAGCACCCCAATATACATAGGGCTGCCTGCTGTCACAGGTTCTTAGATCTGCATTCCTAAAAAGAAAAGCAGCTTTTGAGGGGTTAACAATCACTTTAATCACACACATATATCATTCCTTTAACCAAGCATATATATCCTTTACCTAGTTCAGGGGAGTTAGGACCCTGAACTTCAAAAAAAAAATACAGAGAAATCAAAAAGTAAACAGACATGTCTTCCTCTGCCTGGCCATAATTCAATAGACAACTGTCTGACCATAGTTATCAGAGAGGGAAGCACTGACATCTGGGTTTTCAAAGCCATGGGACTCCTTAAAGCAGCTTTCCAGAGTTCTTGTCTGGCACTCAAACCTTCTTACAGAAACTAAGCCCCATAGTAAAACCTCACCCTCAGAGTATTTTTATACTTTTTAGAGCCAGAGGGCATAACTGTCTGACCCAGTGCCTCAAAAGAGAAACAAAATGTACTTGAGACCCTCCTATAAGACAACTCCCCTAATCAAGCTTCCCACAATGGGCAGGCCCAAAAATGGGTGGGAAAGATTTTCTTTAATCACCTTATTCAATCAGAGGCACTTTTAGTAAAATAATACAGCAAAAGATCCTAACTTGATTGCTATCACATTCCATCCTTTTAGGATCCTTAGCCTTACAAATCTAAATGGCCATGGATCCTGCAACAAATAGGCACTATATTTTGCAGTCTCAAATCCAGGTGATTTAAAGAGGTTATATGGACAACTTATATCTGAATAAGCATGAACATTTCTTTAGTAAATACAACATAGTTCACATTTGCAGAATATATAACATAGCAGCTTATCACCAGGATTGCTATATGGCTTTAAATAAACACAAAGGTAGAGATGTAGCATAAGGTCATTTTTTTGAGGAGAATGCAACCAGCAACTCCTTCCTTAATCCCAAACAGAAATGTCCAAGCAAAGTCCACTTAGTGTCCTGTCCTCCCCACCCTGTCAGGTGTAGGCTCTAATGAGTCCTGCTTCCAAGTCCTGAGGGACAGATGGACAACAAAACCATCAGGGTGGAGTCCTTAGGGGTACATGGCACTTCCCTCCACCCACCAGAGGCAGTTCCACCCCCTGGGTCCCAAAGTGTCCCAGGAGAAAGCTGCAAAAAAGCACACTCAGTACCTTACTATACAGTCCCAATCTTGCCCCAGGACTGAACTCAGAGCTCCTGTGTTCCTCCTCATCCAGCAGGAGTCAATTGCTTTTAGCTCCCACCTGGGTCTGCACAAAAGCAGCTCTGTGCTCCCATTCTTCTCACCTCACCAACGTCAGCATACTGGCAGTTCTCAACTTCTGGTGGGTCATTCAGTAGGCAGGCTTCTGTTGGGGGGGCAGGCAATCTTCTGGTCCTGTTCCATGGTTCTGAATATAATATAAATCTCAGGGCATTCACCTCTCCAGCACAGTCCAAAGCCAGACTAATCACAACATGGATTTTCTTTCTCTTTCTTATTTGTATGTCCAGTTCTTAGTACAATGATTGGCACTTAGTAGATGCTTAATGTGTGCTCCTCCTTCATTGCCAAAGAAGACCATGCCATCAGAGAAATGATGACATGACTTGCACTTGACTTTGTTCTGAGTGAGGGAGGGCTATGCAGGTCACCAGCTCACTTCTGTTCTAGAGCTATCTGAATCTAGTGACTAGATATTCATCAGGATGACTAGAGATAGCCCAGGGCGAGGCGATTGAGATTAAGTGACTTGCCCAAGGTCACAAAGCTAGTGAGTGTCAAGTGTTTGAGGTGAGATTTGGACTCAGATCCTCCTGACTCCTGCACTGGTGCTCTACCCACTGTACCACCTACTTGTTTCTCTTCCTATAGATACTTAATAAATGTTTTTTGAATATGTAGAACCAGAAAAATGATATACCAAATTATTCCAAAAATATAAATATATATCCAAAAGTTAAAACAAATACTATATTATTAAAATGACTAAGATCAGTCTTGGAGAGAAGTTGAGAAAATCTACCTTCTTGCCTTCTTTGCTGAAGTGGATGAGATAGGTAAACAGTAGTAGGTAAGTTCTATACATACTATCTAACTAGATTGACATGCTGGTTGGTTTTCTGATTGTTTTCTCATTCAATTTGATTGTTTCTTATGAGAATTGACTCAGGGGAAAGGTGTTGGTGGAGAGAAGAGTCAGAAATAAATGATGTGAAAACAAGACAACACATAGGAGTGCAAACAGTACTCAACTGAATCAGTGCTATACCCTTGCTAAGTACCTTTTCCAGGTGATAGCCAAATTAACTTCATTTTCTTAACTATTAGACATTATACATGTGACTCGTTTTGATCATTTTGTTGGAAGCGACAGAGCAATGGTGATTGAGGCATGGCCTACAACAGCAAGTGTTCCTGACTCCAGGATAGTGGTTCTATCCACTATCCTCTGATGCTCCCCTCTCAGTAAGCTTGATAAGTATTTGTTGAAGTTAACATTACAAGATCTATTCATAAGCAGTGGATGGGACTTGAGGTGTAAAAGCAAAATAAGAACTATGAAGATAAGATTTTCTAAAACCTTATGTTAATGTTACTTTATTAGACCTCCTAGCCTCCTTCCAAACTTCTAAGACACCAGGTTTCCTAAAAATTTAGAACATATGTCCAGCAATAAAGTTGATTCATGGAAAAAAACCAAACATATTCTTGGATATAAGTGAAACAGGGTGACAATGTTCTGATTTAACAGATTGGTTTTCCAATGTAAGGATGACATTTTGGGGAACATGAAGTATAGTGCCATTTGGGACATCTTAGACAAATCTTGCAGTCTGTAAGTTCCTATATGAGAAAGAACTTGGATAGTGCTGAAATATTCCAAACATCATCACTTTGCCGACAGACTGCTGTGTAGTTGAGAATTACTAGACAACACTGTATAGCATTATAGATGTGATTTTCGGTAGAAAAATATTTTTTTGAAAGTATTCAAGTATTTGAATCAGTCCACCCTTGAGCTATCTTTATCCATTGACCTGCAATCACAAGATATAAGTATCCTTTGTGAAGAATAATTCACCAAATTTGTGACTCACCACTTGGACCCTTTAGGGATGACAAATCTCCTGGATTTCTGGCCAAGTGACAATTCAGCACTGAAAGGGTTTGGCATGACATAAAAAACACTGAGTAGTCCCCCTGGTTCTTTGTGGCTGGTTATAAGTGGCAGTACAGTGGACTGTTGCATTGGTTAAAGGGAGAGAACACTTTTGGCTCTCTCTAGCAGTAGTGTAAGTCATGTTTCCCTCCCTTTCTCTTAACCCACTTCTCTCCTTCCCATGAGGGTTTGAAGTGAGGGGAGGGTGGAATTTACTGGTGTTGTTTCCTTTCACTCTAAGGCCATTTCTATTTGGATCATGATTTTAATTAGATGAGCCTGCATCAAGTACCCTGTCTGTGTTTTCTACTTTGTTTTCCTTTCTGAGTAGGTAAATGAAATGATGTAGTCAAATTATATATACCCAAACTTGGAGATGACTGTGTGAATTCAATATATCCAGAAATCCTAGGCTCAAAGAATAGAGCCAACTGGTGGCAAGGAAAGCTTCTGCATCAGAGAAAGTTATCACCAACAATAAGATGAGACCAATTTCTTGACCTTGCTTGCCAGAAGACATGGACTTTGAGGACGGCAGTGCATATCTGGGGTGAAATATAAAACAAATTCTTATCCAATACTTGATTCATATTGTAAATGGAGCACCCTTTAACTTTCTCCTTTTGGTGAGAACTAGACATGATCCAGAAACTAAGTTTTAAACACTTCATCCAAGGATGCTGAGGAGAATGTTTAACAAGCAAAAGATAATGTGAAAGGGAAATCAGTCCTCTCATAGGAGGATTGCTTCATCAAGGTATAAACCAAACCTGTACCAGATGCCTGGTGTCAAGGTGAAGGCGTACCTTAGTTAAAGGGAGTAGATGGATAGGCTTATGAGCCCAGTAGCAATTCCTTATTATTAGAACAGAAATAGGGAGATTCTTTAGCCCAGAGCAAATCAAAAGGGGAAATTCAATGCTCCCTTCAGGTGAATGAAAAATGGTGGGAAATGATTCCAGGATTATCTTTTTTTCACTCTTTTACACTTTCCAATTTTCACTCTGTCACACCCTCCCCTGATGTGACACAGTCATTACTTCTGGGAGCAGACACCTTGTTTAGACTGAGATTAAATGTCCTTAGAGTTGTTGTGAGGTTTAGCGTGAAATAGGGTTTGGAGAAACTGCAGGAACAGCAGTCACCTCCCTGCCAGACTAACTGTGTCTATTCATTGCATCCGCTTTGCTTCCAATTCAGTTTTTCATTGAAGCAGGAGTAATTATACACTTCGTATGCTGGTGCATTATCAACTTAGTTTTTTTCAGATGTTACAATCATCACACTGTAACACATCTCAAGAATGCCCTGCAACATTCCAAACCTTGGGGGATAGGTTTTACACTTAATGTTGGAGTCAGTAGCAGGAAAAATGTGCTACATTGGGGACATCTGACAAGTGCCATTCATTTGAAACCATGGACTTTACAGGGATGTTCAGACCTTAATCTGTAAAGTAGAATACAAAATTTCACAACAGTGGGTAAAGGGAACAGAAGACAGAAGTAATATTTCAACTTGGAGGCCTGAAAACAGTCTGGGTAAAATACCCTTAAGTATTGTTTGTGGGAAAGAAAATCATCTCTAAATCCTCCATTAGAGAAGAAGTTCTCTTTTTCAAGTAGTCTCAAACAGTAGAAAACATATACACACATATTTCACATACATACATAGAGAGTAAATATAATATATGTATATATGTCTAAAGACAAAGATAGAAGCAATCCCTTTTCTAGGGTTCAAGCATATCACCTCCCCAACACCCTTCCCAAGTTAATATTGGCTCCTTGTGACCCCCCCCCAATATTAGAAACATCTGAATAAAAAAGTTACCTTATTCATGAGTAAGCAAAAAAAAAATCTTAGGCTTTTCTCAGTTCCCACTAGTAGCCTTTATCCAGTTCTGAGGACTACATTCACCTGCTGCATATAGAGAATAAAAGTCCTAGGCCTCTTTGGGGGCAATCTTGAGAGTAATTCAGTTCTAAAAATCCTCCCCACATTATGCTTTCCCCATGCCTCCGACAAGTAAACACCCCTGCTCATTACATTTGCTTTCTTTTCTACTCTTACAGCTGTTTGAACTTCCGTACATAACTGTAATCAAAAAAGGTGGTAATCATTATTATTGAGAGATGCAACTGTCCGATGCCTCTTTCAAATTAGAATATGGCCTAAATAAGAGACAATATGTTTATGTCTTATATAAATTTTACATTGATGATTTGATGGATCTATGACCTCATGATGGATCTACATCCAATTCTGTGATTCTGTATGACTATGAGTCATAGCATACTTTTTTCAATCACACTTAAAACCTTTGTAATCTAGCTTCCTCTCAGCCTCATAATTAAATTGAAACTGCTCACTCTAGAATTACTGGTTATTTTTTAGTTGTCAAATGTAATGACTTTCCCTACCCTAATCCTTCTTGGTCTCTCCTCAAACTTTGACACTTTTGAGCACTCTATCCTCTTGCATACTCTTTCCTTTCTAGATTTTTGTGAAACTTTTTTCTACTGGACATCTTCTAAGCTTCCTAATGGCCTCTTAGTTTTCTTTGCCTGATCTTCATCCATATCATACCCACTAACTGTATATGTCCTTCAAGGTTCTGTCCTAGCTAGGCGGAGCCAAGATGGCAGGGTGAAGGCAGGGACTCACCTTAACTTTCCCCCCAACCCTCCAAATACCTTTAAAATAAAACTCTAAACTAATTCTAGAGTGGTAGAACACCCCAAAATATGGAATGATGCAATTTTCCAACCCAAGACAACTTAGAAGTTCAGTAGGAAAGGTCCATTGCCCCAAGGTGAGAAAGAAGAGCAATCCATCCTAGGCCCCAGCAAATCAGTCACCTTGGGATTGCTGAATCAGTGGCAGTAGTGGGAAGTTCTAGAAAAAGTGTTAAAATTGTTTTTACATGTAACTGAGAAACACAAAAAATATTTAATTAAGAGGAAAAAATTGTTATATCTTGAGTTCTTTTCTGTCTATATTCTCTCCCGTTATGATCTCATCAAGTTTGATGGGTGTAATTATCATGGCTATGTAAAAGATACCTAGATCATTTCTTAAATGCTTACCTAGTTCCAAAAACTGTGTTAATGTCTAGAGATACAAAGGGAAGTGAAAAAAGATAGTTCACAATCTGAAGGATCTTACATTCTAATGAGAGAGGATAAGACATTTAAAAAGGAAGTGGACAGAGGGGTATCCATTGTGGTAAGGCTAATGAGGGAGAAGTGGAAATGCCTACAGAGTGAAAAGTAGAACCAGGAGTGAAATAAGCATGTTGTATGCTCCTCATGAAATTCTAGTATGGAACAAGGCTCCAGTCAGAAAAGTAATCCATGGAATTCTCTTCTCAGCTTAAGTGGCATATCAAAAACAGAACTCATTTTCTTTCACCCCAAAGCCTTCCTTCTTTTAATGTATGTTACTGTCAAGGGAACCATCATCCTACCAGTCATTTAGGTATTAATTTGGTGTTATGCTTGACTCCTCTCTCTCCATCACTCCATATATCCAATCAGTTGTCAAGTCTTGTCTTTTTGTACCTTCAAGACATCTCTACTGTAGATTCTCTTCTATCCTCTCACATAGCCATTCACATGATACAATACTTCATCACTACTCACTTGGGCCGTTGGAGGAATCTTCTATTTCTATATCTGCCTTAAGACTCTCTCTACTACAATCCATGCTCCACTCAATTTTGCCAAATTGTTTTTTCTCCAAAACTCAGGTTTTGTCATGTCACCTTCAGGATGAACTTCATTGGTTCTCCATTACCTCCATTGTCAAATATTAAGTCCTTTGTTGTGATTTAAAGCTTTCTAAAGTCCCCTTCCTACCTTTCTATTCTTCTTGATTCATTGCCATGTCCTCTATAATTTAGCTACTCTGTTCTTGCCATTCCTCACATATAACCCTGCAACTCATGCCTGTGTCTTTGTGCTAGAACATTCTCCTTCTTTACTTTCATTTCTTAGCATGTCTGGCTTCTTTCAAGACTCGGCTCAAATCATCCCTTTGGAGGTGACCTTTCCCAATCTCCATTTTCTCTAGTGTCTAGACAAACAGATAGATAGATAGGTAGATAGATAGATAGATAGATAGATAGATAGATAGATGGAAAAATAGAGACATATCTATAAATAGTAATTTATATGTTCTCTTCCTTATTATAAACTGACCCACTTGAGGGGACAATGTATTTTTTCTTCTTTTGTTTCCCTAGCATATGACACAGTACTTGGCACATAGTAAATACTTAAAAAATACTTACTCACTGAAAATACCACAACCTCTGAAGAATCAAAGTATAAATTAGATATACATATATGCACATAATGAAATGTACATTTGCCACATGTTCTGTGACAAAATGCTGTGTAGATTTTTAATTTCTATTCTCTTTTCTTGCATGGCCACCCAAACAAAATCATTGGCACAGCTGGAAAATTAACTGACAAAACTGTAAATTCCTCCTTTCTGGACAAAACCTTCAACTAAGAATACTGTGATCCAGATTCTTTATTCTGTCAATATCCTGCTTGAAAATATATCTATCATCATCATATCATAAAGCTAGTGACTATGAAGATAAAAGTCTTTATTTTAATGACATAAATCATGCCAATAGCCATGCATTTCATGAGACAAAGCGGAGTACAAGGTATTAAATGTATGAGCTGTCATTAGTTTTTATTAAGATCTAAATCACAGGTTATAAACTATAAAATGGTAAGAAATATGAAACATTTCCTTTTGGAAATTATTCTTTTAAAGTGACACCCACAAAGTAGGCCATAACAAAAAGAATCTAAATGACTGGGGAAGGTAGATTGTGTGGTTCTTTCTTTCCTACTACCTGACCTCATGATCTTTTGTTTTTCTTCATTTGCATGAAATTTGCTTTCTGTATCTTTCTGCACATCCTCCAACCTTTCTGCTTGCTAGTTTCCCCCAGGAGCTCTGACTCCCCTTGTCATGATGCAGGTTATTTTCCATTGAAGTGTAACACTCTCTCAAATGTCATTGTCTCTCTGGACATCAAATCTCCGGAGATGATACCTCTTGTAAGGTCTCCATCGCTCATTACAGAAAATAGAAAGTGTTTTTCATTGGGACACCCTTCCACCACTGAATTGAAACATTCTCCTTTTTCCTGCTCTTTCAATCCTTTCCTTTGAGACTTCACTCATTTTCTAACAATCCCTCTCCATTCTTTCAGCCTAAAGAATTTATTTTACTTTCATTGTGTATGACTGACATGATAAAGGTATTTCAAAAATTCTCTTCTTCCTTTCTTCTTTCAATTTATAATCATCCTATTCTTGTAGATGAAGTATTATGTTTTTTATAACATGAAATTAAAGTCCATTCCATCATTATCACTTCTGTTGATATTCTACTTTAAAGCTTATGTGTATTTTTTTAAAAAAGATATCTTTTAATGACTCCATTGTTATTTTGTTGTTATTTAAATATTTAAAGTCACAGGTATCATTCTAGATTTCTCCCCACCCACCACACACACACACATACACACACACACACCTTTTTTCTAGTTTAATTTATTTTGCTATTGATGCTTTTAAAAATTACATTTAATTTGCATATTTTTCTTCTGTTTATAATCTTTGTAAATGAAATTTGCTTACATTTATTTTTATTTGGGGGCAGGGTTTATGGCCTCTTATTGATGATAAAATTTAAGTTTACTGGATATGTGACTTTGAGTTGCACCTTATGTTCCTTTGCTCTCCATTAAGCCAATATTCTACTCTCTCCTTAGATTTCTCTGTGAGTACAGAATAGTGTTATTTTATTCAATTTTTCTTTCCTTTATTTGACAGTTTTCTGATTATTTGCAGAATTTGTTGTTTGTCATTGGAAATATAAAATTTAGCCTCTGTATCTTGCAGTTTATAGCACAAAATTTTGTCATTCCTACTTTATGGAAACAATTCAGATTCTTTCAATCAGCACTTTGTTTTCTGTATTCAGAAGTTCTGGATAGATTTCTTACACTACAGTTTTCAGACTTTTCCATTTGTTATATTCTTGGAGACTCAAGATCTTTAAGTTTTCTCTACACATGCTGTTTCTGAAATTGTTTATTTTATTTTTATACAGATAATATGTTCCTTTAAAGTTATTGCTTTTTGATACTCCTCTTTCAAGTTCTTTTATATCTGCATATTTGCATACCCAATCAATTGGTCTCTCTCCATTCTTTGAAGAGCTTCACTGCTATGAATTCCAGTTTTTCCTAGTCTGCAAATGGTTTCTTTTGGGCAGGCCCTGCATTCTATTTCCATCTTTTGAATATTTGGGGAACATCTTAGTACTCTATGATTCTGGGGTAATCCACAAGGTGATTTGTTTTATTAAATATTGACTGATTTTTCTTTGCCTTGCGTTGTTTATTCAAAAATATTTTGACATGGGGGGGTGGAGCCAAGATGGTGGAGTAGAAAGACTCACATATGTTGGCTCCAAACCCACAGCCCATATATTTCCTACAAGAAGAACTCCCCACAAATTCTGGATCACCACAAGGCATGCAGAAGAATGGTGGAAAAGATCTCTGTTCCAGAGAACCCTGGAGAGCCATTCCCAGGGTCCGTCGTGCCCCGGAAAGTGGAGCCCACCCCTGCCCTGCCCTGGCCGGGCGGCCCCAGAGGAGAAGATCCGAGCAGGCTTCAGGGACGGAATCTCCAGCGGCCAGGAAGGTCCCTCCGCCCACAGACGCTACAGGTCAGTGAGAGAGACGTCTGAGCTGGCCGAGAGGTGAGCGGGGTGTCTCTGTGACTTGGGGCCCCTCAGGAGGCAGAGGCAGTGGCAGAGGCATCAGCAGTGGCCCCCAGGACTCCCCGAAGCAGGCAGGATCTTCATTACTGAAGGTCTCTGCATAAACCACCTGAAGGAGCTGAGACTGGGAGGTGGCCCTGCCCCCACCCACTCCATTACTGAAGGTCTCTGCATAAAGCCCCTGAGGGAACTGAGCCTGGGAGGTGGCCCTGCCCCTACCCACTCCATTACTGAAGGTCTCTGCATAAAGCCCCTGAGGGAATTAAGCCTCGGAGGTGGCCTTGCCCCCACCCAAGCACCAGAACTTAAGCTCACATTGAATAGCAGCCATGCCCACCACCTCACCAGGATAGCCCTGAGACTGGGAAGCAGCATTTGAATCTCAGACCCAAGCACTAGCTGGGTGGATCTAGGCAGGGGTGGACAGGAATCTCAGAAGTCAAGTAACTGGCTGGGAAAATGCCCAGAAAAAGGAAGCAAAATAAGACCATAGAGAGCTATTTTGATGGGGTGCAGATGTTCCCGCCTTTCAATTCTGATGAAGAGGAAATATTGTTACCATCAGGGAAAGACGTGGAGGGCAGGGCCTCTGTATCGCAGATACCCCAGGTGGATGTCCGGTGGACTCAGGCCATGGAAGAGCTCAAAAAGGATTTTGAAAATCAAGTTAGACAGATGGAGGAAAAACTGGGAAGAGAAATGAGAGAGATGAAAGAAAAGCATGAAAAATGGCTCAATACCTTATTAAAAGAGACCCAAAAAAATGCTGAAGAAAATAACACCTTGAAAAATAGGCTCACTCAATTGGCAAAAGAGGTTCAAAAAGTCAATGAAGAGAAGAATGCTTTCAAAAGCAGAATTAGCCAAATGGAAAAAGAGGTTCAAAAGCTCACTGAAGAAAATAGTTCTCTCAAAATTAGAATGGAACAGATGGAGCCTAATGACTTTCTGAGAAACCAAGAAATCACAAAACAAAACCAAAAGAATGAAAAAATGGAAGAGAATGTGAAATATCTCATGGGAAAAACAACTGACCTGGAAAATAGATCCAGGAGAGATAATGTAAAAATTATGGGACTACCTGAAAGCCATGATCAAAAAAAGAGCCTAGACATCATCTTCCATGGAATTATCAAGGAAAACTGCCCTGATATTCTAGAACCAGGGGGCAAAATAAGTATTGAAAGAATCCATCAGTCACAGCCTGAAAGAGATCCAAAAAGAGAAACTCCTGGAACATTGTGGTCAAATTCCAGAATTCCCAGGTCAAGGAGAAAATATTGCAAGCAGCTAGAAAGAAACAATTCCAATATTGTGGAAATACAATCAGGATAACTCAAGATCTTGCAGCTTCTACATTAAGGGATCGAAGGTTGTGGAATAGGATATTCCAGAAGTCAAAGGAACTAGGGCTCAAACCAAGAATCACCTACCCATCAAAACTGAGTATAATACTTCCGGGGAATGGTCTTTCAATGAAACAGAGGACTTTCAAGCATTCTTGATGAAAATACCAGAGCTGAAAAGAAAATTTGACTTTCAAACACAAGAATGAGAAGAAGCATGAAAAAGTAAACAGCAAGGAGAAGTCATAAGGGATTTACCAAAAGTGAACTGTTTACATTCCTACATAGAAAGACAATATTTGTAACTCTTAAAATTTTTCAGTATCTGGGTAGTTGGTGGGATTATACACACATGCATACACACACACATGTATACACATGCACGCACACACACATACACACATGCACGCACATACAGAGACAGAGAGCACAGAGTGAATTGTATAGGATGGGACCATATCTTAAAAGAAATTAAGGTAAATGATGAGAGAGAAATGTAGTGGGAGGAAAGAGGGTGAAATGGAATGGGGTAAATTATCTCTCATTCAAGAGGCAAGCAGGAGACTTTTTAATGGAGGGAAAAAGAGGAGAGCTGAGAAAAAAAAAAAACAAGAGGTTTACCCTCATCACATTCAGTTAAAGGAAGGAATAAAATGCACACTCATTTTGATATGAAAACCTATCTTACAATACAGGAAAGTGGCGGAGAAGGAGATAAGCAAGGGGCGGGGATGATGGTAGGGAGGGCAATGGGAGGAGGGAGCAATTTGAAGTCAACACTCTTGGGGAGGGACAGGATCAAAAGACAGAATAGAAACAATGGGAGGCAGGATAGGATGGACGGAAATAACAGTTAGTCTTACACAACATGACTATTATTGAAGTCATTTGCAAAACTACACAGATATGGCCTATATTGAATTGCCTGCCTTCCCAAAGGGAATGGGTGGGGAGGAAGGGATGGGGAGAATTTGGAACTCAAAGTTTTAGGAACAACTATTTAGTATTGTTGTTGCTACTAGGAAATAAGAAATACAGGTAATGGGGAATAGAAAGTTATCTGGCCCTACAGGACAAAGGAGACGATGGGGACAAGAGAAGGGAGGGATGATAGAAGAGAGGGCAGTTTGGTGATAGGGAAAATTAGAATGCTCGATGTATTCGGGTGGAGGGAGGGGAGAAAATTTGGAACCCAAAATTTTGTGAAAATGAATGTAAAAAGTTAAATAAAAAACCTACACAAAAAAATATTTTGACTTGTTTATATGTTCTTGATTCCATCTTCCCTTCTATTATTAATCTTCCCTGTTGGTTTATCTATTTGTTCTTTAGGTATTTAACTGAATATTCTTCCCCCTCAGATATCTAGTAATGGTAATCTTTTCCCCTCATATTCCTCACTTTTTGATTCCTTCTTTTTTTCAAGGCATTTCTCCTGAAGGCTGTACTTCAAAGTTGTCTCGTCTTCTCCTATATTAGAAACTTATTTTTTCATAAGCCTCAGTTCCTAATCCAAATGAGTTTTGGGGGATAGAATTGACTCCATCTGGTTGGTAGTTCCTTTTCTTTCCTGTCTGGTATAGTTTTCTCCCTCTTGCTATCCCCTCCCCATCCCCAAAACATATATATGGTGTTGTCCTGCCTTATAATCTATTTGCT
Organism: Bettongia penicillata ogilbyi; assembly: GCA_023548195.1. Taxonomy (NCBI): domain Eukaryota; kingdom Metazoa; phylum Chordata; class Mammalia; order Diprotodontia; family Potoroidae; genus Bettongia; species Bettongia penicillata. The sequence continues at coordinate 764,681 of JAJHZJ010000135.1, read as the reverse complement.
TTACAGAGTTACTGTTAGGACTAAATGAAATAATATTTACAAAGTGCTTTGCACACTGCCTGGAACATAGTAACCATAGTAATCATAAATACCTCTCCTCATCTCTTTCTCCTCCATCCACTTTTATTCCTTCTGTTTTATAGTTCTCTATCAAACTAGGATTATAGTACAATGTGCTGCTGCTTCAGGGAGAGAGAGAGTTCCAGTTCTCTGTACCTTCCCTTTGGGGGTGGGGTAAGAAGAAGAGTTGAGTTTTATTTCTTGTTACCTCTGAATGGTGAGGTGATTGCAGGAGCAGAGTGTCTTGAACAGGACTGAAGGAGCATTATTGCTATTGCATTTTGGGTCCTACAGCAAAAGTCCTTAGTGTTAGGCATCAGGGATTAGCCTTCTCTGTTTTTAATTTATCATGTTGTTACTTCATTAGAATTCTTGGTATCTTAACCTATATAATTGTATTTATTTTACTTCTTGAACTTGATTTTTATATTGGAAGCTTTAAGAAGTGATGGAAATTGGGGGTGGGGAAATCTAATCTTCTATTTTATTGTCAAACTGCTTGAACAAGAAATAAAAGAAAAAAAATAGTCATATCATAAGAGGCAAAATATTACACAAGTAACAATGCCTCAAAAAAAAAGGAATGCAGAGGAGAAAAAGACAGTTAAACGTTGATCGGCTGTTCAGAGATTAAGAAGTTATTACTTAACTCACAACATAGTATGAGAAATTCTTTTTTAAAAAAATTCTACATTATGCTATTTTTTTATTTGAGAGTTCTAATTTATAATCAATAGACATGCACAGAACAGTCAAGGTGGTGGAGTGAGAAGTCATCAATTTAACTTCAGCTTTCTTAAAACCTCTTTTTTAAAAGATATTTTTAAAAAGTGCCAAACTGAATTCTCAGTGGGAAAGTCAAGATAAAGTCACAGTGAATCAGTTTTGCACCTTAGGGAAACTTAGGAATGCAAAAATAGAGGTCTACAAATACTGTGGTAGAAGCTTGCCCAAAGTACAACTATAGAAGTGACAGTTTTGGCAATGGCAGCAGTGGTGAGGAGCAGCCTAGGTTTGAAGTCAGTAAGGCCACCAAAAATCTGCAGGTTTTCTATAGTATGAAATTCAGAAATCAGGGAATTTCTGTACTGTGACTGGGAGCAGAAACAGGATCTATATAATGACCCATTATCCAATACTAAGTCATAGCTCCAGAGTGGTATAGACATGGTTAAAAGGGAATAGAAGACTTACCTACATAAGGACCACAGCATAAACCAGGATGACTTTGATGAGAACTTTCCCCAGAGCATACCACTTTGGAAGCACTGAAAACAGAGGCCACCATACTGAACTATGAAAGGAGCAAAAGTACATAAAAGACATAATTTTAGGTGAGTCATTCCCACCCCTCCCCAGAGGTGAGTAGAGCTCAAAACAACATAAATTCAAAGTCAAGAAATAGGCTGAAAAAATGAATAAATAAAGAAAAAATATCATGAACATAAAAAAATGACTAAGGTGACAGAGAAGTTCAAGATGTAAATATAGAATAAAACTTGAAAACAGCTACAAGAAAAGCCTCAAAGAAAAATGCAGATTGAACATAAGCCAACAGGGATTCCTAGAAGATTTAAAGAGTTTTTTTTTAAAAAAAGAAAAAGATGATTTTTAACTCTATTAAGAGCTGTAGAGAAAGATTAGGAGAAAATTATAACTTTCAAAGAAAATTATTGAAAGAGAATTAATAATTTGGTAAACAAAAATGTACAAAAAGTTAAAGAAAATAACTCCTTGGAGATTAGAAATGACCAAATTATAAAAGAGGTACAAAACCATGTTGAATAAAATTAGTGCTTGAAAATGTTAATTGGCCAAATGAAAACTAGTGATTCTATGAGATATCAAGAAATAATTATGCAAAGTCCAAAGTCCCAAAGAGAAGTAGGAGAAAATGTAAAATATTGCATTAAAAAAGCAACTGACCTGGAAAGTACATTAAAGAGAGATAATTTAAGAATTACTCTACTAATAAAACATGCATTTATAAATAAAGAGCCTACACAACATATCTTGAGAAATTACAAAGAGGAACTACTCCAATATCTTAGGATTAGAAGGAAAAGTGGGAATTAAAAGAACCCACAAGTCAGCTCTTCAAAAAGTAAACCAGAATAGTATTATAGTCAAAATCTAGTGCTATCAGATCACAGAGAAAATACTTCAAGCAGCCAAAAAGAAGTAATTGAAATACCATGGAACCATAGTCATGAGGAGAAGGCTTGGAATATGGTATTCCAGGCAGCAAATAATCTAGGGTTATAACCAAGAATAACCTATCTGGGCAAAACTAAGTATAATCCTGTGAGGAACGGGAGAATGGAAATTTAATGAAATAGGGGGTTTTCAACTATTCCCTATGAAATGACCAAAGCTGAAAGAAAAAAAAAAGATATTCAAATATAGGATTAAAGGAAAACATAAAAAGATAAACATGAGTGGGAAATCACAAAGGACTAAAATTAAATCGTTTACATTCCTATATGGGAAGATGCCACATGTAATTCCCAAAACTTTTTTTCATCACTAGGGATGTTAGAGGGAGACTCCTTAAGCAGAGGGTATGGGAATCTATCTATTATGTTGAGATGATCTCAATAAAAGTATGAGAATAGGGGAAAGTATTTTACATAAATGAAGTACACAAGGAACTGTGCAAATAAGGAAGGTGAAGTTGACCCAAGGGAGCAGAGAATTCTTGAGCCTCACTCTCATCTGAACTGGTTCATGGAGGGAATAATTTGCATATACATACCTCTAGTTCTCTCTCTCTCTCTCTTTCTCTCTCTCTCTCTCTCCTCCCTCTTAGTCTCTTTCTCTATATGTATATGTATGTATACATACATATATACATACATATACATATGTATATAATATACAAACACACACTAGATATATATTATACATACATATATGTATATGTATATAATAGGCATTTACGAATAAATAAATGAATGAAATATATATATATATATATACATATATATATATATTACTTAGGCAAATTCAGCCCCATATATGATACTGCACAAGTCATTTAACTTCTGTCTGTCTCAGTTTCTTAATCTGTAAAGTGGGGATAGTAATAGCAGCTGCCTTCCAGAGTTGAAAGATAAAATGAGATAAGATTTGTACAGTATTTTCCAAAATTTAAAGGGTTACATAAATGCTAGCTATTATAATTATTATTTTACCAACTCCTTGTTTTTTGTATCTGTTTCCCCATACCTTCAATGCTCTCTTTCTTCATCCCTGCTTTATAGCATAGAGGTTTCCTTTAAAACATAATTTGGGTGCCACATTCTTCCTTTAAGAGGCCTTTTCTGATCTCTCCAGCTATTAGCACTTTCTCCCTCTTGAACTTATTTTGTGTATATTTTGTAAATCATTTGCCCATGTAAATACTTTCTTGTCAGCTGTACATAAACTCCTTGAAGACAGGGACTGCTGTTTTTGCCTTTATATTCTTAGTTTCTAACATAGAGCTTTACCATAGTAAGTCTTCAATTTTTGTATGATTAAATTGAATTGAATTCTGCTTTTTAAAAATACTTCTACATAAACAAATCATGCATTAGGAGATGGGGGCACTGAACAAAGAATGAAAGATGCTGTAGGTTTTGTTTATTCCTGGTCATTGCATCATCTTGAACAGCTTAGTTAACCTTTCTACATCTAAATCTGTCTATAAAAAGATTAATCAGGTGATAGCTTTCAGAATTATTATAAGGATAGGAGTTATTCTAATTACTATACCTGTTGACACTGACATTTTTCTTATTTTTTTATACCAGTTCTACTTATACCTCATTCACTGACAATCTTTTGCTTCACTTTTTTAAGTGGAAAAAAAAATCAATTAATGAACCATTATTCATTAAGTGCCTAGTATATTCCAGGAATTGTTGTATGTATTGAACTCCTAAGATTTGAGTAGAGAGACTTTGCATCCAACATTCAACCATATTTTTTGTCTTTCACTCAACAACCAAAATTTTCTGTTGCTTTCAGCAAGTATTTATAATACTACTTTTTTCAAAAATGTATTAATTATCTATGACATGGTAAAATTGTATCATCAGTAATATATGTACACATTAATATCATTATCAGTTGTATCTCTAAATATTTATTTAGTGGCTATTGTATTTCCTCCTATGGACTTTTTTTTTCCTGTTAAGTTTCTCACTAACTTACAAATAACCCAGTACTTTCTTATCTTAAAAACATTCTCTCTATAAGAATTTTCTTATTTCTACTTCAATTCAAAGTGAATGAATGTATTCATCAGACTCAGCTAAAGATATGATCATTTAAAAATGCTTTTCCTTTCTGAATGGTTTTTATCTCATTTTACTGCACTACTCTCTTAGGCTGGGCAATTCTAGTTATTTCATTTTTTTACTGCTCAGAAAGCTATGTTACTATAAGTGGAAATACGTTTGTTATTGCTGTAGCAAAACATCATTGTAAGCATTTTTTGTTCTATTTTAATGACAGATTCACAATAATATAAATAAAAGTGGATTAGTGCTATATTTCATTAACATGTTCTTTTCCCTTTTACAAATCTTAGTAATTTCTTAATGTGATAATATGGAAACTGAGGATTTTAAATGATAACAGTTCTAAATAGATAGTTGGAATAAATGGCAAAGTGGACATAAGGATTTTGAGACTAACAAAAATAAGATAAAATAAAAATTGCCTTTATAAAGAAGGTTAATATGGACAATGAAATCTAACCATGAGAATACATGAGAATAAGTATATGAGAACAACAGCATTGCTTAGGGATTGGAGGGATTATCTTAGATCCAGGAAGATCTAGGTTTAACTCCTCCATCTGACACATACTAGCTGTGTGCCTATGAATAAATCATTTACACACCTGATGTCATGTGGCAACTGTGGTAGATGCAGTTTCACTTACCCTGACACAGTTTCCTCCCCAAACACAACCCCTCAGACAGCTTCCTTGACCCCAACTTCCTAAGTGACTTCCCTGGAAAAGCTTCCTACTTCCGCAAAACCAAATTGGCTCCAGCTTTTCTGATTCTTGGCCTCAAGTCAATAGAAAGCCCTAAATATGCAAGCTCCACACCCCTCTGACTTGCTGAGAGCTAGACACCTTGAGAATACCTATTCCCTAATGACAAACTGATCATATGGTTTTCCAGATGGAGAGAGTGGGGGCCCACATACAGGGAAGATGCTACATCCTTGTTGAATATCCTTATGAAGTTATAGCAAAGTAAACCTCCTTTTTAAAATGTTCAGAGCCTTTCACGTACCTCATTTGACCACAACATAGGACTTGAACTAAAAGAGTTACCTACAACAATAGCTCTCTAGAGCTTTGGATTACAGATGAGTTGCTAATATGCACTAACTCCATTCTAGAAGTCCTCACTAATGAAATCATAGCTATAGCCCCCTATAACAACCTCTTCTCCCCCCAAAATCTTACATATTTTTCAAATTCCTTTCAAATGTATTCTCTCATGTCACCTTGTCTAGAGCTCCAGAAGAGAAACAGAAGTGGTTCTCCTGCTTCATAGTGATGGAGTCCCAGTCTGCCCCAGTACTTCTGACTTGTTATCATATACTCTTTCTATTACACCATATGTTGCAGTTCCCCTTCACTCAGTTTGTTCCATAAGTTTTGAAAGTATGATGACGCTAAAGACACTGGATTGGGGGTTTTGGAGTTCCAATTTCTAGTCCCATCTCTACTATTAACTAGCTAGTTATACTTGCAAATAAACATTTATAACTGGGGAAATCATTTCCATTCTTAGGTTAAAATTTGTCATCTATAAAATGACCATTTTAACTAAATCCAGATTCACGAGTCTACTTACTAAGGATTTGTATTTTGCCACATGATGATAATGTATGTAATATGTATGTATATATTTGTATTTTTTTCTTATCAAGTTGTGATATTTCTTATTTTTCATGCAGAAAAAACCTTTTAAACCAGGAAATTCTTACAGTTCTTGATTTTCAATTAACGTACATAATTAGATGTCTAATGAGTATTAATGATTTCAACTTTACAAGTTAAATTCAGAATAACAAAATATTTCTATGTTAGCCTGCAAAAGACAACATATATTCGTGATTCAGATACATAAATGAAGTATATAATAAGTTTGTGCTGAGGAAGAAGATGGCAAGCAAGGACAGCCAACCACTGGCAGGTTTTTGCTTCCTGATTGTACATTTATTTTCTCAGGGACTGTTGATGAAGTGGAAAACACAGTAGAGGGTTTGTGGTATGTGGTAGAGTCTTAAAATAATACAATCTTAAGAAACTTTGGAATGAACTTGTTTCTTTCTCATGAATCACTAGAATGTAATATTGACTGACCACAGCTTTGTTTGTTATGTGTGTGACTTGTGTGTTGGACTATTCAACTAGGTTTCTTTTATGTCCTGTTTATACAGAATCCAAAAATATATGGCCATTCAGCTGCATGAAGAAAATTTTATGAAGCATAACTGAGCATAGACATTTATCATACCTTTATTTAGGACTACATATTTCCCTCGAAATTCCATATTTATGGATTTTTGTGGTAACTGTGGGAGTTTTGTGTCTTGATGGAAGAGAGAAGAAATCCAGCTGGAATGAAAGAAAATAAAAGAAAGTATGGCCATACCTTATTGAGATTGTGTTAATTCTGATGGAATAAAACCTAAGGTAATAATTACTGGAGTTTGATAATAGGCCATGTTTAGTTAGTCCAGAATTGCTCTAGCCATGCCAAAAAAAAGCTGTTGCATTCACCTAGACTTTTACAAAACCACAGTAATCCTGTGAGATAAATATTCAAAGCATGTGTACAATTTTTGTGGATGAAAACGTAGAAGTCTAGAGAAGTCAAGTGACCAAATTCACATATTTTAAGAAGCAGAATCAGAACTTGAATACCACAATCCTCTATAATGAACAAAGCATTAAAGAAAATAGATGAATTTTGATGATGCGGCATTCTCTTGATCAGTCAAGCAATTACTTAACAAGTATTTATTAAGCACAGACGATGAACCAAGAACTATTAACAATCTGAAAATAGCTAAAACTCAGTTTTGGTGTGGCTAAATTCTTATTAATGTGACTTCTACCACTACCAGTTTAGTGATAAATTTTTCTTTCACTTTTCAAATTATCTTTACAAGTTATCTTGGGGGGGGGAAGCCAAGATGGCAGAGTGGAAAAATCCACATACTCTAGTTCTTCCCCCAAAGCCTATAAATATTTGTAAAAAATGAATCTCAACAAATTCTAGAGCAGCAGAAGTCACAGAATGACAGAATGAAAGAGATTTCCAGCCCAAGGTAAACTGGAAGGCCAACAGGAAAGGTCTATTGCACAGGGCATGGAGCAGAGCACAGCCCTTCCTTGGTCATGCAGCAACTGGAGGAACAGAACCAGAACAGACCTCAGGGGTGGAATCCCCTGCAGTAGCAGTGGTTGTCAGATCCCTCAACCCACAAATGGCAAAGACAACTTCAAAGGTCAGTGAGAGGGCTTTTTCAACTGGATGAGAAGGGAGTAGGGTCCTCCCCTAGCCCTGACCCCAGGCAGTGGCGGTAGAGATAGCAGCAGCAGCAGCAGCATCAGTAGCAGCACCATCCATTTTTGGAACCCTCAACCTAAAGCCCCTGGGGAAATTGAGAAACTGATCCGAATCTTAGTCAGGAGCCTGGTAGTGAGGAGGAACCCTGGCATGGCAAAGCTGGAGGTGGTGGTAGAGAGGGAATTCTACTACTCCCAGATTCTGGTTTCTCCCAGAACAGTGTACAGGCCAGGAGAGGAGTAAACTCCTCTCCCTTGATTGTGCCACCTTCGAGGAGCTGAGAATTTACAGGTCCCCAGAGTATACCTTCCTCTTGACAAAGGACTGAAAAGTCAAATAACTGGCTGGGAAAATGCCCAAAAAAGGGAAAAAAATAAGATTATAGAAGGCTACTTTCTTGGTGAACAGGTATTTTCTTCCATCCTTTTGGATGAGGAAGAACATTGCTTACCATCAGAGGCCTCCAAAATAAATATGCAATGGTCTCAGGCCATGGAAAAGCTCATAAAGAATTTTGAAAATCAGGTAAGAGAGGTGGAAGAAAAATTGGGAAGACAAATGAGAGCAATGCAAGAAAATGATGAAAAGGGAATCAACAGTTTGCTAAAGGAGACCCAAAAAAAAATGCTGAAGAACATAACACCTTTAAAAATAGGCTAACTCAATTGGCAACAGAGGTCCAAAAAGTCAATGAGGTGAAGAATGCTTTAAAAAGCAGAATTAAACAAATAGAAAAGAAGGTTCAAAAACTCACTGAAGAGAATAGTTCTTTAAAAATAAGAATGAAGTAGATGGAAGCTAATGACTTTGTGAGAAAATAAGAAATTACAAAGCAAAACCAAAAGAATAAAAAATGGAAGAGAATGTGAACTATCTCATTGGAAAAACAATTGACCTGGAAAATAGATCCAGGAGAGACAATTTAAAAATTATGGGACTACATGAAAATCATGTTCAAAAAAAGCCTACACATCATCTTTTATGAAATTATCAAGGAAAACTTCCCTGATATTCTGGAACAAGGGGAAAATAAATATTGGAAAATCCACCAATCACCTCCTGAAAGAGATCTGAAAAGACAAACTCCTAGGAATATTGTAACCAAATTTCAGAGTTCCCAGGCCAAGAAGAAAATATTGCAAGCAGCTAGAAAGAAACAATTGGAGTATTCTGGAAATACAATCAGGATGACACAGGATCCGTCAGCTTCTACATTAAGGTATCAAAGGGCTTGGAATATGATATTCCAGGAGTCAAAGAAACTGGGATAAAAGCCAAAAATCAACTACCCAGCAAAACTGAATGTAGTACTTCAGGGGAAAAAATGGTCATTCAATGATATAGAGAACTTTCAAGCATTCTTGATGAAAAGACCAGAACTAAATAGAAAATTTGACTTTCAAACACAAGAATCAAGAGAAGCATCAAAAGGTAAACAGGAAAAGGAATCATAAAGGACTATCTAAAGTTGAACTGTTTACATTTCTAAATGGAAAAATAATATTTGTACCTCGAGACTTTTCTCAGTATTTGGGTAGTTGGAGGAATTATGCTCACACGCACACACATACACATGCATTGTCAGGCTTAAAGTCTGCCAGGTGTCAGTGGGGAAACTGAGTCAGCAGTATCCTACCTCAGTCCAGGTTGAACAGCTGCTCTCCCCCCTCTTCCCATGAGGTCACCTTTTGCAGTTCATGCCAGCATCCCACAGGCTTACTGGCATCATGGATTGGAGGCTCACACCACCTTTCTTGTTTTTCATACCTGGACTTAGACTCAGAAGAACAGTCACTTAATAGTCCCATAGCTTCTAAAAATGGCAAGTTTGAATAACTAGGTTTCAAATATGATTATAAGTTCACTTTTGCTAAAGAACATCTTTTGAGGCAAGTCTTAAGTGGCTTACATGCCTTTCTATACATGTTCTAGTTCCTGATTAAATAGCAATCATAAAATCAAGTTTACCATTAAAACCTTAACTTTTCCATCAGTGCCAAATTTTATCCAACGTTACCTTCCTCTAGGAAATTTAGACTAATATTCTTTTCCCCAAACTAAATATGTCATTGATTTATTCTCAGTAATTAATTCAGTCAATTGTTTTAATACTAATTGCTTTTACCTCACTTTGTAACATGTCCAATTTTTCTCCCCATCACTCCCCTCCCCCTCCTTCCTAATACCTTGCATTCTGATTACTCCTTCCCTCAATGTACCCTCCCTTCTATCATACCTCATCTTTCCCTTATTCCCATCTTCTTTCTTTTCTTGTAGGGCAAGATAATTTCTACACCCCATTCCCTGTATTTTTTATTTCCTGATTATATGCAATAAAAATTCTCAACATTCATTGCTAATACTTTGAATTCCAACTCCTCTCCCTCCTCCCCTCCCTCCCTAGCCCCACTGAGAAGGCAAGCAATTCAATACAGATGAAATATGTGTTGTTTGCAAAAGACTTCCATAATAGTCATGTTGCGTAATACTAGTTATATTGCCCTCTGTCCTACTCTATCCCCCCTTATTTTTTCCCCCACACCTGACCTTGTCCCTTCTCTAAAGTGTTTATTTCTAGTGAATCCCTTCTCCCATTTGCCATCCTTTTAACATTCACCTTGTTCCACTTGTCACTATACAGGGCTCAGTTCCCTGAGGGAGTTTACTATGAGACTTTCAACAATGGATGCGGGCTACTTCCTGCTTTGGTCCTGTCTGCTGCTGCCTCCACTGCTGCCACCTGAGGAGGCCTGAGTTATGGGGACACCTTGCTCCTTTCTTGGCCAGCTGAAAAGACCTTCTCAATGACCTTTGGTGCCTGTGGGTTGAGGGATCTGTGCTGCTACTGGAGATTCAGCCTGCTCAGATCTGCTCCTTTTGGTGTCACGTGGCCAAGGCAAGGCTGGGCTCTGCTCCGCATCTGGTGTGAGACAGACCTTTCAGTCACTCTGGGATAGAAATCTCCTCCACTCTGTTTTTCTGTGGCTTCTGCTGCTCTAGAATTTGTTGAGGGTTCTTCTTTACAGGTATTTTATGGGCTGTGGGGTAAGAGCTAGCGTCTTTCTACTCCGTCATCTTAGTCCCTGGGATATTTGATTTTGTTTACTAAAATATACTTGTGGAAAATGCACGATATGGCACTCTATTGGTATTTTGCCAAAATGACAATTTGACATAAATTGCTAGCAATTCTGAGAAAGGATAGATTACTACCAATTTCTTCCCCAAATCAACCAGCCATATAATTCAGTCAATAATATTTTTTCTGTCTTCTGCAAGGTGATTATTTCAGTCTTTTGTAAATACACTTATGTGGAATTTCTTTTAATTATACTTTAATGACTATGGAATTTCACTGATATGGATAGTTCTATCAGTGTTATGGAACCCAATATCCTTTTGTCTTCTCATCTTGAGTTATTTATTATTTTCTCTGGCTGTCATTGGATTCTCCAAAGGTGCCTCACCTAACCAATTGAATGTCTTCCACACTTTTACTGGCTGTATGTATGGTAATAGTGTATCACTTGGGCCATCCATTGGACATCTACCATTCTTCTTATGTGACCAGACCATGTTCTCTTTTTGTTCATGTGTTTCCTCAATGTTGTTTTTTATAACATTTCTCTCACTTGTCATCATTTATATCATATGCTGAAGAAGTAGAAAGATATACATACAGAGTTAAAATAAAGGACTGTAACAGATTCCATTATATTTCAGCTGAAGTTAAAAAAATGGGGTAGCAATCATGATCTCAGATAAAGCAAAAGCAAAAATAGATTTAACTAAAAGAGATAATCATGAAAACCACATTCTGCCAAAATGTGCTATAGACAATGAAGAAAAAAAAATATAGCAAGTTTCTCTGATAAAGGGCTCATTTCTCAAATAGATATGGAATTGAGTCAAATTTTATAAAATAAGAACCATTCACCAATTGATAAATGACCAAAGAATATGAACAGGCAATTTTTAGAAGAAGAAACCCTAAAGATATGCATGAAAAAATGCTCTAAATCACTACTGATTAGAGAAATGCAAATTCAAACAACTCTGAGGTACCATACACCTCACACCTATCATAAATGGTTAATGCTAGAGGTGATGAGGGAAAATAAGTATAACTAATAAACTGTTGGTGGAGTTGTGAACTGACCCAACCATTATAGAGAACAATTTGGAGTATGTCCAAAGAGCTATTAAACTGTGCATACCCATTGACCCATAAATAAAGCTATTAGGTTTGTACCCTAAGACAAAGGACTTATGATGAAAAAATATTATTCACCTCCATAGAAAAAACCAATGAACCCTGAGTTCAAAATGAAGGATAATTTTCTCATTTCATTTTAATATTTTTTATAATATGACTAATATGAAAATATGGTTTGCATGATTTACAAGTAAAATTGGTACAGTTTTGCTTGCCTTCTCAATGGATGGGAGTGGTTAGTAGGGAGGAAGAGAATTTGGAATTCAAAATTTGAAAAGAATGCTTGAAATAAAAGCAAAATACAGATATAAAGAACTACTTTGAACACATAACCACAATTTTTAAATACTGTCTCATTATTGTCATAATATTTAGTGTCATTTTCAATAATTTTTATTTTTTTATTCATTGACTCAACAGTCTCTTAGGGTAAAGTCATTTAGTCTCTATTTGATTTTAATATGTTTTAATACCTTTTTCTTTAATGCAATTTTCTTGATTTTTATCAGTAAAGATGAGAAAGATATTTCTGCTTTTTTTACATTTTTTGCTATATTTGTCTTAAACTTCAGTTTTTAAAAGTGTGCCATCAACAACCCTAAAAAATGTATACTCTTTTCTATTTCCATTCAGTAATTTCCAGAGGCCCAGTATGTCTATTTTCTAAAAGTGTATTCATGTCGTTAACTTCTTTCTTATTTATATTTTGGCTACAATGATCTAGGGCTGATGGGAAAATTTAAGGACTGAAATAATAGCTTATTTATCTATTTCTTCTTATAGTTAGAAAAATCTTTAAACATTTATAAGCTATGTTATTGCATGGTATATGTTAAGTATTGAAATATATCCATTGCTAATGTTTCCTTTAAGTCAAATGTAGATATGCTCTTTGTTTCTTTTAATTAAATTTATTTCTAGTATTTCTTCTCTGAAATCACAATTGCTAGGCTCACTTTTTGTGTTCAATTGAGGCATAAACTACTTTGTTCTAACCCTTTAACTTTTTTTGTAAGTCTCTATGTTTCAAGAATATTTCTTGTAGAAACATATTTTTAGGCTTTTCTTTCTAATTTGCCACCCCACTCTTTTCTAGGTGAATGTGGGTTGAGAAGTCTGGAAACTGTCAGAGCTGCCAGTGATTCAGGCCCCTGAGACCTGCTCCAGGTTTACTGGGGCCCAGTCTGTACTAGAGTGTTTTACACTGGGCTTACATTAATCTCTCAGGCTGGTGCAACAGACCTTTTTGGTCAACCTTGCAGGTTGTCTTGGGCTGAAAATTTGTTTCACTCTGTCATTTTGTAGGTTCTGCTGCTCTAGAATTTGTTTATGGTAATTTTTTCACAGCTATTTGGAAGGGTTTGGGGGAGAGTGCAAGTAAATTGTTGCTTTTACTCTGCCACCTTCATGTGTTTTCTTTTTTAAATGACTATCTTTTTGACCCTTTGTAATATGAAGATTTTTAAGGAATCCTTTTTACCATCTATACTACTAGAATATGAAAAACTCATCCTTTTAAAATGCCTTCTCATTATACACTTGTAGATATCTTTTGTTTTCCTCTTGATTTTAGTTGTTATATTTCAAAGTGCATTTTCAATTCCAGTTTTTTTACCAAGAATATTTGAAAATTGTCTATTTTCTGAAGTTCCATCTTTTTCTCTTTCTAAGATGATACTTTGCTCTCCTAGTTAAGATACTATTGTTTGTAGACTTTTCTATTTTGCCTTTAGGCATATCTCATTCCATGCTCTCTATTTCTTTAGAGTTATAGTTGATAAATCTTGTAAGATCCTGCTTGCCTTACTGCAATATAATTTATATTTGTACTCCCCATGGAGGAAAAAAATGATATTTTGGACAATTACTACCGTTCTTACTCTCTGAGTGATTCTGCTTCTCTATTAGAGGTTTTTAAGCATCCTTGTTAGTTCTTCATTTAGTGGTATGGGGAGGTTATTGGGTCATAATGCAATGGATCCTAGTATATTAAAGAAGTATTGAATTTGGAGTCAGAATGTCTGAATTTGAATTTTTACTCTGCTACTCAGTAGCTGTATGACAGTAGGCAAAACAAGAGGCTCTTCTCTGCAATACAATTTATCCATCTGTAAAATTAAAAGTATTGGACTAGATGATCTCTAGGGTCTTTTCCAGTTAAAAATACTATAAATCAAAGATACCATTTTTACAAAAAGATACTTTCCAGTCAAGGAATGGGAAATAGGCCAGGATATGACTAATAATCGCAATGATACGGTAAAAAATCAAGACTAAACAAAATAATTTCAATGGTAGGGTAACATTTTATTAGATGATATGTCACATTGTTATCATTGAATGGGAGGCAGTGTTTTAGTAGATGTATTAAAATTAAGTTTCTGGGCTAACATCAGCTAAAGCACTCTTCTTTTAAATATCAAAATGCTATTTGGATAAAGTAAAAAAGTAAGGGCCAGATCTTTTAAGGTTAGATTAAAGGATACCCCATATTAAAAGCCTACTCCTTTCTGCTAGGAAGTCAGAATTTAAAATTAAATTAGCTGACACTGGTTGTCCTCATCCACAGTAAAAACAAAGTGTCTGCTGTTAAAATCTAATTGGTTTCTACAATATTTTAACAAAACATCATGCTTTGTATCTAAGGTCTTAGAGAAGAAGCAATTAAGGTTTGTTTTCCCTAAGATGCCTGAACTCCTTTCTTTAAGGTAGGACATATCCTCTTTTATTCTATAATGAAAGATAAAGTTTAAAATCTAAAATATCCTTGGAAGAGAGAAGAAAAAGGACAACTTGCCCCAGGGATAAAATAACCCCAGGCTGAACCTTACTTGGTCATTATTTGGGCTTTGATTGGCTCAGAATGAATGTAAATAGCAATTGTTTCTATTTTGGCCAGAAACCCTGAGAGTCTTCCCCTCCCTGATTGATTTTTTACAGAAGCCATTTTCTCCCTCATTTCTTATTAAACCTTAATCATTGAATGGGTATTGCTATGGTCAAACTGAGACCTGTTAAAGACTTTAACTTGAAAAGGCCAAGGTCCTCCACAGCATTCTGGACCATCTCCAGTTGTCTAGGTCTATGTCTTACCACTGAACCCAGATGCTAGGAGGCTGAGAGGCTGGTGAATTTGCACCACCCTGCCACACTTTAATCCAAATCACTTGCAAATCTTGGTATCAACTCCTTGAAATCTTGGTCTTCTTAAAGTAGGAAGGACAAACAACAAGAGTAAGTTAGGTGTAAGTGAATTAATTGAATGGGCATTTATTAAGCTCCTCATTTGCTAAATATTATTGTTGAGGTCTGAGGGGTGCTGGGGACCCAAAAATACCAACACTCCAGGTCCTGCTGGAATGAATTCAACTCAAGCCTTCATAAAACCAAAGATAGACAAAGTTTATTAAAGATTAGCCATATTGGGTTGACTCTTAAGGAACCTAAGCATTTGTAATGCTTATATTAACAAGTGGGCCAGATAGAATCCCAGCTAGACAGAGTCTGAGCTGGTTTGAATCTGAGCACCTTCAAAGAGGCAAGATGGGACTTAGACATAGAAAAGACTGTAGCAGTGATTTGGGGGTGGTCTGGTAGTCTAGGGTGATGTGAGGAGAAGTTTGGGGAGGGTCTTGAAGAGAAATCCAAGGAGTACCTCAATGGGAGTGGGGTGACTGGTCAAGAGTTGGAAACAGCTGGAGACAATCTGGAGATATGAGATCCAGAGGCAACAGACAATGGAAGGCCAGGCTAGGTCAAGGGCAACAGATTTGAATATGAAAGGTCAGATTAAGTGGGAAGATTCAGGGGGAAGCAGTCTGCAAATTTGAGTCAAGGGAAATTCAGAGAGGTTTCCAGAGTCTGAAACCCATCATTACTAGGCATTCAAATTCAAAAAGAAATCAATTACTACTCTCAAGGAGTTCATATTCTTTTTGAAAAAAAATGTTGTGGTTGTGGTCTTTCTGGAAGAGGACAATGATAAGATGATAACATGACTTGCACTGGTCTTTGATTTGAGTTAGGGAGGACTGTGCAAGGTCACTAATCTCACTTTCTTGTCCTCAGCTATCTGGGTCCAGTGGTCAGATAGATAATTATCAGAAGGACTTGAGATGGCCCAAGATGCAATGGAAGACCCTGGCTCTTTTAGGCCAAAGTCTTTTCAGGTTCTCATTTTGAGTGAGGTAATTTGAAAAAAAAAATAGCATTTAAGTGATATAAAATTTGCTGAGACATGGAGGAGGCAAGAGAGAGAAAGCGATCAATTAGTCCTCAAACTTTCCTTAAATGCTTACTGGTTGTTGGCTTTGTCCTGAGTATTTAGGATAGAAAGGTCACATTCTTATAAGGACGACAAAACAACAAGTATACACCTATGTATGTAACAAGATATATGCTGAGGACATGAATCTAAATCTGGCGTTGGACTCGTATTCATTCTGTGACCTTGGGCAAATCACTTAACACTGTTTGCTTCTGTTATTCATCTGTAAAATAAGCTAAAGAAGGAAATGCAAACCAGTCTCCTGTTTTTGCCAAGAAAACTCAAACTGGAGTCACAAAGAGTTTGACTGAAGTGATTCAACTACAATAAATTCTGCAGGATAAATTGGAGGTAATCTCTGAAGAGAGGCACTAGTAGAGTGTGTGCTGGGGAAGAGAAGGGGATCAGGAAAGACGTTAAAAAGGTAGAATATGAGCTGTGACTTGGAGCAAGCCTTGGAATCCAGGAAGTAAAGCTATGTTGTCGAGGCATAGAAAATAGTCTGAAACTTCAGGAGTTGGGAGATGGAGTGACATGTTTGAAAGACAGCATGAAGGTGAGTGTTGCTGGATTGTATAAGATGTGGAGAACAATAAAGCATAAAAGACTCAAAATGAAAGAAGAGACCAGGTTTTAAAGATTTGGAAAAGTCAAAAAGAGGATTTTACATTAAGCCATGGAGGTAATAGGGGGCCACTGAAGTTTATTGAGGCAGCTAGTGACCACATGATGAATAGAGTTAAAAACCTTGAGTCAAGAAGACCTGAGTTCAAATATCCTCTCAGGTACTGTGTAATGTCAGGCAAGTCACTTAACCTTGGTTTGGCTCAATTTCCTTACTGTAAAATGGAGGTAATGATAGCACCTTCCTTGTAGAGTTATTGTTAGGATTAAATGAGATAATATTTGTAAAAAGTGCTTAGTACAGAAGCTATATAAAGGCTTATTCCCCTCCTCTTATTAAGCAGTAGTGCTAACAGTCTTCATATGCTTTGAAGGACTAAAGGAAACAAATATTCAACCAAAACAAATAAACACAAATGTTGAATCAACAATTTGGCATTTGCAAAAATTTCTCATTTACATCTTTAACCTTTAAGAAAATGTGTTCTCCAACACTTATAGGCAGATCCATAAATTCAACCTTATGATTTTTATTGAATATAGAACATAGCCAACTACTTTCTCAAGCTGAGGCCTTTGGACTTATTATCTTTTCTTTTGAAAGTTAAAAGGGAGTTTATTACACAGCAAGGTAGAAAAGTGTGGGTGGACCTGCCACTGGACAGATCAAGGATTCAAACTGTGCCTAGTTTTTTGACTTATACCTTTGATCAAGCATTTTTTAAGATCATAATATGGCAAGGTAATGAAAAAATGAGTTAGGTAAAATGGATACAAGAACAACAACAAAAAGGGGGAAGAACTACTTTTATTCTGAATGATGTTAAATTCTATTGTACATATTATATACATTCGATTTTTATGCAATAGTCAGCTATTCAGTACCTAGTCCTTGAAGCTGTTTAGAAAGGAAAAAATAACATATAGACAAATGTATGAATTTATCTATGATATGCACACAGATATTCACACAGAGATATGGTATATGTGCGTGTGTATGTATGTATGTGTGGGTGTGTATTTATTCCTTCTGGAATTCTGGAAATTCCTTAATTTATTCATATCATTTCTTTTTTTTTTTTCCACCTGTGCAAATGATCTTACTATAGTAGCAGAACTGAGTTAGATTGTGTTTAGATGATAATTTTGGCATTCATTTCTATAGATTTTCTACTGTGTTGGGGTGTTGAATAGCTTTCTCACTTTCAAGAGCACTCTGGGATCTCATGTAGATATTTCAAATCCATGCTTATTTGGTAGCATGGATCCTTAACTAAATGAGGCAACAGCATTTCTAACAGTATGATGCAACATAATTCTAATTCCAATTTATATTACTCCACAAATAAGTAATTTCAGTTAGAGAAATATACATATAAGTAATTATGTTTATTATATATGTATACACATTATATATGTATATACATTATATAATATAGATGTAAATACACACACACATATATAGGCATATCATTCCACTTTAAAAATAACTGGATGATGGTAAATTTCCACCTCTTTTACTATTGATCTTATGCACAGTCATTACAATCACTTGGGAATTTTTGTATAATAGTATGCCTGAATAAAATGTGTTGACATCAGGTAAGGGTATTTATAATTCGCAAATGTATTTCCTAAATTAAATTTTAAATTTCAGGACATCTAGCAATCCTTTTCACTGACATATATTTATATACACACAAATATAAATGTATGCATATATATAAACACAGACATACATACATGTACATATATATGTGTATCTATACATGCAGATATATGATAAAATGAAATTGAGATTTAAACAAATTACTTAAAAGTTGAACCATTTGAGTCATGAGATCTAAATTATTTTGCTCAAATTTATATATTCCTTATTACCTTACAAAGCATTTTTATATCCATTGTCCTATTTGATCCTTAAAACTTGTCAGTTAGCCTGGGAAGGTGCTGTTGTTATTGTCATCATGGAGTCAATCAGTCATGTGTAACTTTTTATTGCTCCATGAACCATGGCACACCAGGCCTTTCTGTCTTCCTTTATCTCTCAATGTCTATCCAAGTTCATGTTCATTGTTTCCATGACACTATCTATTCATCTCATCCTGGGCAATGCCCTCCTTTTGTTTTCAATCTTTTCAAACTTCAGGATCTTTTCCAATGAATCCTGTCTTCTCATTATGTGACCAAAGCATTTAAGTTTCAGCTTCAGTATTTCATCTTCCAGTGAATAATTTGTTAATTTCTTTAAGTATTAACCGATTTGATCTGCTTGTTGTCCAAGGGACTCTTAAAAAGTCTTTTCTGGCACAAAAACTCAAGAGTTAATTCTGTGGTGTTTAGCTTTCCTTATAATCCAACTCTCACAGTCATACATTACTACTGGAAAAAAACTATAGCATTGACTGTACAGATCTTATTTGGCAAGGTAATAGCTTGGCTTTTTAGTATATTGTCCAGATTTGCCATAGCTTTCCTTCCAAGAGCAAGGATGTTTTAACTTCATGGTTACAGTTGCCATCTGAAGTGATCTTTGAGCCCCCTAATATAAAGTCTGACACTGCTTCCATTTCTTCTCCTATTTTTCAGGAAGTGTTAGGACCAGTTGCCAAGATCTTAGCTTTTCTGATGTTAAGCATCATGCCAACTTTTACACTTTAGTCTCATTTTACATATGAGGACACAGGCACAGAGAAGCTAAGTGACTCCTCAAAGTTTGCAAAGTCAGCACGTTGACGGAGACAAGGAATCAAACCCCATGATCTGATTCTTCACCCAGTGAGTGTCTTTTCACTATACCATGAGGTGATCAATGATAACAGGTAAGTAAAGAGCATTTCAAAGTTTGAAAAACACTTTATATACATTATCTCACTTGTGACTCAAAATAACAATAGCAGGTGCTGTAGTAAAAATGACTTTCTG